>PVNU02000240.1:0-192650 GCA_003013855.2 Liriodendron chinense
CCACGTCCGGTAAGAATCTATCCCTTCCTTCTTCCTCCATTTCCTCTCTCTCTCTCTCTCTTTCTCTCTCTCTCTCTCTTCATTGTTGATTGTGGGGCCCACTGCCAAAATCCAATGCATGTGGGTCCCACCGTTGCTGTTGCATGTGGGTCCCACCGTCGCTGTCCACCGTCCATTGCATGTGGGGTCCGCCTTAGCTGTCCACTATTTGGTGGGGCCCACTGATTTAGTAAATCCCTAATTAGGGATTTCGAAATTAAAATCCCTAATTAGGGATTTTAAATTTTAATTTTCAAATTTGTGATTTATAAATTAAAAAAAAAATGAAATACCTAATTGTAGGGCCCACCGTCTCTGTCCACTGGCTGTGGGGCCCACTGTCGCTGTCCACTGGCTGTGGGGCCCACCGTCGCTGTCCATTGTGAGGGCCAGACGTATTTTATCCACTCCATCCATCCATCATAGCAGGAAATTTTAGGTATGGTGCCCAAAAATGAAGCATATCAAAACCTAAAGTGGACCACACCACAAGTGTGAACTGAATGTCTATAATTGAAAAATTCTCGGAGGACACGGAAGTTTTGGATTAAGCTGATGTTTGTGTTTTCCCTTCATCCATATCCATGTGATCTTATGAACAGGTTGGATGACAAATAAAGATCACTGTAGGGCCTTGGGAATGGTGGAAATCATTATTCCCACTGTTTCCCATGGCATGGTCCACTTGAGATTTGGATATGCTTAAATTTTGGGCTCAACCACTAAAATGAGGTGGAAAAACATAAGGACGGAATAGATAAATTACATACATTCTAGGTGGGTCCAACTGACTTTACTCTACACGATCATGCGGACGCAATCCGATTCCCATGGTGGGCCCCATACATACTTATTTGTTTAGAAAATAGTCATTAGGTATTTGATTAGACTTGATTCATGGTGTTGATGATTCTGTCATTTTCATGTGCTTGTGTATGTTGTGGATGGATTTGGCTTATTATTAATAGTTAATTTTTGTCCACAAATGGTAGTATAATAGAATCAGTTAGCCCATTTGGAGATTTCTATATTGCCGAGCATAGATAAAGTGTGTTTTGGAGGTATAGAAATCTGCCAAATTGTCCTGCTGGACAGTCCAAGGTTGGATAGATTGGAATGTTATCATTGTTTGTCATTTACATGCTCTGTCATTAGTTTCATGCGGTAACTCTCCTATTCTCTCTGGATATGTTTCTTATGTTCAATTCCATTGTCAATTTAATCCACACAATGTGTGGATAGTTGACGTGGAAATGAAATGTAAGATAAATATATCTAGAGAGATAGGGGGAGATGCTGTCGAAATTTAGGCTTGGGCATTTAATTGGAAATAATGATAGCATTTCAATCTATCCATCATTGGATGGACGACTGATTTTATTATATTATCATTTAGTGGCAAATTAGATAAATTTGACTTGATACTTGTGATTAAGAGTAGTTAATTGATGTTGATGTTGAGCGGGGGTCCTTGGAATGTGAGAACCACTGTTGTGACCATGCTAAAGCTGTCCTGTTCCTATGGACAACAATATGGGTGGCCTGGCCATTTGGACAGGCCCGTGTTTATGTATTAGCTCGAAATTAATGGAGCAGACCCGGATGTGCGTCGGAGCTATCCGGGTGTTGAGCGGGGGTCCCTGGAAGGTGGGAACCGCTGTTATGACCATGATGATGAAGCTGTCCATTTCCTATAGACAGCAATATGGGTGGCCTGGCCATTTGGACAGGCCCGTGTTTATGTATTAGCTCGAAATTAATGGAGCAGACCCGGATGTGCGTCGGAGCTATTCGGGTGTTGAGCGGGGGTCCCTGGAAGGTGGGAACCGCTGTTATGACCATGATGAAGCTGTCCATTTCCTATGGACAGCAATATGGGTGGCTTGGCCATTTGGACAGGCCCGCTTTGTGTGGAGCAGACCCGGATGTGCGTCGAAGCTATCCTTGAGTTGCTTGAGTCTCCAAGACCTACACCCTAAACCCGAAACCATAAACCTAAAACTAAAACCTATAAGCTACGGCTAAACCTATGCCCTAAACCTAATCCTAAACTCATGTCACCTAACCTAAACCTACACCTATTCCTAAATCCATTCACCTAACCTAAACCTAGACCCAAACACGAAAAGCAAACCCGAAACCCGATCCCGAACCCGCAAATCCAAACCTATGCCCTAAACCTAATTCTAAACTCATGTCACCTAAACTAAACCTACACCTATTCCTAAATCCATTCACCTAACCTAAACGTAGACCCAAACTCGAAAAGTAAACCCGAAACCCGATCCAGAACCCGAAAATCTAAACCTATGCCCTAAACCAAATCCTAAACTCAAATCACCTAAACTAAACCTACACCTATTCCTAAATACATTCACCTAACCTAAACCTTGACCCAAACACGAGAACCCGAAACCCGAAACTCGATCCCGAACCCGCAAATCCAAACCTATGCCCTAAACCTAATCCTAAACTCATGTCACCTAACCTAAACCTACACCTATTCCTAAATCCAGTCACCTAACCTAAACCTTGACCCAAACACGAGAACCCGAAACCCGAAACCCGATCTCGAACCCGCAAATCCAAACATATGCCCTAAACCTAATCCTAAACTCATGTCACCTAACCTAAACCTACACCTATTCCTAAATCCATTCACCTAACCTAAACCTTGACCCAAACACGAGAACCAAACCCGAAACCCAATCCCGAACCCGAAAATCTCAACCTATGCCTAAACCTAATCTTAATCTCAAATCACCTAAAATAAACCTACACCTATTCCTAAATACATTCACCTTACCTAAACCTTGACCCAAACACGAAAACCAAACCCGAAACCCGATCCCGAACCCACAAATCCAAACCTATGCCCTAAACCTAATCCTAAACTCATGTCACCTAAACTAAACCTACACCTATTCCTAAATCCATTCACCTAACCTAAACGTAGACCCAAACTCGAAAAGCAAACCCGAAACCCGATCCCGAACCCGAAAATCTAAACCTATGCCCTAAACCTAATCCTAAACTCAAATCACCTAAACTAAACCTACACCTATTCCTAAATCCATTCACCTAACCTAAACTTAGACCCAAACTCGGCAACCTAACCCTAAACCCGATCCCGAACCCGAAAATCTCAACCTATGACTAAACCTAATCCTAAACTCAAATCACCTAAACTAAACCTGATTCTAATCTTTGCATTGTAGATATGGATAAGAGTTGGATGCAAGCTAAGAATCGGTTTGGCCCAGAGTATAAAGAAGGTGTTAAGGAGTTCATGGAATTTGCGAGATATCGGGCAGATTTAGGTAATAGAATTAGGTGTCCATGCCGAAAATGCAAGAACATGATTCACAAGACATTGGACAAAGTGGAAGATGATTTGTTCATAGTTGGGATTGACCAGGGTTACACTTGGTGGATTCATCATGGTGAAAGTCTTCCACCAAAGACTTGAGGCCACTGAAGTCCTTGCTGACCCAATTGTGCCTAATGACGAGGATGAAGATGTTGATGATATGCAAGATATCATTGGGGATGTGTTAAGGGGAACAATTGCGGATACTGATTTTGCAGCGACAAGTACTAGCCAGGATATTCCTCCTATGGGTGATGCCGAATCAGAAAAGTTTAGTAGGTTGTTGAGGGATGCGCAACGTCCACTCTATCCGGGGTGTCGTAACTTCTCCAAGTTGAATTTCCTTACAAGGTTACTTCATTTAAAGATAATAAATCGTTAGAGTAACAAATCGTTCGACATGTTACTTAGCTTGTTGAAAGAAGTATTACCTGAAGGTGAGACATTGCCTAAGTCTCATTACGAGGTAAAATCCTTAATGCGAGACTTGGGCCTTGGTTACATCCTCATACATGCATGTATAAATGATTGTGTATTGTATTGGAAAGAACATGAAAATGTTGAGGAGTGTCCACAATGTGGAGAGTCTAGGTGGAAATATGACGAAGCTAAGCGTAAGAAAATTCCACAAAAGGTGTTAAGGTACTTTCCATTGAAACCTAGATTACAAAGATTGTTTATGTCGAGCAAGATGGCTGAAGATATGAGGTGGCATAAGGAGAAACGCGTTCATGATGATAATACATTGAGGCATCCCGCTGACTCTGAAGCCTGGCAACATTTTGATAAGCAATATGACTGGTTTGTAGAGGAATCTCGCAATGTTCGGCTAGGTCTTGCAAGTGATGGTTTTAATCCATTTGGTAATATGAGTAGCTCGTACAGTATGTGGCCAGTGATACTTATGCCCTACAATTTACCTCCTTGGTTGTGTATGAAGGAATCATTTTTATGATATCGTTGCTTATTCCTGGACCCAAGTCACCAGGGAATGACATTGATGTGTATCTCCGACCGTTAGTAGATGAGTTAAACGAGTTCTGGAGTCAAGGTGTCCAGACATATGACACTTTTGCAGAACAGACGTTTTGATTGCATGCAGCGGTCTTGTGGACAATAAATGACTTCCCTGCATATGGGAATTTGTCTGGGTGAAGCACGAAGGGAAAGTTGGCTTGTCCTACATGTAGTACTGAGACTTGTTCATTGTCATTGAAGCATGGTAAAAAAACGTGTTATATGGGCCATCGTCGCTTCCTTCCGAGGGATCATAGTTGGCACAGGAAGACGGTAATCTTTGATGGCAAACAAGATCATAGGCCACCACCGAAAGAACTATCTGCAGAAGATGTGTTACAACAACTGAGTAGCATTGAAGAAGTTAGGTTTGGTAAGGCACCGCACTTGAAGAAGAGAAAACGTACAGTATTGGAGTACAACTGGAGGAAGAAGAGTATTTTTTTTTGAGTTGCCTTATTGGAGTCATCTGAAATTACGACACAACTTGGATGTCATGCATATTGAGAAGAATATATGTGACAATGTCTTTGAAACATTGATGAATATAGAGAAGAAAACAAAAGACAGTTTTAAGGCTCGATTGGATCTACAAGCAATGGGTTTAAGGAAAGAGTTGCACTTGCAACCACATGGAGATTCATATACTATACCAGCAGCCTGCTACACATTGACAAAACTAGAGAAAAAACGTGTATGTGAATGGTTGAACAAGGTGAAATTTCCCAATGGGTATGCATCGAATATCTCTCGGCGCGTAAACATTACGGACTGTAAGGTAACAGGAATGAAAAGTCATGACTGTCACGTCCTTCTGCAACGTCTACTACCGGTTGCGATTCGTGGATTCCTTAACAAGGATGTCAGTGCTACGCTGATTGAGTTGGGGATATTCTTTAAGGATTTGTGTTCGAAATCTTTGAATGTAGAGGTTATTAAACGACTGGAGAAGGATATTGTCGTAATCCTTTGCAAACTTGAAAGAATATTTCCACCTGCGTTTTTCGATGTCATGGTACACCTAGCGATTCACTTACCGCATGAAGCGAAGCTTGCAGGCCCAGTACAATATCGTTGGATGTATCCGATCGAAAGGTGATAGAACAATGATCCTAAATTTTTATTCATTCCATAAACTACGTATATTCATGTTTTCATGTCCTAAACATATTGATTTTGTGTACAGATACCTTCACACATTAAAACAATATGTGAGGAATAAGGCACGTCCAGAGGGATCCATTGCTGAGGCGTACATTGATAATGAGTGCCTGACATTTTGCTCCATGTATCTTCGTGGTATAGAGACTAGATTCAACCGAGAAGATCGAAATGCCGATGCAGGGCAGGAGCATGAACAAGGACTCATATCTGTATTCGCACATAACGTCCGTCCTTTAGGATCGCCGACGTTTCAGGATATGGACCCTCGGGATCAAGCGAAGGTGCGGTGGTATGTGTTGCATAACTGTGAAGAAATAGAGTCGTACTTGGAGTAAGTCTTCGCACATAATTGTATATCTACAGACAGTTTTAATCTCAAAATTTCTTGCTTACAACGTACCAATTGTGTATAGCGAACACATCGAGGAGATGAAGTCCCAATACCCTACAAATTATGATCGAATGCATCAGGATTTGTTTCCAGAATGGTTTGCAAAACGTGTAAGATTAATTTACCTTCTATCTTACCACACTTACAATATTGTTGTATTGCACAATATTTAAACATAATTTTAAATGCCTAAACGTACATTTATATTCTGTACGTGATGATAGATGAAGATGTTGCGCGCTAGCAACTCTGCGGATGCGTCTGATGCGCTCTACTTACTGGAGTGTGGCCCTGATAGACGTGTATCTAGATATACAGGTTGTATTGTAAACATGATTCGGTTCCACACTGAGGAGCGTGAGAAATATAGGACCACACAAAATAGTGGTGTGGTTGTGAAGGGAACACATGAGGAGGTCGAAATTGATTTTTATGGTGTTTTGACGGATATTATTGAGCTGAGTTATTGTATGAGAAAGCGGGTGTACTTATTTAAATGCGATTGGTGGGACATTGGAAATAAAAAGTTGAGAATACAGACTGATAATTACTTCACGAGCGTAAATTTATCTCGGAAGTGGTTTAAAGATGACCCATTTATCATAGCCGGTCAAGCCGAACAAGTATTCTACCTCGCTGACACCAAGTTAGGCGGCTTTTGGCACGTGGTGCAGAAAATAAAGCCCAGGAACATATTTGACGTTCCCGAAGTAGACGTTGAAGATAACGATGAAGGGAGCAATAGAACGTCGTCAGTTGAACAAGCATATCAAGAAGACATGCCATCTTGGGATAGAGGGAATGATCCAAATTTTGATATTGATGTGGTGCAATTGAATAGAGATGATGTGCCACCTGATCATGTTGATGCCTCAATCATAAATGACATTGTTAGAGATGATAGCGCTTTCATCGATGACAACGTTGCAGACGATGAAGAGGAAATTCTGATCAGCGATAGTGATGGTGAAGAAGAAAGAGTCCTAAGCGATAATGATTCAGACGACGATTATTAAATGTATACAAGATGTACATGTAATTTTCAATTCGATTAATTTGATTATTACATGTATATATGTTTTACAAGTCATGATTTTTTTCCTGAATTAAGTTGTTTATAATCTACATTTACAGTTAAGTCACTTTCTGATCATGTCCTCCACAAACTGGAGCGTAGCGGAAGCACGCAGCATACTTCATCAGCTGTTGCGGATGGACTTTCCGGCCCTATATTCTTCTGGTAGGGCCAGAGAGATACCCGGTCTGGTCGGGAAATGTAGGGAGGAAGACGATGACTCAGATGAAAGATTATACAATCTCAAAGAAATTCCGGACCTGATTGAGGAATATAACCGCTGAAAACTTCGTATGGAAGATGTGACATTATCACTTGCACATCTGAATGGAGTCCCGAGAGATCAGATTTCTCCTATTGTGACTGACATGTTAGCTGTAACAATGTTGAGTGCTTCATACAGCTTGACATATACATCTGCAGCGTACGATAACTTACGCAGGGAGTATTTCGGATAGTTGATCCGAAGTTGATTTGTATTACAATGAAATATATGTATTTAATATAGAATGATAATGTGTAATGGATTTTTCAACTTTTATATTCTGTTTACGATTTTATTATATTCTGCTTGCATTATAGTGTAATGGTCTAATCATATTTTTATCATCTCTCTAAGCATAAGTACAAATTCACTCTACAATGATGTTCATAAACTTGCATTGACATTGTTTAAATTTATAAGTTTGTATTTCAGATATATTCAGTCATGGCACCAGGTGGGAGATCAGGTCGTTCGCGCACTAGATCTACCCCTTCCACCCGTGATGCGACGCAGAAAACATCAACGTCGCACGGTGCATCACAGTCATCTGATCCTTCGGTTCAGCATACACCGGGCACTGCATGTAAGTCTAGATATTTATTTAGTGATTTCTGTTTATATTGTTACTTACATATATCTTTTCGCAACAGCATCTTCTACCAGCCGACGAGGACGTGGACCCACGCGTGGGTTAGTTTTAGAGCGACTTACGCGTGAGGGTAGGGTGGCGGTAGAGTTCCCACAGGATTGCCTTAGACCTGTTGGGGACAGTGCCAGACTGTTTACGTCTGAGGTCGGTGTCCTATGCCGATCTCTGATCCCCGCCACCACCCCCCGTTGGACTAACGTGATAGATGATGTGCGACAGCTCATCCGTCAGCGCCTTCAGGTAAAGTTTAGTAAATTGAAATTTTCTTTTGTGAAAGTTTATTTACGGTTAAGTCTTATTGTTAATAAGTTTATTCCCTTAATTTATTATTTACGAAACTGCAGGATAAATTTGACTTCGATTTGAATGTTCCCTACATTTCTCATGCCGTCGACGACATGATTAGAGAGCGGTTCAAGGAGTACCGCGGAGAGTTGCACCAGCGGTACAAGCGGTGCAGGACACACGATGAGGCCGTATTGTCCGTACCGCCACACGTTACTACAAACGACTGGCGGATACTCTGCGAGAGATTTTCGTCGGAGGCTTTTCAGGTAATATTTACATGTACGATATCTTAATGTAACAATTAAATTCACAATTAAATTCGTAATTAATAGAAATGTATTTTGTATAATGTGTTCAGAAGAGGAGTAGAATAAATTCTGCGAATAGGGAAAAGTTACAAGTGAACCACGTAGCTGGTTCAAAGTCATTTGTACGACATCGTTACGACATGGTAAGAAATTATTGATGATTATTAAGTTAATATATTATTTTGATTGGCATTTATTATAAGTCTTTTTTCCTTTCGATTGCGCAGCGAGATTCCGTCACCGGCCAGGAGCCTGGACCAGTAGACCTCTACAGAGGGACTCACTGTCGGCAGGCGACGGGATCTTGGGTTCATCCTAGAGCCAGTGAGCATTGGGTAAAAATCTTTACTTTCTAAAATTTAATTACGCATTAATTGATAATAATGTCATTCATGTCATTTTTTATGAAATTTCATATCTTTTCATTACAGGCGGTGATGGACACCATACGCAGTCAGCCCACTCCCGATGGTAGTCAGCGGAGTGAGCCAGAAATCCTGAGCGAGGTGCTTGGCACCCGTTCTGGATATGTGCGTGGGCTTGGCCATGGTGCCAAGCTCATGGCACAAACTAGAGCTGGCTCCAGCCAATCCGTAGCTGGTGAGAGCGCTCAACGCCGAGCTGATATCGCAGAGAGAGAGGTTCAGCAGCTACGGGTCGTTGTCGATGAGATTCGAGAGCAGCTGGAGAGGCAGAGAGAGGAGAAGAGGCGTAGGGAGGAGGAGGAGAGGCGACGGGAGGAGCAGGAGAGGAGGATCGAGGAGTTGCGGCATGAGCGGCAGGAGCATGAGCGACGGATGCAAGAGATGTTTCAGGCTCTTGCTGCACGCCTTGGCGCCGATGCCCCGCCACCTCCGCCTTCATCTTCCTGATTATTTTTTTTAATATACGACTTTTAACTTATATGTATTTGTGTGTGGATGAATATTGTTTGTTTGTGGATGTGGAATGGATTATTTGTGTATGGATAATGTAGTTTCTGTTTATTCGTATGTATGTGGATGTAAATAGGAGAAAAATGTATAGGTTTCTTTACAGGTGTATATCAGGAATTTTCCTGAATTTTGAAAACAAATGAAACCGGGACAGGAAAAACTATTATTGACGAAATTGTTCGTAGGTAAAAAAAGGAAAAAGTTTTTTACCGACGAAATTTTTCGTCGGTAATAAAAACAGGGAAAGTTTTACCAACGAAATCTTTTGTCGGTAAAAATTTCCCAGATTTATTACTGACGAAATTGTCGTCGGTAAAACTTTCCCAGGTTTAATTACCGACGAAAAATTTCGTCGGTAAAAAACTTTTTCATGTTTTTACCTACGAACAATTTCGTCGGTAAAAGTTTTTTCATCGACGTATCATTTTTATTTCCGACAAAAATTCATATGTTTTGCCGACGAATGTTTTCGTCGGTAATGGTTTTATTATTACCTACGAAAAAAAATTTCGTCGGTAAAAGCCTTTACCGACGGCCTTTCTACGACGATGTTAGCCGCGAAAAATTTCGTCGGGAAAAATATTTCCCGACGAAATTTTACTGATTATCGACGAAATCATTCGTCGGTAAAAATGGAATTTCTTGTAGTGACAATTGTCCAAGATTGCTAAATCGAGCATGCGACGTGCATAGTCTTTGAGCGGGTTGTCTCCTCTTCTTAATGTCTACTACTTCCTTGCCTCCCCCTTTTCAGAGATTTCCTTGTTCTCTTTCCAGATTTTCCTCCATACCTTATCTGCCTTCTTCATCATTTTGTTCCCATCCTTCAGGGATGTTCGGTAGGTGTCCGGGCTTGCTTACAAATCTAATGCAAGTTTCATGACCACATCGATCGTATTCACGATCAACTTCCCATCTTCTAGTTGAGGAATTCTTAAGGTTTGGTTTGGTCGAATGTCCTCGGATTGGAGTTCTTGCCCTATGTGATCCATATTCCCTCGCTTAGCCGCCTATTTTCGATACCAACGATGTTTCTGTGGACGGGTCATTCCTTAAAGCGCTGCAAGGAACTTAGGGTGCCTTACCTTCATGTTAATTTTATGACCACATCCCACAAAGCATGAGGTGTTCACTAATCCCTTAATAAGGCGCTTGTATGGTTATGAACCCGCCTATCTCATGTTAATTTTATTTGAAATTTTGGCCTTTTTTTGTGGCCACCTGTGTACATCACGGAGTGGACTTAGACTAACTGCATCAAGGGATAGCAAAGACACACTAACAGCATCATGTCTCCACAATGCCCTAATGTGCCTCTACAAAAATGAGTGCATTTGGGTCATTTCACCCAAGGTAAACCAGCGTGTGAAACTCAACTGAGTACATCTAGATCAGCTCAGGTCAAGCGGGGTCCTTACCGATCATGGCTCGGTGTAGACTCACAAGATCAGTTTCATCAACACAGAGGTCATGAGTTCGAGTACCCATTGTGGTGTGTGGGTGTGAGTGTGTGTAAACTATAAGTTGACTTGGCTGGTTGACTGGCTAAGTCCTGAGTTGACCAAACTAATTTGCAAACTATGAACGACTACCAAGAGCCATGCCCAGGTGCATGAACAAGTAAGCTCTGGATGCTGGCTGGAGAGGCAATCACTGTGTTTTGAAGAGCAAAATCATGACATACAAGCCCAAGCAGCACACATGTAAGATCAGAGCCCGGGATTAGTGAAGGCACAAGGGACCACGACTTATACGTGGACTTGACTATGTCATGACGTGGTCTTCTTGAATTGTGGCACATGAGCCTATATACTATGTGAGGAGATATTGAAGAGGTCAATGAGGGCACACGTGCCGATGAGATTCACCCATGCATGGCTTTGATCTTGCACATGTGCTGCTTAGGCTTGTATGTCATGATTTAGCTATTCAAAACACAACGATTGCCCCTTCGGCCAGCATCCAGAGCTTACTTGTTCATGCACCCGAGCATGGCTCTTCATAGTCGCTCATAGTTTGCAAATCAGGTTGGTCAACTTAGGACTTAGCCGAGTCAACCAGCTGAGTCAACTCATAGTTTACACACACTCACACCCACACACCACAATGGGTACTCGAACTCATGACCTCTGTGTTGATGAAACTGATCTTGTGAGTTTACACCGAGCCATGATCGGTAAGGACCCCGCTTGACCTGAGCTGATTAAGATGGACTCAGCTTAGTTTCACACGCTGGTTTACCTTGGGTGAAATGACCCAAATGCACTCATTTTTTGTAGAGGCACATTAGGGCATTATGGGGACATGATGCTATTAGTGTCTTTGCTATCCCTTGATGCATTTAGTCTGAGTCCACTCTGTGACGTACACAGGTGGCCACAAAAAAGGCCAAAAATTCCAATAAAATTAACATGAGATAGGCGGGTTCATAACTATGCAAGCACCTTATTAAGGGATTAGTGAACACCTCATCCCATTTTGAAACATAATCAACGGCAAGCAAAATATATAAATTTTCAAAAGAAGATGGGAATGGGCCCATGAAATCGATGCTCTAACAATCAAAATTTTCAATTGATAAGATGGGATTAAGTGGCATCATACTCCTACGGGATATTCCTCCTAATTTTTGACAAGACTCACAAGCCTTACAAAAGTCATGAGTATCTTTGAACATGGTGGGCCAATAGAACTCACATTGCAGAATTTTGGCTATAGTCTTTTTAGCCGAAAAGTGGCCACCACAAGCCTGGGAGTAACAGAAGGAGATGATACTGTGTTGCTCATCATCCGGCACACATCTCCTTATGATTTAATCGGGATTGTACCTGTAGCAAGATAGTTAGCAATGTCCGTGTACCATGGTAATTGGGAGACTTTGCATAATTGTTCATCGGGAAACATGTCATTGATTGCGGTTGTCTCAGGGGAGTCGTTGAGAACAAGTCTAGAGAGATGGTCATCCACTACATTTTCTACTCCCTTTTTATTTTGTATCTCTATGTCAAATTCCTGGAGTAGGAGGATCCATCTCAACAAGCGTGGCTTAGCATCATTTTTAGAAAGAAGGTACTTAAGCGCGGCATGATCAGTAAAGATAATGATCTTGGATCCGATCAAGTAGGACCTAAACTTGTCCAAAACAAAAATTACGGCTAAGAGTTCTTTTTTTGTGGTTGTGTAGTTTGCTTGGGCCAAGTTTAGAATTCTACTTACATAGTAAATGACGTATGGCTTCTTCTCTTTTCTCTGGCCTAACACTGCCCCAATAGCATAGTCACTAGCATCGCACATAATCTCAAAAGGAGGGCTCCAATCAGGTGGTTGCATTATAGGAGCACATGTCAACATATCTTTAAGTTTGACAAAGGCATTCTGACAATCCTCTTTCCACTCGAATGAGTTTTCCTTTTGGAGGAGGTTACATAAAGGACGAGCGAGTGAACTAAAGTCCTTTATGAACCTTCTATAAAATCCTGCATGTCCTGAGAAGGACCGCACATCTCATACGCTCTTGGGTGGTGGAAGGTTAGAGATAAGATCGATTTTTGCTTTGTCCACCTCGATTCTTTTTTCTGAGATAATGTGACCAATGACTATTCCCTTTTGAATCATAAAGTGACATTTCTCCCAATTCAGCATAAGGTTCTTGTCTTCACACCTTTTAAAACAGTTTTTAAGTGCCCAAGGCACTTATCAAAGTTACAACCAAATACTGAGAAGTCGTCTATGAAAACTTCGAGAATCGTTCCTACCACATCAGAAAAAATGCTCAACATACAATACTGAAATGTGGCAGGAGCATTGCACAGTCTAAACGGCATCCTTCAATAGACAAAAGTGTCGAATGGACATGTGAATGTTGTCTTCTCTTGGTCCTCAAGGGCGATCTCTATTTAATTATACCTTGAATATCCATTGAGGAAGCAAAAGTGGGAATGACCCGCTAACCTTTCTAAAATTTGATCAACAAATGGTAAGGGGAAGTAGGCTTTCCTCGTGACTGTGTTTAGCTTCAGGTAGTCAATGCACATTCTCCAACCGGTGGTGACTCTGGTTGGCACGAGTTCATTATTGACATTAGCTACGATGGTTATTTCGCATTTCTTAGGCACCACTTGAGTTGGACTCACCCATTGACTATTGGATAGTGGGTAGATGATACCCACATCCAATAGTTTCAACACCTCGGCCTTAACCACCTCCTTTATATTTGGATTGAGGCATCTTTCTGGTTGCCTAAATGTCTTCGCATTCTCCTCAAGGTGTATGCGATGAGTACAAATCAAGGGGTCTATGCCTTTGAGATCAGCAATTGACCACCCAATGGCATTCTTATGCTCTTATAGAGCAGCAATTAGCCTACTCTCTTGTTCGTCATCCAAGTGGGAAGAAATCACCACTGGATATGTCTCATCTCCACCTAATTATACATATTTCAAATCTGCAGGCAATGGTTTTAGGTCGAGCTTTAGAGCCTTGATATTAGATGGAAGAGGCTTGTTCTCAGTTAAAGGCAAAGTCTCAAATGGTGTCCTCCATCTTTTATTATCAAGTACCAGCATATAATCCAAAATGGCATCCATCTCTCTTATCATGTCATCATCAATCTCATGAGAGTGGGCCAAACATGCCTTCAAAGGATCGGAATAGAACGTCAAAAGGGATGTATCATCCACGAATGATTCGATCAGATTTATTTCGTGGGCCTTGTCATCAACTTCCCGTAGTTATTTGCATAAATTGAAAATATTCAGCTCAAGTGTCATATTTCCGAAGGACATTTGTACCAGCCCATTTCTACAATTGATAATCACATTTGAAGTGGTTAAAAAAGGGCGGCCAAGTATGACAGGAATTTGAGCACCTGTTCCTATCACAGAGTGTGTATCTAAGACAATAAAATCCATTGGATAGTAGAGTTTATCAACTTAGACGATGACATCTTCAATCATTCCTCTCAATATACGAATAGATCTATCAGCAAGTTGGAGTGTGGTTTTGGTGGGTTTTAATTCACCTAACCCAAGTTGTTCATAGACCGAGTAAGGAATGAGGTTAACACTTGCCCCTAAATCGAGTAAGGCTTGTTTGATTCGGTAGTCAACTATAATGCATGAGATGGTAGGACTACCTGGATCCTTATATTTTTAGGGCACCTCTTGTTTGATGATGGCACTCAAATTTTCAGTCAAAAGTACTTTGTTGTGTACATTATGTTTCCTTTTGACTGTACATAATTCCTTCAAAATTTGGCATATGATGGTATTTGTTTTATAGCATCCAACAACGGAATGTTGATCTTCACTTGCTTAAAAACCTCTAGGATTTTCAGATTTTTATCTGAAGGTTTTGGTGAAATCAACCTTTGGGGAAACGGGGCAACCAGCTTGAATTGTCTTTCCGGTTCTTTCTCAGGTGGACTTTTGTTCGAGTTATCATCCTTATTGGCAATTTTCGGATCATTAGGCTTTGAGGCCTTCAATGGATTAGATTTATCAATTATTTTACCACTCCTCAAGGTAGTGATAGCTTGAACATGCTCCGTATTTTGGGAGGATGAGCTGAGATCATGTATCTCAAATTGGGTTCTTGGGTTATGGAGAGATTGGGCAGGAAGTGTGCCTTTCTCCCTAACACTAAGATGAGATTCAACTCTAGCCATTGAAGTTTTTAAGTCATTGATGGCTTGAGATGAATTTTGATTAAATTTTAATTGTTCTTGCATGAACCCATCGATTTTTTAAGAATTAGTCTTGTTGTACTCAGCTTGGGCCGAGACAAATGTACCCAATATCTCATCAAGCGTAGTTTTTGTATTATTGTTTACATTCTCTGATGGTCCATCCCTCCAACTGAAGTTGGGATGGTTCTTCCAACTAGAATTATATGTGTTCGAGTTTGGGTTACTAAATGGTCGTTGATAATTATTTATGACATTTGATTGTTCTTGCAAAACTTCTTGAAATGCAAAAATTGAAGGATAATCTTGTGTTGCATGTTGGTTACCGGAACAAATTCCACAAACGTTCTCAACTTCATTAGTCTTTCCCCCTTCTTTAATTTCATGGCCTCAACTTTTCTTGTTAGGCTAGCTACACATGCACTTATGTTGTCTTTTTCGGAGAGGACATAGATTTCTCCATTTTCTCTTTATTAACTTATCCTAAAATTTACTAGTTTAGTTGTATTTCAAGATTGTGCATTCTCAGCTAGGATATCAAAGTAGTCCCATGCTTCCTCGGCTTCCTTATTCATGAACTCTCTATTGCACATCATCTCTATGAATTGGCGCATGGGCGAAGTCAGTCTTTCATAGAAAAAGCTTATTACCCGCCAAATTTCATAACCAGGATGTGGGCATATGTTTAATAAGTCTTTAAACCTTTCCTAACATCGAAAAAATGTTTCATTCTCTTTTTGAGCAAAATTCATGATTAGGTGCCTCAACATGTTTGTTTTATGAGTAGGAAAAAACTTTTTAATGAACTCCCTAATCATCTCAGTCCATGTGCCAATTGACTTTAGCCTTAATGCATGAAGCCAAGCCTTAGCCTTCTCTTTCAGTGAAAAAGGAAATAACCTAAGTCACACGACATCGTTAGATATATTTGCAAAGTGCAACGTGGCTATCACCTCATCGAATTCCTTAATATGTTGATATGTGCTTTCACTGTCTAAACCAAGGAACTTGGGAAGGAGTTGGATTACTCCAAGTTTTAAATCAATATTCCCTGCATTGTATAGAAAAATTATGAATGAGGGAGTGCTTGCTCTTGCTGGTTGCAAGTAATCACGTAAAGTTCTGGGTCGAGGAACATTCTCAACTTCATTCTCTCCCGTTTCAGTTTGGTTTTGGCCCAGATTTTGATTAGGCCTTGGATCGGGTTGATTTTCAGCCATAGTTTCAGAAATTTTAGAATTAGGTATTTCCTAGCACGTGGCTCTCTATCAATCCCTTCAACAATTCTTCATTCATTGATTAATCGGTTATTAGAATCCCGAACCCAATGTAGCATGCAAATTTTAGAAAAATAAGAGATTAAAAAGAATTAGAAAAACCTGATTGAAGTAACTACGACTCTTAGAATCCCTGTGAAAACAAAACAAAATAAAGAAAACTAAGTTAGTAAGGACTTCTAAAAATCTCAAATAGAAACTATTTTCAGAAATTCTATAAAAATCAGTCAAAATCCCTAGCAACGGCGTAAAAACTTGTTCGCTTACCCAAGTGTAGGGTTGCAATGTAGTAATAATTCGGTAGAGACCGAGATCATTCTCAGGGGTTTATTAGAAATTCACAAAACTTCTTCTACTATTCTCTAATTGAGATCGAACTAAACAGATTTTAGTAATTTGATATATACGGGAATCTGAAACTAAAAGTGAATGTAATTAATATAAAAGAGCACTAGGGGTTCAAGGATCCACTTGTAGCAATTCTTGATGCATAATTCGTTGTGGTTTCCCAATTACACAACTAGATTCGAAATCAAATCCTATCTAGCTAAATGATAGAGCAGTTATAACAAACAATCTGTTATATGTGTGATTCATATACATGATTCCCTCAATTCTAGTTAGGACTTGAGCACACTTAATTGCATAGGTCAATCCTAGTTCCAATAGGTTAAGATCACAATCATAATAATCATCAAACCTTGTCACATGGCTTAACTATTTCATGATTTAAACTTCATTCAAATCACATGAACAATCACACAGAATTCAGAATTTCTAGAAAAGTAGAACTTTGGTCGAAGTTCCCACATTAAGAATCAAGCTCTAAAGTGTCTTGAATCCGATTCTTCGTAGCATACAGGTCTAAATCCATGCAAAACAATGAAGAACTAAAGTAATTCTTCCAAACATCAATGAGTCATTATAGGATTAAGAAAAACTACTTAGAACTTTATTCAAACTTCTATAAACCATTGTTTATTCAATAAATCCAACTTGAAACCATATAAAATGAGTTAAAACATCTTAGATCCACTACAAGCTTCACCTCTTAGCCCTAGCTAAGAGGTTTAGGCAATCATGATCAAAGGAAATATAAAATCAACTAAAAACATAAAAACTAGAAAGCAAACTAGAGAAGGGAGTTGTAGAACTCCAAATCCGTCTCCCGCAACCTCCCACCATAGTAGTTCTCTTCTATGATAGATTAGGAAGGATGTAGAGGTCCCCTTTTATAGCACAAATCCGTCTTTCGCTTATAAACTGTAACGACCCGAGATTTCGACTCTCGTGTATAACACGATGGTTGAATTCTCAAATAAATCATGGACTAATTGATTTGTTAAATAATGAAATATAGCATTCAAGCATAATGGCGGAAACAAATGTTCATCTTATTCTATCAAACTCACTACGTCATCATCAATGTTTAAATAAGGGAACCAACCAATATCTTCACTAATTAACTAAAATACCAATCTATGTCTTCTCTTGAAGACTTATTACAATTCCATAAATGTATCAACTACTCAAAAGAAATATTTAATAAATGAAAGCATCAACTAAGTTTCTCCAACATCGTCATCCGCCATGTGATCGTACGAACCATCGAACTCTTTTCCTTGAAAATTGGGTTCATTACCTGGATCTTCACCTGCATCATCTAAATTGTGTTTGGGATAGCGTTAAACGCTATGATATTGGGGAATATTTCCTCTAAGACAATCAAGAATAACAATAATAACGGTATAGAGTAAACGCAAGCAGGATATTATCATTTAATCAAATCAAAATAATAAAGTAAAAAATCTTTGTTAATGCGATGCATGGAATGCATGCTCTAGCTAAGGCACCCTGGCTAGAATCACAATACATGAAGTGGGAGACTCCCTGTTATGACTTCACGCTAACCACTAGTCATCAGAGGTTCTTGGGACGCACAAGCCCATAGTTTTGCCCGACCACGTGAGAAACGGGACGCTCATAGCCCAAATCTACACGTGACAGTATACAGGAGAAATAGGACACTCTAGCCTATTCTAAATTTCGTACACCCACATGGAGCCAAGTGAATGCATGACTTTAGTTTCACCTTTATTTAAGTGTTTTCGCATATAACCGATTTAAATAAACTCAGTGGTCACTATGGGAAGTCGCAAGCACCCCAGCATAGGCTGACAACACGGGATTAATGTTCATAGCACCAACACCGGCTCATGAGAATTTGTATACCATTAGTGTCCACTCATTGTCCCGTTTTAGGATTTCATCATGTCCTAAAAAGCCAATGTTGTACATCATGACCAAATTCCTTAAAATACTCATATAATGTAAATGGATCCAATCAAGCATCATGTACATGTAAGGATCCATTGACAAACAATTACTTCGTTCTCTCAGTTAAGTCAAGAGATATTCTTCCATCATTGACACCTCTCATAGGTTCCATCTCTCTACATCGAATAATTTTACTAACTTAGGGACAAAGAGTATACAATAATGGGATGTCTATATGATGATCTTATACACATATTTCATATATATCACAATATAAAAACCAATGTTACTTGTAACACAGACTAAAAAAATAAGGGCATAAATTTCACAAAGATAAGGAACATAAATACACATGCTTCTTAGTCAAAAATCTAAATAAGGAATCACATCATTATATAATGATATTCATTACAAATCCTACATTAAACTTCATGTTATATGGATCAGCAATTTAAAACAAAATAACTTCATATGCCACAAAAGAAACTTATGATAATCGTGGTATTATTAATGAAAGGCTTGAAGGAAAATTCTCACCTTAAAGATCTATTAATTTGGAAGCCGTAGATGCTAAGAACGTCGCTGGAAAAACAGAGAGGCTCAACCGAGAAACTCTCTCTCTCTCTCTCTCTCTCTCTCTCTCTCTCTCTTCTTCTCTCTCTCTAAATTCGTGCATTAGGGCTTACTTACTAAGAGAAGGCTTTAATTAGGTTAGGAGGGTCGGATTTTATGGTTAGAAGAGGGTAGCATGGTTACAAGTGTGCGGTTGCGATAGAAAGTGGATTAAAGCGAGATTTCAGGCTAGATTTGGAAAGTGTATACATAACGAATGGAAATAAAGTTTTGTACATGAGCTATGATGCGTATGGGACACAAAATGGACATGCAAGATTTTAAAATGGGGTCCACACGCGGTCGAACGGTCGGCGTGAAGTTTCAAGGAAAGAGATGGGATGAAAATAGAAAATTGTAAACGGACGGTTTATCTGACAATCTGACACCTAGGATGGGTTTAGATTAGTCCATTTAGGTAGGTGGGGTGCACAAATCAGAGCTCTACAGCCGTTTGATAGGTCTCTTGCATATGAGAAGGTTCTAGAGAAAAAATTTAAAAATTTAAAAGCTCGGTTTTGGAGCGGATTCTCTACGTTGGTTAGCTTGAAGGGATCTTCAAGATCCTCTAGAAGCATCCCTAGCTTCCCATGCGAAGAGCATTCCCAGATTGAAAGTTCTTGTATAACAAGGGGTGAGTTTGGAGAGAGATAGCGGCGAGGACACGCAATGAAATCGAGCAAAACTATCTGGGAGGGGGTTTTAGATGATGAGGAAGAGAATGAACAGTTTGGATCGATAAAATGGGGCCCACATGGAGGCCAGTGGAGGGGTAGCAGTGGCCAGCGTCATTGGGAGACGGTTTTCGTCTTGGGCTCATGGGTGCACGATCAAACGTGGTTTGACCGTGCACTAAACGTGCATGCGACGCACGTGGGCCCCACCATGATGTATATATTAAATCTGCTCCATCCAGCAGGTGAGACACACAATTTTAGGCGTTGACACAAAAATTGTGACAGATCCGAGATCGGGTGGCCCACTTATGATCCATTTTCTGATTAGGGCATTTGTAGGATGATCGGAGGGCTGAAATTCGACGTGTACGGTTAAAATGTATCTAAATGCTAAAGTCCAGATTTTTACGTCTTAATAATTTTTACAAACTAAAATACTTAAAAATGACCCCTTAACTTAAGTTTAACTAATGACATTTTCGTAATTATCTGAAAATTGCGTGATTTTTTAAATCTGATCTTTCTACGATATTTATAAGATCATTCTAAGCAACTTTTGTAAAGGGTCCCCTATTGGATCTCATACGGATGTTCCGCTATTCGCAAATCAACGGTAAATGTACGATAATTAATAAAATAAGTAAATTAAAAATGAATTTTCAAAAATTTTCAAATAAATCTCGAAAATCTGGAGTGTTACAGAAACTTCTGGAATTGCGTAACTCATTATGCAGCTTACGCAGACAGGTCTGATTAATCAGAGCTTCCTCCGATTGATCGGAATGTGGTCTCCGATTAATCGTAGATCGGCCAATTGATCGTAAAAGAGTCCAGAGAGTTGTTATTTCTGCCGCTTATTCCGATTGATCGGACATGTCTCCGATTGATTGGACAGCTCGTTACGATTGATAGGAGGTGTGCCGATTGATCGAAAATATGTCCAGAGCAATCTGGTATTTTTGGTATGTTCGATGGGTTGTCTGATTGATCGGATACCCATCGGAACCTCCTCTAATTGATCGGACACCTATCAACGATCCATCGAAAATGCCTGTTTCTTCAATTTCTTCTATTTTCTCTTCGGATCTTCTTTACTTGATTTCCTCCTCTCCTTCTTCCTTTCCTTGACTCTTCAATATCCCTTTGAAGTGCTTTTAACATCCAAATGGTGAGGCCTCTCTCCTATTCCTACAACCACAGAACCATCCATTAGATAGACCTTTAAATGTACAAATTGTGCATAGTTAGTGATGAAATGAGATTAGAATAAACACATTTAAGAGCTCAACAATGGTCCAAATTGAGTATACTAGAGGTCTTAGCAATTTTGTGGACCATCCATCATGCAGGGCCAACCTTTGATTACCCATCCCTTTCAAATCACTTTCATCGAATGATCCAAACCATCCGATTAATGGTTTGGTCACATGGACATCTATATTGAGTATACTAGTGAGGTTAAGCATTCATATGAACCTTTTATTACCCATTCCACCAAAATCGACATATAGGATGATTCTAACCATCGAATTAGAGGTTTGGAAAATGGGAGTTGCATGTTAAGTATACTAGAGAGGTATAAGCATTGACACCAACTGTTCATCATGTGAGTTCAACCATTGATTGACCCTTCCTGTGAAACCAATGTAATTGGATGATTCTAACCATCGGATTAGTAGTTTGGATCAGCATAATTTTTGGAACCTCATCCTCAAATGGGATGTAGAATCGGATGGACGGCGTGGATATACAAGAAACAATGATGATTGAATGCTCACCATTAAAAACTTTTCTAAGGCCTGTTGTAAATAGATCCAAAATGTTTGTTTATCTTCCAACCTGCTGTTAATGTCAACCAGAACTAGATGAAGGGAAAATACAAAGATTAGCTTGATGCAAAACTTTTATGGCCTACAAAAAGCTTTTAATGGTCATTTGCCACTTTTTACCTGTGTGGTCCACTCAAGATTTGAATCTTCTTAATTATTGGGATAACGTTTAAATGTGCTGAGAAAATGGGTTTTCATCAAGGTGGCCCCCACATGGTAAGGGTAATACCCACTAAGCTATTAATGGGTAACTTTCTATTTATACCATGGGACCAAAATCATCCCCACCTACCACTCAAGTGTTCCGTACCAAAGAAAATCGTGACCTCAAGGGGTATTCGGTGCAACATATCATAATGGATTAGGAGGGATTGAATTGTCAATCCCACATTGCCAAATCCATCTCTTGTTTGGAGCCGTAATGGTTTCGAGTATTGGAAACCACGCCGAATGCATCACTGCATTGAGAAGGATTCGCCAAATCCCACTTTGATTTTCCAGATTTTCTTTTATATTCAATAAAATCGAGAGCATATTGCATGTCACTTGCGCTGGGGCTGTGTGGAGCCCACAACAATGTTCATGACAAATCCACTCCGTCCATTTGTTTTAAAATTTCAAAATAGGACGGGAGTCCAAAAATCAGTCAAATCCAAAACTTAGATGGGTCATATAATACCAGACAATGGGAACGGAAAGTGTACACCGTTGAAACCTTTCTAAAGCTGACCATGATGTTTATAAGCCATCAAAACCATTCATAGGGTTATTACCACTCAGATAAATTATATCCACAAAATATCATCTTGATATAGAACTTTTGTCACCCTTAGACGTTCAATCCTCACTGTTTTGTGTGGTATGGTCGAACTGACTTTTTAGATCTGCCTAAGTTTTAACCTTTGATCTTATTATGGTCTTTTAAAATAGAAGAATGGAGTGGATTTGCCAAGAAAATCTATGTGAGCCCCACACAGCCTTAGGCACATATCTCAAGATGTCTTGTTCCACAACTGATTTATAATCAATGCTACCCACGCTGTGTTAAAAAACACTGTAAGGGATCTTTTTACCATCCAAACACTGCCATGAAATGTTTCTTCAAAAGCAATTTCATCCAATTCCCTGACAATCCCTTGACAGCCCCTAAGTATTACTTCAAAACAATCCCATCCCATTTAATACCACATAATCCCATACGCCAAACATCCCCTAAGTTTGTATGCGGATTTCATCAAACCTTTTTGCAAAAAAAAAAAAAAAAAAAAAAAAAAAACTCATTCAACAACAACATATGTAAGGTGATCTAAGAGCATATATTCACTCTGTCCGCAAGGTGTGCCCCTTGAACTAACTCTAGTACCCAAAAAAAAAAAAAAAAAACCAAGCTAATTCGAAACACAGGTAGGTGACACCACAGGGAGCAATTGGGTTGAGGACCCTTCAAATTGTGTGTGGCTAACGAAATTCACACTGTTTTAAATCTCAGGTGGCCCACACGACGTGATTTTATATGTTTAGGCGTAATTGTATATTGGTATGGTCTGCCTGACTTTTGGATCTTGCGTATTATTACCATCTATAAATCCGTACAAATTCACGTGTTGTCGAGGTAGCTGCCTCATGGCCTTAAAAGCTGATTGTACATTGGTATAGCCCGCCAACTTTTGGATCTTGCTCATTATTACCATCTAATAAAGTGGGTTTGAGCTTATCCTAGGTACAAATTCCTGAAAATTCACATGGTCGAGGTAGCTGCCTCATGGCCTAAAAGTTAATTGTACATTGGTTTAGCCTGCCAACTTTTGGATCTTGGTTGGTTCTTCTTCAGTCACTGCCCTTCTCGCACTCATCCTCTCGTGCCATCTTCTTATTCGACCACGTCCCACTCGGTCACGCATGACCTAGCATCGGCTTTATCTCGACAAAATTCTCCCTCAAACACCCTTACAATATCTATCTAGTCTGCTGCAGTTCTTCCATGTAATACCACGTGTCTTCTAGACAACTGAAGAACAAAAAAAAAAACATGGTAGAAATACAGCCTCATACTTTCCGAAAGACACACTCGAAGATTAAGAAGGATTTTGACGCTTGTTTTCTGGGCCTGTCTGATGGGGGTGTGGGGGCTGGATGGCTTGGATCGCTGGTGAATAAGTTTCTGAATTGGATGATCTTGGTCTCTTCGATGAACGGTTCAGATCATCCGAAGACGGTCCACCTTTATCAGCGTTGATCTTCAGGGCAGCTGAAACCAGCTATCGCAATTTGTTCTTGGAACAATTCTATGGCGGGAGGGAAACGAACTCTCAAGTCAATTGTATGAATGACCTAAATGCACAATTAGGTTGAAAGATTGTATATGTCAATTTAGGACAAAAATTAAGGGATTGACACATCTTTATAATTAGATCGATTTAAAGTGTTTAGGTGCAATCTCACTTGTATTAATGAGCTGATTTAGATCATGAATGAATTAAAAGGTACAAACAGTGGGATGTGTGCACTAACCCCTCTTGATGGACCATCTATCTTAAATCACTTTGATAGGATGCTCCCATCATCCGATCAAGTGGTATTCACATGGACAATTAAAATTTTGTTACACTAGAGAAGATCTAACCATGATGTAAACCATCTATCATGTGGGGCCCTCCTTTGATTGCCCATCCCCTCGGTGTATTGGAATCTCCAAAGTAGGCACGCCTCCGAGCTTTCCCAACGATTTTGCGATCGACAAATTACATGTCCTCGTCCTTTGAGTTTTCTATCTATCTTCTGGGGAACGCTTATTGTATCCAAGCAGCTAAGACTGCCGACCCCAAGGCCTCGGTATATTAAGAATATACCGAGCAGAGCCGCAAGCTGTGTAAGCAAGATAACTCCGAATCCCAAGATACGTGGGATCTCTAACGTTAAACTCCAGTGTATTATCCCAATCCCTTCCAATTAGGAAGCACCATCCAGACGAGATATCGTCCAAATACATATCCCAAGAAACAGGATCAATGAATATGACGCCGTCAATTACGAATGGCCCATAAATGACCGTCGTCAATAAAAGGACCCAACGATAAAGCTTCAAGGTACGCAACTCCGTACACAACAGCCCTGGGATTATCATTCAATAGCCATTACTGACTTAAGCATCGGAGGGTCCTAAGCCACCACGACAAGCGACCCCTCACCTTGTCCTTGTGGTCGCAAATCCACACCGTTCATCAGGAGGCCCATCATCTGACAATGATCCATTGTTGATTATTATTTGATCCATTTTTTTGGCATCAACGGATTGGCGCCGGAAGCGACTATATCGTTTTCCATTTCTCATGTGGGGCCCTCCTTTGGTTGCCCATCTCTTTCAAATCACTTTGATCAGGTGATCCTAACCATCCAATTAGTGTTATGGTGAAATGGATGGTCCAAATTGAGTATACTAGAGGTCTTAGCAATTTTGCGGACCATCCATCATGCAGGGCCAACCTTTGATTACCCATCCCTTTCAAATCACTTTCATCGAATGATCAAACCATCTGATCAACGGTTTGGTCACATGGACATCTATATTGAGTATACTAGTGAGGTTAAGCATTCATATGATCATCCATCATGTGGGGCCAACCTTTTATTGCCCATTCCGCCAAAATCGATATATAGGATGATTCTAACCATCGAATTAGAGGTTTGCAAAATGGGAGTTGCATGTTAAGTATACTAGAGAGGTATAAGCATTGACACCAACTGTTCATCATGTGAGTTCAACCATTGATTAACCCTTCCTGTAAAACCAATGTAATTGGATGATTCTAACCATCGGATTAGTGGTTTGGATCTACATAATTTTTGGAACCCCATCCTCAAATGGGATGTAGAAACGGATGGACGGTGTGGATATACAAGAAACAGTGATGATTGAATGCTCACCATTAAAAGCATGCTGTGAGCAGATCCGTCATGTTTATTTGTCTTCCAACCCGCTGATAATGTCAACCAGAAGTAGATGAAGGGACAATACAAAGATTAGCTTGATGCAAAGCTTTTATGGCCTATAAAAAGCTTTTAATGGTCATTTGCCACTTTTTACCGTTGTGTGGTCCGCTCAAGATTTGAATCTTCTTAATTATTGGGATAACATTTAAATGTGCTAAGAAAATGGGTTTTCATCAAGGTGGCCCCCACATGGTAAGGGTAATACCCACTAAGCTGTTAATGGGTAACTTTCTATTTATACCACGGGGCCAAAATCATCCCCACCTACCACTCAAGTGTTCCGTACCGAAGAAAGCCGTGACCTTAAGGGGGTGTTTGGTGCAATGTATTAGAATGGATTAGGAGGGATTGAATTGTCAATCCCACGTTGCCAAATCCATCTCTTGTTTGGAATGGCAATGGTTTCGGCCCAATGCATCACTACATTGAGAAGGATTGGCCCAATCCCACTTTATTTTTCCCGATTTTCTTTTATATGCAACAAAATCGGGAGCATATTGTATGTCACTTGTGCTTGGGGCTATGTGGAGCCCACAACAATGTTCATGACAAATCCACTCCGTCCGTTTGTTTTAAAATTTCAAAATAGGATGGGAGTCCAAAAATCAGTCAAATCCAAAACTTAGATGGGTGATATAGTATGAGAGAATGGGAACGGAAAGTGTACACCGTTGAAACTTTTCTAAAGCTGACCATGATGTTTATAAGCCATCAAAACCATTCATAGGGTTATTACCACTCAGATAAACTATATCCACAAAATATCATATTGATATAGAACTTTTGTCACCCTTAGACGTTCAATCCCCGCTGCTTTGTGTGGTATGGTCTACCTGACTTTTAGATCTGCCTGATTTTTAACCCCCACTGCTTTGTGTGGTACGGTCTACCTGTCTTTTAGATATGCCTGATTTTTAGCCTTTGATCTTATTATGGTCTTTAAAACAGAAGAATGGAGTGGATTTGCAAGGAGCATCTATGTGAGCCACACACAACCTTAGGCACATATATCTCGAGATGTCTTGTTCCACAGCTGATTTATAATCAATGCTACCCATGCCGTGTCAAAAAACACTATACCAGGGATCTTTTTACCTTCCAAACATATCATGAAATGTTTCTTCAAAAGTAATCCCATCCAGTTCCATGGCAATCCCCTGACAGCCCCTAAGTATTGCTTCAAAACAATCCCATGCGCCAAACACCCCCTAAGTTTGTGTGCGGATTTCATCAAAACTTTATGCAAAAAATAAAAAATAAAAATAAAAAAAAGCTCTTTCAACAACATATGTGGAGTTATCTAAGAGCATATATCCACTCCGTCCGCAAGGTGTGCCCCTTGAACTAACTCTAGTTAAAAAAAAAAAAAAAAAAAAAAAAAAAAAAAAAAAAAAAAAAAAAACCAGGCCAATCCGAAACACAGGTAGGTCACACCACATGGGGCAATTGGGCTGAGGACCCTCCAAATTGTGTGTGTGGCTGACGAAATTCACACTGTTTTAAATCTCAGGTGGCGCACACCACGTGAATTTTTAGGTTTAGGCATAATTGTACATTGGTATAGCCTACCATCTAATAAAGTGGATTTGAGCTTATCCTACAAATGAACGTTGTTGAGGCAGCCGCCTCGTGGCGTAAAAGCCTCCAATCTCCATCTATAAATAGATCAGGTCTGTGATCAATTTAGTCAACAATACCGTCAGATTCCAATGGCAATTCCAGTAGTGTTTATTGTCTTTCTGACCATCTCCACACTTCTTACCTCTCCATGCACAGCTGATGATATACTGTACCAAGGTGACCGTCTTACCTCGGGCCAATCACTGAAATCCGGCAACTATGAGTTCATAATGCAAGCTGATTGCAACCTAGTGTTGTATGACAATGACACTGCAAAATGGGCCACCAATACCGACGGCAAAGGCAGCGGTTGCTCTGCTAGACTGCTACCAAATGGCAACTTTGTAGTAAGCAACAGCGGTGGTAATACCATTTGGTCCAGCGGAAGCGGTGGGAAAAATGCAAACTATATCCTAGTCCTCCAAAGTGACCGGAATGTTGTGATCTACGGCCCCAGTATTTGGGCAACTGGGACCAACATCACACTGGCTTTCAAGGCACTCGGACGGAAGATGGGGATGGGGAACGGTAGTGATGATGCCAACGGTGCGTTTGTGGTGGTGAACTCCATGGGAGAATCGAACGGATCACTGATCGCTACTGTGGTTAGTGAGTGACGTAAGTGATCTGCTTGTGAAGGTAGAATAACGGCCATTTTAATGGCTTAATTACTATTACTATTTACTACTATTGTTGCTGCTGGTGGTGGTGCTACTGCTATACCGCCTTTGATTTATTCCTCGTTGTTGTTGCTCTGGTTGTTGTTGTTGTTGTTGTTGTTGTTGTTATCGTGTGGTATCTCATATCTATAAGTTTAATGTTGTTATCGTGTGGCCGTATATACGTTTGTTCGTCTACAAGACTATAAGCTCATAAGTACATTTACATGCGGCCATCTGAGCCATCCATCATGTGGGTTTTACAGTACTGTAGATCATGAGCTGGCCCAAGCTGCATGCGAATGCTGTTTAAAACCATCCAACAGTCCACTTTCGACATGAATATTTTGGCTAGCCTGATGAGTGGATCTGACTATTTCTTTCGGGTGGTCATTCATTGTTGGGCCCACCTGATGAATAGGGCTGATGTATCAGAAATAAGCCTTGTTGGCACGTATAACCTTCAGTGGGCTTAACCTCAGGGAGCCTCTATAACCATAGGCTCTACAGGGCCCACCACGACATCTGTGTGACATCCAGTCCGTCCATCAGTTTGGCTGGCTAATTTTAGGACGTGAGCCTAAAAATGATGCAGATCCAAACCTCAAGTGGGCCATACTGCAGGAATAGGTGGGATATTGAACGCCCAACATTAATGAAACCTTCTTAGGAGCCACTCAAGTGTTGGATTGGGCTGATGCCGGTGGGAAACACTTTATGAACGGGTTGGATGGCATATAAGCATCACGGTGTGCCCTGGACTCAAATTCGGTAGTGACCTCTCCACTAGATCCCTAGTGGTGGGTGCTGCAGGCCCCACAATGATGTATATATTTTATCCATGCTGTCCATCCATTTTCCCAGCTCATTTTAGGGCATTAACCAAAAACCGATGTAGAGAGTGAATTTCAAAAATCCAAAAAAATCGAAAACTTTCAAAAGCCAAAAACATCTAGCATCTCAATTTCAGAAAATTCTCAAAAACCAAAAAACATTTCCTTTCCTGCATTCAATAGTGTACCAAGTCCGTCTAAAGAATCGCATGAGTTTGAAGTCGAATCATATGATTTTGACATCGACTTAGACTTCGAGCTCATGGGTCTGGACGAAGCTCGGGATGAGGAAGATGATGATCCAGCTCCCGAACTAGAGGATCTCCTCAAAAAGTTCGAATCCAAAGCCAATGTTGTAGCCGATGATTTCGAGATAGTAAACTTGGGGACACCTGAGATCCCTAGGGAAGTACGCATTGGAAAATCGTTGCCACCTGAGATAAAGCAGAGAATGATAGAGTTCCTAACTCCAAGATTGTCCAACTTCGCGTTCTCATATGAAGACATGCCGGGGCTCGATGAAGAGCTCGTTGTACACCATTTGCCAACTAAGCCAGATATGAAGCCAGTGAAGCAGAAACTTCGAAGAATGAAGCCAGAATGGGCTCTGAAAGTCCGAGATGAAGTCATCAAGCAGTACAACGCGGGATTCTTGGTAGTCTCCAACTACCCTGAATGGCTCGCCAACATCGTACCAGTACCAAAGAAGGATGGCAAGGTTCGAATGTGCATCGACTTCCGAGATCTCAACAAGGCCGGTCCTAAAGACGACTTCCCTTTGCCACACATCGACACTCTAGTCGTCAATACTGCTGGGTACAAGGTCTTCTCATTCATGGACGGGTTCTCAGGTTACAATCAGATTAAGATGGCCGTTGAAGATCGCGAGAAGACATCGTTTATCACTCCCGGGGGACTTTCTACTACAGGGTAATGCCGTTCAGTCTGAAGAACGCAGGAGCAACATATCAGCGAGCAATGACAGCACTATTCCACGACATGATGAACAAAGAACTTGAAGTATATGTGGACGATATGATCGTCAAATCTCGCACCATTGAAGGACACTTTGAAGATCTGAAGAAGTTATTCAACAGATTAGAAAAGTACAAGCTCTGTCTCAACCCTCAGAAATGTGTCTTCGGTGCAATGGGAGGTAAGCTCCTCGGTTTTATGGTGAGCGAGGATGGCATCAGGGTCGACGAGACCAAAACCAGAGCAATCATTGAGATGCCCACTCCTAGAACAGAGAAAGAAATTCGCGGCTTCCTCGGCAGAATTCAATACATCAGTCGCTTCATCGCACAGCTCACACTATCTGTGTGCCCATATTCAAACTCCTCCGAAAGAACGTTCCAAAAGAATGGAATGACGATTGCCAAGTTGCCTTCGATCGCATCAAGAAATATCTCATGAATCCTCCAGTCCTAGTGCCACCCACTCCTGGACGACCACTATTGTTATACATCTCGGTAGCAGCAGAAGCCATTGGCTGTGTCCTCGGCCAGCACGACAAGACCGGGAAGAAGGAACAAACAATATACTATTTGAGCCGAAAGTTCACCGACTACGAGACCAGGTATTCCCCAATCGAGAAGACTTGCCTCGCCCTAGTCTGGGCAACTCAGCGACTCCATCAATACATGATTGCATTCCCTATCCTCCTACTTGCTTACATAGATCCGCTCAAGTACTTGTTCGAGAAACCGGCACTCACTGGGATGATAGCTAAATGGCAGCTACTCCTGTCTGAGTTCGACATCACCTATGTCACTCAGAAGGCAATTAAGGGGCAGGCCCTCGCCAATCATCTTGCCGCTCACTCTCTCCTGGATTATCAACCGCTTAAGACATTCTTCCCTGATGAAGACCTCTTGCATATCGAAAGTGAAGAAAAGAAGAAAAAAGATGAGTGGACATTATTCTTCAACGGCGCAGCAAATTCTAAAGGGAGTGGTATTGGAGCAATCCTCTCACTACGCTAATATCGCAAAAAAACGATGGACTAAGTCCGTCGTTAATCGTCGAAGTCCGTCGCATGGTCACACGTTCTTTTGCAAGTCGTTAATCATAAACGACGGACCAAATCCGTCGGTAAATTACGACGGATATAGTCCGTCGTTAAATAAACGACGGACCTTATCCGTCGTAACCTCCAAACCCATCATCGTTCCAGCAACGGTTTCTATTCGTCGTTGTAAAAAGAACGACGGACCAAATCCGTCGATAATAGTAGGATCTGTCATTTTTCTTATAACATCGTCGACGGATCTGGTTCGTCGTTAATGTTTAAAAAATAAAAAAAAATCAGCACGCATTTGTTGCATTTTGAATTTCTTACACCTGATATCATCAAAGCAATACAAACCAATTCAATACATAAACTAAACTAACCATTTCTAATTCACACATCCATCATTTATTGCATATTGAGTTTCTTACATCTTGCAAACTAGTTGCGGACATCTTAAATATCCGATTACATCAGCAAGAAACTATATTAGTCTTTCAATCAACAATGCAGCAACAAAATCTTTTGAAACCCTCCAGTTAAGCTGTCTTTCTAAAACAGCAAGGCTTTTAGTGTGCATGGGAAAATTGTGGGACGACCCCATTTGAATGAGGAATTCCAAGCAAACCACAAAGCAGAACCTGAAATCATGAATTTGAAAGAACTAATTAAGCTATTGATAAAATAACGACAATGATGGAGTTTACATAAATGAATTGGCGATATTCAAAACCAGCCATATACAATGAAACCAAGAAATAAAATGTCATAATGACAAGCAGGCGAGTTTTTCATATTGAACTACCTCCGGTTGAGCCAGCTGTGAAGCTATGCTGTGATTGAAAAACTGAAGGCTGTAAGCTGGTATTATGATAGCAATGATGTAAACTGGTGGAACTTGCATCAGATCCTGCAGTTTCAGCACATGAAGCAAACAATTAGTAAAATAGTAACAAATGCTTGCATAGAAGGTTTCAATGGTCAGCATTTCTATCCCCACTGTTTTGTGAAGTGTGGCCAACTTGAGTTTGGGATCTCCATTGTGTTTGGGCTCAGATCCTAACACAAATGTCATGGTGGGTGCCACAGATCCTAACATCGGGTTACAAGGTGAGATCCATCCTATCAATCTTTGTCACATGGCTGTGCAGCCGAAAACTCTGTGAGGACCACCATGATGTCCACCTGACATCCGATCCTTCCATCATTTTTGGGAGATCCAAAATTCGAGTAAGCCACACCATAGAAAACAACAGGAATGGAAACACCAACCATTGAAAATTTCCTGAGGCCCACGGTCATCCTTAAATACCATCCATTCCTGATCCAAAACTTCTATGGGCCCTAATGAAGTTTTGATGGTGGATGTTCAATTCCCAACAATTCTTGTGGCATGGCCTACTGAGTTTTGAATGTTACACAGACATGTGGTGGGCCCCACAGAGTTTTAGCTTACACGAGGGACGCGGATTAGCTACTGACAGGTTGAGTAGCTACCTCCCTACACCAACTTATGTGGGCCCCACCATGATGTATGTTTTGTATCCACACCATCTATCCATTTGGAGAGATCATTTTAGGACATGAACCAAAGAATGAAGCAGATCCAAAGCTCCAATGGACCTCACCAAAGAAAACAACGGGGATTGATCTCTTACCATTAAAAACTTCTTGGGGCTATAGGAGTTTTCGATCAAGCTGATATTTAAATTTTCCCTTCTTCCATGTCTGTGTGAACTTATGAACACGTTGGATGTCAAATAAAATCATGGTGGGTCCTAGGAAGGTTTCAACGCTCAGCGTTACTGTCCCCACTGTTTTCTTTTGTGGAGTCCACTCGAGAATTTTGGCTTACACGAGCACCATGTAAGAAGGTTGCGCGCAACTCGTGTCCTGCTTTAACATCTCCTCACCATCAAAGATAAGGAGAACAAAATCATCGCTATGAAGGTAAAATATTATCAAAATCTCAGTAATATTAAAGTGCTCTTACCTTTGAGATTTAGGGACCCATTGAGCCAATTATCTCCCAAACCCAAAGCCTCCAGCTTGCTCAAAATTGCCAATTCTGCCCAAATTTGAAAAATAATAAAAGCATTAAAAGGGGAGTTTGTAAATGTGATTGATGCTCTCAATTTTGGTTTAATTTCTGTACAATTAATCAACAATTACCTTCAAAGGACAAGGAACCCTCCAATTCATTCATGCTTAGATCAAGACTTCTGAGGGATGAGAGTGCACCCAAAAATGAGCTTTCAAAATGGTTGGACGATGTGGATTTAAGGCACATACATCTCTGTGAGCAAATCAATGGCAAAAGCTAACATAAATGGTAGATTGAAACTAGCAATAGATCCAAAACCTTCAGAAAATGCACAAGATTTCAAAAATCGAGCCAAACGGACCTAAAGAAACAAAACTGAGCCATGATGCATGCTAATGTATGTTTCTCCATTTTGATAAAATCTTTGCATTTGGATATATTTATCTCTGTTTCAGGAAGCAACAGACAACACTAAAAACCAAACGGAGAAACAGTTCAGTCATTAACAGAAAAAAGATGTCAAGAAGCATACATTGATGGACCAACTGTTTAAAAGAAAAAGGTGTCAAGAAACAGTTCACTCATTAATAGTTCACACATTCAAATTCCTATATTTCAGTAGAAATGTTAGCAATTCAAACCAAATCCAAAAGGCAAAGTTCAAAATTTGAGATGAAAAGGTTAATTTGTAATGTTTCTTGTTGCTGTAAGTTGATGATTTTTACCTTTTTTCTATTGGGTGAATATATCTGGTTAGGTGAAGATAGCTTTGAACTATCATTGTCTTGGACAAATCTTCTGCGTCCAACCTACAAACACCACAAGATTCAGCCCAAGAATGAAAAAAATGAAGAGCGATTATTTTACAAACATTCAAAACCATATCAATAAGCATACCTTCTTAATGCATAAGGATATAAGTTGTTGTGTAGATTCTCCCAAACCAACTGAAAGACATCAATGGAGTGGCCGCTGAAACATTTCTCGTCTGAAGTCGATTTGCATTTCACGCTCACGAACTTGGGATTTGCATTTTAGCATAATACATATGTATGATTCATGTGTCAAGAAGCTCCCGGTCTAGAGATCCCAAGTCTGTCTGTATCTTATTTCCAAGCAGATCCATGCCTCTGATGCTAAGATTGCCTGAACTAGCTGATTTTTCTGGCTTGATTTGGACCATTGTCCAACTTGTTATCCTGCAACAAAGCAACTATTACAGCGCTTCATTGATAGTAAAGGAAAAAAAATCCATGCATGAATTCTTTTTCAGCACTCCAAAAATTCATGCTGAAATATCCATCCAGGCAAATGCAAATCTAATCCAAAGTCTTCTAGATGGCTGTTTGGCCAAGGAAACATGCCCATTTTGGGCATAGTTTCTGAACAATTGTTAATCAAAATAAACAAGTGTTCTATCAAATGGTGATTTCAGATACATCCAAACAGTGCCTATGTTAGGTATAGATGTTGTAAAAAAATGCAACTACAAGAAGAATGAAATGTTAGCATCAAAGATGTTTACCATGCCTATACAGGAGATTCTGTTGTAGCTAAGATCAAGAACTCGCAATCGCGTTAGTTCTTGGAGACTCTAGATTGCAGAGATCTTGTTCCTTGATAAGTTAAGGGTGTGAAGGCTCTTGGCTAGTGACCTTGGTGTGATATGAACTGCAAGAAACAAGAGAAAAAAAAATCAGGTTATTACAATATATGTAGAAAGGATGAATTTGCTTCTGTCAATTAAAAATTGTTTGTAAATTTTACGTATACCTAAGGATATCTAAAGCAAGGTACTGAAATCTAGTACCTTGCTTAGGCTAATTATTGAATGGTTAGACAGAGATCCCATAGGTATGGTGTAGGACTCTGAAATTACCAGGCTTTCTAAGACAACTCCACCTTCAATTTCTTTTAAATTATTTTCATGCAAAGACAATGGAGCATGTATTAAGTTGGGTATATACCCAAGAGACTGCTTTTGCTAATGGTGGTTCCCCTGAGTCATGGATTGGCTTGATTTTTGGGCCCATGCCAAACAAGAGACATCATGCATGATGGTTGAAATGGATGTCATCAACACATCTTGGTGGAGCCCACGTCAACAAGCAATTCTCTTAAACAATATAAAGCAGAAGTTCCACTTACTATTTTATCAATCTCCTAGCCTACAAGTTGCAGTGAAGGCCATAAATCAAGCATCAAATGAAGTCTGTAAAAGTCCTGACTGAGTCTAGACAAGCAAATATAACAAAGTGGTTTCCATTCCTTGTTGGAATAAGTTATCATTGCCGCTTTTGTTTTGAAACGAGTCAGCAAGTTCAGTTGATATCCTGCATTTATCAGATGGACATGCGTAAATCATGGGCATCTAGATTAAAGTGGAAACCAGCTATAAAATCATATATCAGATAATGTTAAGGAAATGAAAAGCACCATCAAACACTTGCAATGCTTCTGTTAGCCAATAGAAAGCAATCCCATGCAAAATGTTCAAACTTAGCAAATGGCCCATGGATTGGCAACCAATAGAAAACTAGCAGATGTACATTCAGATGGAACACTACAAATCCAGCAACAACTCACAAGCAATTCCTTTAGGGTGCATGAAATCCAGTGGTAGAAAGTTGCTAATTTCACCTACTAAATGAATTTACAGAAGTACACAATGCTATGTGTAAAAATTGGAAATTTTCATAACTATAGAGGAGTATAGAAGATTTAAGTTGAAGAGGAGATTGAAAAGAAAAATGACTAACCTCATTGAGAATATTATACACTTCCCATAGTCGTTATGTCTTGTAAATCTTTCGAAAACACTTTTGAATGAAGATCCACCCTGCAAGAAGGGAAAAAAAAATTTGTGGCTGAACCGATATGGTCTACTATGAACGGCTGCCTACGTACCCAAAAGGGATTTGGGATCAAGCCACTACGTAGTTCTTTTAATCTTCAAATCATGTCATTTTATGCATAAACAGATAGAAACTCATAACAAATCATACAAGAAATATGTCTACATTAGACAAACAAAACAACTAAAGAAACCAAAATAACCGTTTAGTCAAACCATCCAAAATAAAGTCAAATAACCCATAATTCCTACAAATTACAAACGTCTATGCTATCAACAAAAAGTGTTTAACCAAGACCCTTAAAACTTCATTTCTTCATCAACACGTTAGCCCAAACAAGAACATCACCCAAGTTGCAATCTCCAAGTTTCTTGTCACTAACATCATTAAACACATCTGCAGTGGGATCATCAATAGCATCTAATATGACCTTGCAATGTTAATATGACTTGGATTTGCTCCACCATGGATGGACGGTAGAGATGAAGATGGTGGCCAGCTGAGATGGTTGGACGCTGGAGCTTTGGGCGGACCGTTGATGTGATGAAGGAAGGCTGGGAGTTGAAGATCTGGATGGCCAGCCTTGAAGATGGTTCACTTTCTGATTGTTGGATCAACATGAGTGCTGAGATGAACGTGGGCCACATCTGGACGGCTAGGATTTGCCAGCAGCTGCTGTTGGAGAGGTCTTTGTTGCTGAAGCTAGTGTGAGGTGGGGTGTGGATAGTACCCACGGCTAGGATTTGCCATCAGCCTTGGGACTGCCTCATTTTTAGGCTTGTGCCCTAAAATGATGTGGAAAAATGGATGGACGGTGTGGATAGTACCCAATCCGCGTCCGTACACTCACAAATCCCTAATTTGGGATTGGACAATACAAATCCCTAATTTGGGATTCGACAATAAAAATCCAAAAAAGAAAAGTAAGCAAGGTTAGGGTTAGGGTTTTTTACCTGGTGGAGGAAGTAGAGGAGAGAGAGAGTGGGAGCAGTTGTTGTACACCCACACGCTGGAACAAAGAACGGGATCGAGAGGGAGGGAAAGAGAGAGAGAGAGAGAGAGAGAGAGAGAGAGAGAGAGAGAGAGAGAGAGGATTGGGGCGAGGGAGAGAGAGAGGGTCCTGAGTGAGAGAGAGGGGGGTTTGTCCGTGAGTGACAGAGAGAGAGTGGGGGGAGGGGGGGGGGCGTGTGTGCGTGAGACAGAGAGACAGAGAGAGCGTGCGTGAGAGAGAGAGAGAGAGACAGAGAGAGAGAGAGAGACAGAGAGACAAGAGAGAGAGAGAGAGAGAGAGAGAGAGAGAGAGAGAGAGGGGGGGGTCTCTGTTTGAATTAGATGTTACCCTGGTAACACCTTAGTGGGTGTTACCCCTACCGTGTGGGGCCCATCGTGATGCATTTTTTATATATCTATGCCGTCTATCTGCTTTCTCATATCATTTTAGGATATGATCTAAAAAAATCTTAAGAAGATCCAAATCTCAGGTGGACCATACCACTATAAACAGTGATTAATAACCATTAAAAACGTTTTGTGGCCCATAAAAGATTTTGATCAATCTCATATTTATATTTTCCCTTCATCAAGACCTTATTGACATTATCAAGAGCTTGGATTGCAAATAAACATTACCAAAACCTTATCATGGGCTCTTTGGAATTTTTAATGGTGGAGCACTCAATCACACTGTTTCCAGTGGTATGGTCCACTTGAGATTTGGATCTGGATAATTTTTGGAACCTTATCCTAAAATGATCTGTATAAATGGATGGACGGAGTGGATATACAAAATATCATCCACGTGGGCCATACGGTAGGGGTAACACCCACTAAGCCGTTCCCGGGTAACACATAATTCGCTACCCTCTCTTTTTTTGCGGAGAATAGGTAACACCTAACTCCACTCTCTTATTGTACAGAGCAAACTCTGTTGGGCCCACCTAGAATGTATGTGCTTCATCTATTCTGTCCATATGTTTTTACAGATCATTTTAGGGGTTGAGCCCAAAATTTAAGCATATCCAAATCTCAAGTGTACCATGCCACAGGAAATAGTGGGAATAATGATTTCCACCGTTGAAACCTTTCCATGCCCCACAGTGATGTTTATTTGTCATCCAACCTATTCATAAGATCACATGGACATGGATGAAGAGAAAACACAAATATCAGCTTCATCAAAAACTTCTGTTTGCTCCCAAGAATTTTTCAATGGTAGACATTCAGTTCACACTTTTCCTATGGTGTGGTCCACTTTAGAACTTGATATGCTTCAATTTTTGGTTACATACTTAAAATTATCTTTTAAGATGGATGGACGGAGTGGATAAAATAAGTAAATCACGGTGGGTCCCTCAAAGTTTACTTTGCACGCTTAGCGTGCGGAGTTGCTCACTACGCAGCCGCTTATGGGCGAGACTTGGGTGAGACTGCCGAACTAGTGAAGTGGGTGGGACCCTGAACCTAGGGCCCACCTCGATGTATTCCTTGTACATCCATGCCGTTAATCTGCTTTTAAAGATTATTTTGTACTATGTTACCAAAAATGAAGAAGATTAAAATTTTTAGTGGACTACAACATAAGAAACACTGGTTAATGACCATTAAAAACCTTTTGTGAGCCACAAAAGTTTTTTTATCAACCTGATATTTATTTTTTCCTTTCATCCCTGTCTACGTGCCCTTATCAACAGATTGGATGGTTAATAAACATTACGGTGGACTGTAGGAAGTTTTTAATGGTCACAGTTGAATTATAACTGTTTCTTGGGTTGTGGTCCACCTAAAATTTCTATCTGTTTAATTTTTGGCATTTCATCCTAAAATAATACGAACAAACAGATGGACGGCATGGATCTACAAAGAATACATCCACGTGGGCCCTAAGTTTAGGGTCCCACCCACATCGCTGGTTGGGCCGTCTCACCCAAGTCGCGCCGAGAGCGGATTGGGTGAGACCCCGACCTCACCCAAGATGGTGCGGCCCTTACCGTCGGTTGTCTTTGTATACCCACCTTGATGTATGTATTATGTATCCACACCGTCCATCCATTTTTACAGATAATTTTAGGTAATTACACCAAAAATAAAGCAGATCCAATCATCAGGTGGACCATAACATAGGAAACAGTAGTGATTGACCATTAATGGGGCACATAAGTTTTCGGTGAAGCTGATATTTGTTTTTTACCTTCATCCAGGATCATGTGACCTTATTAACAGATTGGATGGTAAATAAACAGTACAGAAACATGAAGGTGAGTCCTAATAAGTTTTAAATGGTAGGATGGTCAATCACCACTGTTTCTTATGGTATGGTCCACCTGATAATTTTTTCTGCTGTATATTTGGGATAATACCCTAAGATAATCTGGAAAGCGTATGGACAGAGTGGATACATAATACATACATCAACCTGGGCCCCACGGTAAGGGCCGCACCGTCTTAGGTGAGCCCGGCGTCTCACCAAATACACTCTCAGTCACGCCAGTCCTTCTTGGGGCGGGAGAGAATTAGATGTTACCCTGGTAACACCTTAGTGGGTGTTACCTCTACCGTGTGGTGCCTAGATTGATGTATCTTTTATATATCCATGTCGTTCATATGTTGTTATGTCTAATTTTAAGACGAAATCCAAAATTATAAGAAGTTCTAGATCTCAGGTGGACCATACCAATAGAAAGAATGATGAATAATCATTAAACGCATTTCGCGGGCCACAAAAGTTTTAGATCAAGCTGATCTTCAAAACTTCTATTCATCCAGATCTTCCTGACATTATCAAGAGCTTGGATTGCAAATAAACATTAAGGAAACATTACCATGGGCTCTTTGGAATTTTTAATGGTGGACACTAAATCAGCACTGTTTCCAGTGGTATGGTCCACTTGAGATTTGGATTTGCATAATTTTTGGAAGGACATTCTAAAATGGGCCGGAGAAGCGGATGGACGGCGTGGATATACAAAATACTATCCACGTGGGCCGGTAGGTGGAACACCAACGGATTGTTCCCGGAAGCGGATTGGCTGGTTCACCCTACACCAGCTACGTTACAGCTGGTGAAGGGACGTGACGGACGCAGAGCTAGTAGGCAGTCAACGAGCACCGTGTTTGTACGAATCATTATGAAGATTAAGGCTCTGTGGACCCCACAATGATGTATTTAGTACATCCAAACCGTCCATCTATTTAGCGAGATCATTTTAGTATATGATACCTAAAATGAGTCATATTCAAAACTCAAGTGGACCACACCAATAAATTTATTGTGGGGACAATGATTATCACCGTTAAAACATACCCACGGTCCACCATGATGTTTATTTGTCATCCAAACTGTTCATAAGGTCACACGGACTTGGATGAAGGGTAAAAATAAATATCAGACTGATCCAAAACTTCTGGGACCTCCAAAAAGGTTTCAATGGTTTACGTTCAATCTCCCACTGCTTTCTGCAATGTGGTCCACTAGATCCTTGGATCTGTCCGATTTTTTGGGTCCAGCCTTAGAATGATTTCAGAACATGGACGGACGGTTTGAATATAACAAGTACCTCATGGTGGGACCCACAGAACTTGATGACGTCACTGCAATTAATACATAGAGGTGGCCATATGTTCAGAATCTCACCCAGATCCTAAATTCCGAGATCTCACCCAAGTTGCGCCCGAGAAAAATTTAGCTACACCCACGAGTAAGCTACGCTAGCTACACCGGGTGTACCAATGACCCATCATGATGCATTTGTTGTATCCACGCTGTCCATCCATTTACCGAGATCATTTTATGGCATGATACTAAAAATCAGGCAGATTCAAAGCTTAAGTGGACCTAGAATAGAAAATAGTGGGAATTAAACGCCAACCATTAAAAAATTCTTGGGGGCCACCTGAGCTTCTGATCTACCTCATTTTTGGTGTCATGCCCTAAAATGATCTCTCCAAATGAATGGATGGAGTGGATACGACACATACATCATGGTGGGGTCATTACTACACCCGCTGTAGCTAGCGTAGCTAACTCGTGGGTGTAGCAAAAATTTTCTCTCGCGCCCGGTAACAGGCGAGAACGGATTAGGTGAGACCCCGGCCTCACGTAAGAGGGTGCGGCCCTTATCGTGAGTTTGTTGTGGGGCCCACCTTGATGTATGTATTATGTATCCATCCCGTCCATCCGTTTTTTCACATCATCTTAAGGGATTATACCAAAAATTAAGCAGATCCAATTATCATGTGAACCATACCATGAGAAACAGTGGTGATTGCCCGTCCCACCATTAAAAACTTCTCAAGGCGCTCCTTAATGTTTATGTAGTGTTTATTTACCATCCAATCTGTGGATAACGTTAAATTAGACTGTATTAAGGTAAAAAAAAATATCAGATTGATCCAAAACTCTTACGGCCCATTAATGGTCAATCACCACTGTTTCTTATGCTATGGTCCACCTGATAATTGGATATGCATGATATTTGTTTTAATGCCCTAAAATTATGTTTATAAACAGTTGGACGGTGTGGATACATAATATATACATCAAGGTGGGCCCCACGGTGAACCTACGTAAGGGCCGCACCATCTTGCGTGAGTTCGAGGTCGCACCTAATCCGCTCCCCATAACAGGCGCGGATTTCCAGCGAAAGCCTTGCGCAGGAAGTTACTCCGCTGGGAACCAAGGTGGGGCCCACAGTGATTATTTTCATAAATCCACCCCGTCCATCCGTTTTGGGAGCTCATTTTAGGACATGAGAACAAAAATGAACCCGATCCAAGACTCAAGTGGGCCAAAAATGTGAGGATTGAACGTCCACAGTTGAAATATTTGTAGAGCCACAGGTGTTTCGAAACAGGATAATATTTGTGTTTCCTGTTCATCCCAGTAGTAGTGACGTTATGAACGGTATGGATGTCATATAAACATCACTGTCGACCCCAGGGAGGTTTCAATGGTAGTAATTTACCTACCCACCTTTTCCTTTAGTGAGGCCCACTTGAGTCTTGGATCCGGTTCATTTTTGTTTTCATGTACTAAAATAAGCTCCCAAAACGGATGGACGAGGTGGATTTATTGAAAAATATCACTGTGGGCCGCACCTTAGTTCCCAGTGCAGGAACTTCATGCGCAAGGCTTTCGCATGAAATCCACGCCCCCTTTGGAAGGGGCGTGGCTTCGCCGAACCCCGTATCCACCGAGGTCGGTGGATCCCTTACCGTGCCGTCCACTGTGTGATGTTTGTGTGTTACATCCACGCCGTCCATTCATTTTGAAAACACATTTTAGAGCATGATTAAAAAATGAAGTACATCCAAATCTCAGGTGCACCATAATACAATAAACAATGGTACTCAACCATTAAAAGCTTATAGTGGGTCACAAAAGTTTTGGGTCAAGCTGATATTTGTTTGGTATCTTCATCCAGGTCTTTGTGACCTTTTCAACAAATTGGATGGAAAATAAACATTCTAGTGGTCCCCATGAATTTTTTAATAGTGGGGATTCAATTACTACTATTTCATGTGGTATGGTCAACCTAAGATTTGGATCTTCCTCATTTTTTGGGTAATGCCCTAAGATGAGCTTTCAAAATGCATGGACGGTGTAGATGTAAGGTACATACATCACAGTGGCCCCACAATTGGGAACCACCAACCTTAATTACCAGATCCAGGGATCCACCCAAACCGCGCCTGGATAAAAGGCTTGCGTATTGAGTAAACTCTGTGGGGTCCACACCTTGATTGTGGGGCTTACAGTGATATATGTGTCTTAAATCCACACCATCCAACCATTTTGAAATATCATTTTAGGGTATTATACCAAAAATGAAGCTGAGTCAAATATTAGGTGGACCACACCATAGAAACAGTTGTGATTGAATCTCTACACTTGAAAACTTCATGGATTTCACCGGAATGTTTATTTTCCATTATTTTCCATCCAACCTATTCGTAAGGTCACAAACACCTAGATGAATAGACCACAAAAATATCATCTTGATCCAAAGCTTTTGTGGCCCCACAGGAAGTCTTTAATGGTCAATCAGCACTGTTTCCTCTACTATGTCCCATCCGGGACTTAGAATTGCTTCATTTTTTGGAACACGCCCTAAAATGAACTTTCAATATGGATGTACGGCGTGGATGTAGTCACATTCATCAGAGTGGCCCCACGTTCAGGGTTCCCACCCACTAGGATTCGGGTTCTTACCTTTTTTTGTATAATGTCCTAAAATTATCTCACAAAGTGGATGGACCGGTTTAGATTTCTTAAAATATCAATTTTGGTATAATGTCTTAATGTCCTAAAATTGTTAATTTTTTTTTAAATAATACAATTTTATTTTTCAAAGTCACATTTTTTAATAAACTTGTCAACTTTAAGAATTCAAAATGTCAAATTTTTTTTATCAAATTTCTCAAAAATTTTCAATATACAAAATCCTATTTTATTTTTAAAAATTGTAATTTTTTTCAATTTTTTTTCACACTTATAAATTTTATTCTATCTTCGCAGTTTTTTTTTAAATCTTAATTTTTTAAGAATGAAAATTTCTTTTTGGTTCTTTGTAAATCCCGAATTTCTTTTCAAAATCTCGTTATTTTAAATCTTAATTTTTCTTAAACATTATTAGTTTTATTACAATTTTTTTTTCAAACTTCTTAATTTTTTCTCAAAATCGCAATTCAATACATAAACACTTTTTTCAAAATGTCAATTGTTTTTTCAACATTTCATTTTCTATCAAATTTCTCAATTTTTTTACAAAATACAAAATCTAAATTTCTTTTTAAAAATCACAATTTCTATTTTGAAAATATATTTTTTCAAACCGATAAATTTTATTCAAAATTCTTGATTTATGTCAAAATGCCAACTTTTTTTAAATCCTTTTAAATCCTAATTTATGTCAAAATTCTTTCAGATTTTTTATTCCTTTTTAATTCTAATTATTTTCAAAATTTTGATTTTTTCTACATTTCAATTTTTCTTAAACATTATTAATTTTATTACATTTTTTTTCAAACTTATAAATTTTATTCAAGATTAACTCAACATTTTTTCAAAATCACAATTTTTTAAACTCTCCAATGTTCGTTTTCAAAATGCCAATTTTTTGACAACCTAATTTTTTTTTATCAAAATATGTCAACATCTTTCAAAATGCAAAACCTCAATCTTCCTCAAAGTCTACATTATTTCAAACTTATACACTTTGCTCAAACGTCTCAGTTTATTTCAAAATGTCAATTTCTTTCAAAATTCTTTTTCTTTTTAAAATTTAGAATATTATTTTCAAAATCTCAAATTTTTCCAAATCCCATTTTTTCTTAAATATTGTTAATTTTTATTAAACTTGTCAAATTTTTTTTAAAATTTATTAAAGAAAAAATTTATTTAAAATGAATTGCGAGATGTATAATTTTCAATTTACGACGAACTACATCCGTCTTTAAATCCAAGAACATCCGTCGATAAATCCCAACGTCCCGTCTCCGGAAGCAGAATTTTACGACGCAGGAAATCCCCCGAATTACATTACTTTACGACGGATTATATTCGTCGTAATTTTAACGACGGACTATATTAGTCGTTAATTCACAGTTATCGACGGATTCTGGTCCGTCGTACAATTTTGTCGATTAAACGCCAAAGCCGGAGGTGCTAGTAGTTAGCGACGGACTGTTTTCGCCTTATAGTCCGTCGTTAATATTAACAACGAATATAGTTCGTCGTTAAATTAATTTAAGCCTTTTTTAACGACGAATCAAGTCCGTCGTTAAACCAAGCGTTTTTGTGTCGTTTTTTCACTGTTTGGCGTAATGTCTACTCTACAGATGATGTCCCTATTCCTATCTCAAGGCGCATAGCATTCGAGTGCACCAACAACATGGCAGAGTACGAAGCATGCATCGCTGGCTTAAGGGAAGCCATAATCTTGGGCGTCAAGAAGCTACAAGTATTTGGAGACTCACAGCTTATCATCAATTAGACCAATGGCGAATGAAAGACCAAGGACGAGAAGTTGATACCATACCATGTGTATCTTGAAAATCTGATCGAAGAATTCAAAGAAATTACCTTCTCATACATGCCTAGAGCCAAGAACCAGTTTGCAGACGCTCTTGCCACACTCGCGTTAATGCTCGAGATCCCAAAAGGAGCGTCAGAATGGGAGCTCACCGTCGAAATTCAAGATGAACCTGCTTTTTGCCTGCAAATAAAAGAAGCCGAAGCTGTCCCTGACAAACCCTGGTATGCCGACATCAAGCAATATCTCGAAACCCAGGAGTATCCAGAGTCAGCAATAACAACAGATCGCTGAACCATCCAGCGTTTGGCTGGCCAGTTCACCATCAGTGGCGAAGTTCTTTACAAGCGATCCTATAATCACATCCTCCTTCGATGCGTCGATGAAACAGAAGCTGCAAAGATCATGAAAGAAGTACACAAAGGAATCTGTGGCCCACACATGAACGGGCATATGATGGCAAAGAAGATTCTACGACTCGGTGTGGACCCTCGCCGATTTTTCCCGCGCTCCCACACGACGTCGTTCTCCCTTTCCTTTCGGAAGAAGAAGAAGAAGAGGTGCGTGAGTGCGAAATCGCCGTTTGTGCCACTGGCTTGCCTCGTTCTCGAGGGCTTCGTTTGGTTGTCGTGTTGAGCTGAATACGTTTAAGTGAGTTTATATAAGACCAGAGTCGCCACTAGCCAGTTACTTCGAATCTACAGTCGGCTAGACCCCGTAGAAACGTTAGAGAAGGGAATCCGAAGATTCCTTCCTCTAAAATGACTCCTGTTGATCTGCGGTCAGAGATTCAAGGTAAGGGATCACGGTTACAGGGTGGGAAGAGGTTAAGCACCCCACACACTGCCCGTACCGAAGTACGGTCTCTACTTCACAGAATCGATCGAATACTTGAAAGTCTAATTTAATCCTCGTATATTCTCATGAATGACATGATGCATGGATGCGGGTCTGAACAGTAAGAGTTTCTGATGGGCAGGTTCCAACAACGGGCAAGCCCAGAGCGTACGCTCGAACTGACAGGTGCTTAATGTAAGACGTATGCAGTGTGCTTGAATGATCAAGGTGTTTTGTGGTGAAGCATGAATGCAGGTCTGAACAGTAAGAGTTTCTGATGGGCAGGTTCCAACAACGGGCAAGCCCAGAGCATACGCTCGAACTGACAGGTGCTTAATATAAAGACATATGCATGTGTGCTTGAGTAATCAAGGTGCTTGTAGTGAAGCAGGGGGGTTGGAAGGAAAGTAAATGTTGCACTTATGCTAGATGCAAATGAGATGATGCTGGAAAATGAGTAGCTGGGTGGACGGAAGTGTCGCAAGGGTTGGCTTCGAGTGGCGGGATCAAGACTTGGGTGGCTTGGGAGGCTTGGACCAGTGGTCAGGCTGGGCTGGACCAGGGTTAGACTCTCCTCACTCGGGCTCTCCTTGGTGGAAAAAATGGGCTAAGGGGTGGATGAGGACTTGGACCACACCCGGACTGGCTGGACTTGAAGGCTTTTTTTGGATTGTTGAAATGAGAAGGGGAGGGGGGTATTTATAGCAGCGAGGAGTGGCAGAACCCGTAATTTTGTCCGGGCGGCCTGCCATGGGCCGCCCGTACGGCCGCTCCTCGGTTTCCAGCGAGTACGGCCGTTCCCTCGGGGCTGCTGTTGGACTCGCTGGTCGACTCAGTGAGTTGACTCAGCGGGTCGACTCGGTGTTTTGACTCGACGGGTTGACTCGACGGGTTGACTCGGTGTTTTGACTCGACGGGTTGACTCGACGGGTTGACTCAGCGGGTTAACTCAGCGAGTTGACTCAGTGAGTTTGACTTTTTTGGGATTTTTTGACTGGCCTTTTTTATAGGGGGTTTTTCTGGGTGGTGTTTAGGACTGGGTTGACTGGGTTCAGGCTTGAACTGGGCTATGGAATGGGGCTTACAAGGGTGAGTTTGGCTGAGTTTGGACTTGGGATTTGGGGGTATGGTCCTCCATTCAACCAGCTATCTCTACCAACAGTGTAGCCGAAGGTGGGGTGTCTACAGATGCCCCTCTTTGGCAGAGGTTGCATGCAACCGAATGCCAAAGCGAGTGGACACCCCACTTCTGACCCGGTCATTCATAGATCATGTTCTGAAATCTTTGCTTGCTTTTGCATCTGCGCCAGTTGATCGTTTGGAGATCGCTCACTCGCACATACCGCGAGAGTTTGGAGAAAACGTTGCGATTGTCCCTGCAGTTTGCTGCAACCTGGGTACCCAATCGCAACCCTTCCATTCCCGACCGGTACTAACATCGAAAAGGTACAGCAGAGCCTCTGCGTCGACAGTCTTACGAGGATGCTGACCCTGAGACTGATTGTGTGATGTTTGATGTTTTCCCAGATCACTCCAGGAGTACTTGTTTCGCTTGACTGTCAAAGTGGTTAGACGCCCTGCGTCCGATAGTCTTACGGGATTCTACTACGCCGACTTGGACTCAGTCAAGGTACTTCAGGCATCCACGCCTAGGTATGTGCGGGTGGGCTTTTCCACCCGATCTGCTGGTTTCGGTGCTTGGTTTGCAATTCATTCTTTCCTTGATTGTGGTCTGGAATCTTTGTTATCCTTTGTATCTGAGTCAGTTGATTGTCTGGAAATTGATAACTCGCACATACCGCGAGAGTTTGGAGAAAACGTTGCGATTGTCCCTGCAGTTTGCTGCAACCTGGGTACCCAATCGCAACCCTTCCATTCCCGATCGGTACTAACATCGGAAAGGTACAGCAGAGCCTCTGCGTCGACAGTCTTACGAGGATGCTGACCCTGAGACTGTTTGTGTGATGTTTGATGTTTTCCCAGATCACTCCAGGAGTACTTGTTTCGCTTGACTGTCAAAGTGGTTAGACGCCCTACGTCCGATAGTCTTACGGGATTCTACTACGCCGACTTGGACTCAGTCAAGGTACTTCAGGCATCCACGCCTAGGTATGTGCGGGTGAACTCTTTCCACCCAATCTGCTGATTTTGACACTTGGGTTACAATTCATCGTTTCCACCTGTTCAAATGGTTTCTTTGACCGAGCCTTTTGGCTTTTCATCTTTTTTGTATCTTGGCATGTAGTACGACCGCACTGACACTGGAGTTCAGTTCGATCGTACTTTGAGTGCATTGGATCCGATGGTCTCCGGGAAAACCGCGAGACATCAGATCTTATTTGATTTTTGCGTTGGCTCCTACCCAGAGATATGGAAGATCTCCTGGCGGTTTGGAGGCAGAACGCTCTACTGGAAAATATTTTTGGGTTTTTGAAAAGATACCCACTCTGGGGAGTGATACTCCGTGGGGTTTTTATTTGCAACTAGAAATATTTTTTGTCTTTTTTGAAATGAAAATCTGGTTCGCATGTGCCTCCACTAGGGATGCCTGTGGGGTCTTTAGCTAACCGACTTTTATTTTGAAAGCAGGTAAACATGATGATTGATGCGATGGATGCTGATGCATGGAGATGCATGATGAATGCATGGCTTTGGCTCATTCTCTTTCAGTTTGATGATTTTGCTTTTGCTATGGGTGTAGAGAACTTTGAGCTTATTGCTTGTAGGGTTGTGCTTCCCTTGGGGATTTTTCTTTTTGATACGGAGATTTGGACAGCGGATTGGTCAAGATCCCGACCCGTGGTCGATCAGGTCCATCGTCCCAAGATGCTGTTTCTTTGCTAATGAGAATGTACGAGGATATCATTCGACTTCAAGATGTTCTTCTGGGCATACATGTGATTGAGATGGTGTTTGGTTGCCCGTTTTGGTCAAGATTCCAATTTGCGGGCGATTGGATCCGTCATCCCATACTGTGAAGTGAGCGGAGTTCAAGACTCCTGAATTGTAGTGCTGGGGATGCTAATTTTTGTGATTTTTTTGTAAATATGTGGTCCGAATCTTTACCTGAGCGATCAGGATAGAGATTGGTTATTGAAAACACAGGAAATATTTTTGTGATTTTTGAAATATTTTGATTGAAAGCAAGGGAAATATCTTTGTGATTTTTGCAGATATTTGATTTGAAAGCGATGGAAATATTTTGGTGATTTTTGACAATATTCTGATTGAAAGCAAGGGAAATATTTTTGTGATTTTTGAAGAGGTGATTTTGCAATATTTTTTGTATTTTGTGATTTTTCTGAAATGCAGGGAAAAGATGTGGAATTTCCATCCACTTCCAGCTTCTACTGCTGGTAAGGCACCCGATCCATTTTACGTCAGCGAGCAAGACGAGTCTCACACAGTTAAGTGCCGTAGTTTTACATCTTCGGATGAGGAGATTTTGAGGGTTTTCAGTCAACACACCCACAAAGTTGCCTGTTCCTCATGTGCAATGCACATAGACCACGTATCGTCCGACGGACTCCTTCGGCCACAAGATGAGCCACATCCTCACATTTCCCTTAGTCAATCCAGTTTGGGGTCTTACGTTGCTCACAATTCCGTGAGGGTGAGCTTCACCTCCCAACGGCCTTAATCCCCTTCATGAGTTCTAGGAACAGGGAACATCCGTCAGATTCAACAGCGACTTCCAAATCAAGGTCGTCTATCACGGTGCGTTCAACACGAACAGGATTGCGGGGTTCTGCCCGCCTCAGCCTTTACCTGTTTAAAAGATTCCAGACACCCGTATGATCAAGTGTCAGCCATGTCTGGAACAGGTTAGGAAAGAAAGCCCCCGAGAAGTTAATCCCAGTGTAGTTTTAGGTCTTCGGACCGCTGGGGATAAATTGGTGGATCAAAACTGGTGATGAAAACTTTTTTGTTTTATATTGTATATATATATTTTTTTGTTTTGAGAAAGTTCCAGACTTCAACTCGAGTAATTGAGATTGACACTGGTTTTTATGGAAAGCTTTAAAATATTTTTGGTATTTTTGAGATGATCCGGGTTATCGAACCATGATCCCAACGGTCGAGGCCGATGCCGGTTTTTAGTTGAAAGCGAGAAAGGTCCCCCGAGAAATTAATCCCAGTGTAGTTTAAGGTCTTCGGACCATGAAACTGTACAAAAGAGGGGCAAATATGTTTTTTGTTTTTGGAAAAATGTCCGGTGTCAGCGGATGGACAATCCAGACTGATGCCGGTTTTTATTGAAAATCTCTCGGGATGCTGATCCCGACGTAGTTTAAGGTCTTCGGACCCAAAACTTTAAAAGCGGGGCTGGTAACATATTTTTATGATTTTTGAAAATGTCCGGAGTCATTGATCTTGTTGTGAGCAAATAAGACCGACGCCGGCTTTTATTGAAAATCTCTCGGGATGCTGATCCCGACGTAGTTTAAGGTCTTCGGACCCAAAACATGTACAAGAGGGGGCAAACACATTTTTTGTTTTTCGAAATGATCCAAATCATCAGATCTTGGCCTGAAAGGCTGGGATCGATGCTGGTTTTTATTAAAAATCTCTCGGGACGTTGATCCCGACGTAGTTTAAGGTCTTCGGACCCGAAACTGTATATGTGATGTATATATTTTTTGGTTTTCTGAAAATGTCCGAGATCGTCAGGTCTTGATTCGATCCAAACCGATGTCGGCTTTTATTGAAAATCCCTCGGGATCTTGATCCCGACGTAGTTTAAGGTCTTCGGACCAAAACTTTAAAAGCGGAAAGACATTTTTTTTTTCTTTTTGAAAAATATTCTGGGTCATCGATTCTGATTTTGATGGTCGAGATCGATACCCATTTTTATTAAAAATCCCTCGGGATCTTGATCCCGACGTAGTTTAAGGTCTTCGGACCAAGTTGATGGGGTTGGGCATACTTACCTTGCTTTTTTTGGCTTCTGACGGGGCTAACTGTGATTTGAGTGGTCCGAATTGCTTGATTTGGCCCTGCGGGCCATTTGATGATCGGATCTTGGATTTCGGCCTTCTCTCTTGATGATCATGCCTTTGATCTTGCTGCTTCCTGACTTGTGTAAGCTTTCCAATGGTTTGGATCCTGATGATTTAGCCCTTGAATGGTTTAGATTGATGGATTTGGCCCTGCGGGCCCACTTGAGACCTTAGCTTTACTTTGGGGCACCTCTTTTGATGATTTGTGAGGCTAGGAATGCTTCTCATGGTGCGGATGATGGCTTGAACGTCTCTGATTGCTTGATTTGGCTTTGTGGGCCCACTTGATGATTAGATCTTGGATTCTGGCCCTTCTTATGATGATCAAACCTTTGATCTTGTTGTTTGACGGCTCATGCAGGTTCTTCAATGGTTTAGATCATGATGATCTAGTCTTTGAATGGCTTGGATTACTTGTGGCCCCCACTTGATCACCTTTCCTTCTCTTTGGCTTGATCAGCCCTATTCCGGTCACATTGCTTCATGATTGGACCAGTGGGGCACCTTTTGTATGATCTTGATCATCTTCAGTCGAAATCGGGAGTGGACCGGAGCTTTGGGCGGCCCACGGAGCGCCATCTGCTGACGTGGACTGTCAGCCTCACCTACCAAAAGCCCTGGAGCCAATCCCGCGGAGAGAGGGGATCTGCGTCCGTACGGGCGGCCCAGGGCAGGCCGCCCAAGGCTCGTCTCTTGAGCGGCCTGGGCTGGCTCTGGTTCGGACATCCTCTGCTGTCTGTTGCTGCTGTCCCCACATTCCCTGTACTGGACCGTTCGATTCCAGCCATGAATCTTCTTGTCCCCTTGTCTTTTCTCTTCATCTTGTCTTCTTCTCATTTTGTCCTTTCTTGGGCAATGGATGGTGGGGATTTATGGGCTGTGGGGGCTGTCCAAGATGGGTCCCACACTTCAGATCTTCAACTGAGCTTTGATAATGGGGAAATGCCTTTAATGGATGGGGTAGATGGGGCATTAAGAGGGGGCATTGATGAGGGGCTAGGGATGGTGGTTGGTGGAGCTTTGAATGGCTCCATTAATGGTGGGATGGCTGGATTTTCTGATTTGAATGGGCCCCTCATCATGGGAGGAATGGATGGTATGGATGAGATGATGGGATGGGACATAGGTGAGGCTATGCATCCCTTGAGTGTGGGTCCCATGGATGATGTGATGGACGGTGATGATGGGACCATGATGGACATAGATGGGCTGATCTCATGTTTGGATGGTATGGATGGTTCAGATGGTACCTTTGACGGTTTGGATGCTCTGGATGAGGGCCAGGATGTGCGGTATACTTCTTTGGGTGGACTTGATGTGATCATTGATGATGTCCCCTTGATGATGGACGGTGTAGATGCCTTGATGATCCCTTTGATCGGTCAGGATGAGGGCTGGATTCATGATTTTCTGTTGGAGGGGGGCCGCAGGTCCAGATCTGACCGTTGATTCTTTGATCGGGGTTGCCGGGACCCCTTTGGATGGTTCAGATGTATTCTTTGACGGTCAGATTGGTCGGGATGCCACGATGTGCGGTGTGATCTTCACTGATGGCTCTTTTGGTTGGGAGCATTGTCCTTCTTTTGGTCATCGGCCCTTTGCGCACTCTATTCATGAGGTGGGCGAGTCTTCCCATGCGGCTGAGATTATGACAGTTTCAGATGGCGATGTGACTATATCAGACATAGCCGTTACTGGGGACAGGTCAGGGGCTGTCGAGTCTGCAGAGGTTCCAGCTTTTCCTTCTCCTTCGCCCGTTGACCTTCCGATCCTTGATGAGTCATCATTGATTTCTGGGCCTTTTGTGCTGGAGGGGATACCGGTGAGGACTTGTAAGCTGCTTCCTCGTTCTTCTTGCTCGCCACGACTGCTTGCTTGGCTTGACAGCTTCTCAGCTTATGAGATTCGAGATTTGGAGTCTTATGGCTTTGGCAGTCTGATTCATATGGCTAGAGTTGACATTGACTGGAGGATGCTCGGAGCTGCCTTGATTGACTGGGTCCCTTCGTTGAACTTGTTTGCGTTCAACGATATAGAGATGGGGCCTTCTTTGGAGGAGCTTGCACGCTTGACAGGCTTACCCTTGGATTATACTCAGTACTTCTCGCCGAAGACATCGCCGAAGACTGCTACACCGCAGAATTGGTTTGGGATCCCTTATCTTGTTCGACCTGCAGCTAGTGGCCAGGATGCTGTAGTGTTCTCTTTGGACCTGCTGTATGATCTTTTTTCGGGTCCTCAGAGTACGGCCGGTTCTACCTTTGCTCGAAATGCATTGATGTTCTGTTTGATTGCTGAGGTGCTATTCTCGGGATGGCGCAGGTCCCAGACTCCTTTGCTTTTTGAGGTGATGAGCCGAGCTGTCCGTCGGCAGGGGATCATTTCTCTCATCTTGGCCGAGCTATTTGACGGGCTGACTGACTGCGCCCTTGGTCGTACTCGTGTTCTTCGCGGCTGCTGCGCCTTCCTGCAGGTATTCTTTTCTGCACCCTTTTTTTTTCCTTCTTGCTTTGTTGGGGATTGTTTTGCTTTAGCTGAACTTCTTTCGTTTTCTGTGATCAGGTCTGGCTATGGGAGCGCCTTTCTCTGACTGTTTCTGTACCTCTTCCTGGCATCCCTAGCTCTGACATCATGCGTTATATCATGGAGTTCCTTCCGCATACGGCTAGGATGAGCGAGCCCTTGTATCGCAGGATGTTCGCTGAACTTCGTGACTGGAACGTTCGTTGGGAGTCATCTTGGCTTTCACTTCCTCCAGTGCTTTGCGATGCACACCGCCATCCTCTGATGTTGGTAGGCTTTCGATCCTACTTCTCTTACCATCCCATTCGGTTCCTGCGGCAGTTTGGGTATGAGCAGGATGTTCCTCTTTTCGCTTTTACGGGTATCGGGCGTCGAGTACTCCCCTCTAGATCTTCTGACTTCAGGACCCGGATTGATTGTTCCTGGGCGAGTTATTTGACAGCTGATTTGTTGGGATTTGAGCTGCGGACTTTTCCGATGGCGACTGCCCCATATCAGTACTGGGTTGCTGAGCAGTCTTTGTATCGACGTATCCCTTGTTGGCACCAGACTGCTGATGAGGATGAGCAGGATATTCTTGGAGATGCTGGCTCTTCATCTGGTTCATATGAACCTTTTGAGGAGCGCCCGTTTATCGATCCTGGCTTCCTTTTGGCCACTCATGGCCATCTGCTGTCTGAGATCTCTGCACTTCGGTATCATTGTGAGATGATGTCGAGGAGATTGGCTGCCGATCGGAGGTTGTCTGATGAGGAGACAGCGATCCGTATCCTTGAGCGCGATGAGGTGCATTACCTGCGTATGGAGGTGAGCAGGTTGAGAGCGAGATTATCTTTTTATGAGTCAGAGGACTCACCTGGTGTGGCCGAGGAGGAGGGTAGAGATTGATTGTGTTGACCACCTGCACATTCCTTTTTTGCATATATGATTGATGATGATGAAATTTTTTTTGTATTTTTTGAAAAAGATGATATGTGTAAGAGAAATATAATGCATTTAATTGAAAAGAGAAAACTGTTCGAAAATCTACTGTGCCATGAGTTGTCTTGTGAGTGTGTCTGGATTTTGTGTCGGGATATAGGAATCAGAACTGGGGCTCGGTCAATGATTTGACCGATATCTCGAGATTTGACTTGCTTGATCCTTTGGTTCCCTAGAGATGTAGGCAACGGAAACTCTTGCTTCCTGAGATTGTCAGAGTCTGTAGAGTTCTTCGCTCCTGACTGCGCTTCTTCTTGTTCTTGAACTGTAACCGCTTGAACTGATCTGGACCGTCTGCTTTCTTGGTACCTGCACTTTTATTTTTTTCTTCTTTTTTATTTGAGCCATTTTTACCTGCAGCGCTCTTTCGAGTTTTCACCACAGCCGGCTTTTTCCCGTCATTTTTGCCCGTGGCGCCCTTTCAGGTTTTCACCACGTCCCGGGTGTTTGATCTTGCCTGCCCCTTGGCAGCTGTGCTGTTTTTACCCTTGGCGCCCTTTCAGGTTTTCACCAAGTCCGCTGTATGCCCACTGTTTTTACTCGGAGCGCCCTTTCGGGTTTTCACTCCGCCCTCTTTGTTTAGGCACACATTTTCTTTTTCTTTTTTCTTTTTTTCTTTCTGGATCTCTGGATAACTGCGGCGGCTAGAGGTCGGGAATCCGTCGTTGCCGGCCGATGGCAGTCTTTCAGCCCTTATCCTGAGTTACGATAATAGAGCTGTCGGTCTTTGCTAAAGACTCCTCTGAGATGGATGGATGGATGACTGTGTTTCTTCTTGGGTTGATTTTTTTTCTTGGGTGCCTTGCTTTGGCTTCCTTTTTCTTTCTCTTTTCTCTCTTTTTTTTTTTCTTTTTCTTCTGTATTCTTTTTCTCTCTCTTTTTTTTTCTCTTTTTGAATCCCTTTATTTGAAACACTTCTTGGTGGACGGGATGATTTCTCAGAGGTCTTAGCTTCGACCTCTTGACTTCAGCTCTATTAAAGTAACTCTTGATAAGGTCAGAATGACTTACCCGTGAAAGATCTTCACGTTGTCGGCGTTGGTTGGCTCAGGAAGATCCACCCCTCTCATGCTGGTGAGTCGGAGGGCGCCTCCGGGAAGTACTTCTCTGACGATCAGCGGCCCGTCCCACGAGGGTTTGAACTTTCCTCTGGGATCTGGAAGGTGCGACGGTAGAATCTTCTTCATGACCATGTCGCCTACCTTGAAGCTCCTTTTCCGGACTCTCTTGTTGTAAGCCCGAGCGATCCTTTTCTGATAGCACTGTGAATGACTTAGTGCACGCATGCGTTTTTCATCTGCTAGCTGCAACTGATCGAATCTGGCCCGTTGCCATTCTCCTTCTTCAATTCCGCTTTCTAATAACACCCGAAGTGATGGTATTTCCACCTCGACTGGTAGAACTGCCTCCATTCCATAGGTAAGCTCGAAAGGAGTAACGCCCGTAGCAGACCGTACAGACGTTCGATAGGCCCAAAGTGCATATGGGAGCATATCTGACCAATCTCGATAGGTCACGACCATCTTCTCGAGTATCCTGACGATTGTCTTGTTTGCGGCTTCTACCCCACCATTCATCTGGGGACGGTAGGGGCTTGATCGATGACGTTGGATCTTGAATTTGCTGAGGAAGTCATCCATCTTCTTGTTGACGAACGGGGTCCCATTATCTGTGATGATGGCATTAGGGATTCCATACCGGCATATGATGTTGTTCTTCATGAATTTGATCACTTGAGATGCTGCAATCGTGGTGTAGGAGGCTGCCTCTACCCACTTGGTGAAGTAGTCGACTGCCACAAGTATGTACTCGTGACCATTTGATGCTTTGGGACTGATCTTGCCGATGATGTCGAGTCCCCACATGGAGAAGGGCCAGGGGGTGGTCAGGTTGTATAACTCTGATGATGGGGCATGGATTTGATTCGCATGCTCCTGACACTTGAAGCATTTTCTGACGTGCTGGCAACAGTCTGTCTCCATGGTGAGCCAATAGTAGCCGAGTCGTAGAATCTTCTTTGCCATCATGTGCCCATTCATGTGTGGGCCACAGATTCCTTCGTGTATTTCTTTCATGATCTTTGCATCTTCTGTTCCATCGACGCATCGGAGGAGGATGTGATTATAGGATCGCTTGTAAAGAACTTCGCCACTGATGGTGAACTGGCCGGCCAAACGTTGGATGGTTCGGCGATCTGTTGCTGTTGCTGATTCTGGATACTCCTGGGTTTTGAGGTATTGCTTGATGTCGGCATACCAGGGTTTGTCAGGGACAGCTTCAGCTTCTTCTATTTGCAGGCAAAAGGCAGGCTCTTCTTGAATTTCGACTGTGAGCTCCCATTCTGAAGCTCCTTTTGGGATCTCGAGCATTGATGCGAGCGTGGCGAGAGCATCTGCAAACTGGTTCTTGGCTCTGGGCATGTATGAGAAGGTGATTTCCTTGAATTCTTCGATCAGATTGTCAAGATACACATGATATGGTATCAACTTCTCATCCTTGGTCTTCCATTCGCCATTGGTCTGATTGATGATAAGCTGTGAGTCTCCAAACACTCGTAGCTTCTTGACGCCCAAGATTATGGCTTCCCTTAAGCCAGCGATGCATGCTTCGTACTCTGCCATGTTGTTGGTGCACTCGAATGCGATGCGCCTCGAGATAGGAATAGGGACATCATCTGGAGAGTAGAGGATTGCTCCAATACCACTCCCTTTAGAATTTGCTGCGCCGTCGAAGAATAATGTCCATTCATCTTTCTTCTTCTTTTCATCCTCTTCAATGAGCAAGAGATCTTCATCAGGAAAGAACGTCTTGAGCGGTTGATAATCTAGGAGAGAGTGAGCCGCAAGATGATCGGCGAGGGCCTGTCCCTTGATTGCCTTTTGAGTGACATAGGTGATGTCGAACTCAGACAAGAGTAGTTGCCATTTAGCTATCCTTCCAGTGAGTGCCGGCTTCTCGAACAGGTACTTAAGCGGATCCATGTGAGCAAGGAGGAGAATAGGGAATGCAATCATGTATTGACGGAGTCGCTGAGTTGCCCAGACTAGGGCGAGGCAAGTCTTCTCGATCGGGGAATACCTGGTCTCGTAGTCGGTGAACTTTCGACTCAAATAGTATATTGCTTGTTCTTTCTTCCCGGTCTCGTCGTGCTGGCCGAGGACACAGCCAATGGCTTCTGCTGCTACCGAGATGTATAACAATAGTGGTCGTCCGGGAGCGGGCGGCACTAGGACTGGAGGATTCATGAGATATTTCTTGATGCGGTCGAAGGCGACTTGGCAATCATCATTCCATTCTTTTGGGACGTTCTTCCGAAGGAGCTTGAATATGGGCTCACAGATAGGTGTGAGCTGTGCGATGAAGCGACTGATGTATTGAATTCTGCCGAGGAAGCCACGAATTTCTTTCTCTGTTCTAGGAGGGGGCATCTCAATGATTGCTCTGGTTTTGGTCTCGTCGACCCTGATGCCATCCTCGCTCACCATAAAGCCGAGGAGCTTACCTCCCATTACACCGAAGACACATTTCTGAGGGTTGAGACGGAGCTTGTACTTTTCTAATCTGTTGAATAACTTCTTCAGATCTTCAAAGTGTCCTTCAATTGTGCGAGATTTGACGATCATGTCGTCCACATATACTTCGAGCTCTTTGTTCATCATGTCGTGGAATAGTGCTGTCATTGCTCGCTGATATGTTGCTCCTGCGTTCTTCAGACCGAACGGCATCACCCTGTAACAGAAGGTTCCCCAGGGAGTGATAAATGCTGTCTTCTCACGATCTTCGACGGCCATCTTGATCTGATTGTAACCTGAGAACCCGTCCATGAATGAGAAGATCTTGTATCCAGCAGTGTTGTCGACCAGAGTGTCGATATGTGGCAAAGGGAAGTCATCTTTTGGACTGGCTTTGTTGAGATCTCGGAAGTCGATGCACATTCGAACCTTGCCGTCCTTCTTTGGTACTGGCACGATGTTGGCGAGCCATTCAGGGTAGTTGGAAACTACCAAGAATCCCGCGTTGTACTGCTTGATGACTTCATCTCGGACTTTCAGAGCCCATTCTGGCTTCATTCTTCGAAGTTTCTGCTTCACTGGCTTCATATCTGCCTTGGTTGGCAGATGGTGTACAACGAGCTCTTCATCGAGCCCCGGCATGTCTTCATATGAGAACGCGAAGTTGGACAATCTTGGAGCTAGGAACTCTATCATTTTCTGTTTCATCTCAGGTGGCAACGATTTTCCAATGCGTACTTCCCTAGGGATCTCAGGTGTCCCCAAGTTTACTATCTCGAAATCATTGGCTACAACATTGGCTTTGGATTCGAACTTTTTGAGGAGATCCTCTAGTTCGGGAGCCGGATCATCATCTTCCTCGTCCCGAGCTTCGTCCAGACCCATGAGTTCGAAGTCTAATTCGATGTCGAAATCATATGATTCGACTTCAAACTCATGCGACTCATTAGACGAACTTGGCACACTATTGAATGCAGGGAAAGAAATATTTTTTGATTTTTGAGATTTTTCTGAAATTGAGATGCTAGATGTTTTTGGTTTTTGAAAGTTTTTTATTTTTTTGGGTTTTTGAAATTTACGGGACTTTGAACAAGCGGGCATTGCAGACCATGATTGAGCCCAACTTGTTCCAAAGTTCCGGTCGCTGCTTAAACAGGCATTTTTTTTTTGGAAGCCAGAGCCCTCAGATGGCTCTTTGGCTGATTCAAAAGTGAGGGGAACAGATGACCATTCAGGACCCCACACTTCCTCCCCTGAAGAGGTGGGGGTTGATGATTTGGGCGAAGAGTCACGATCTGGCCCAATGACCATGACTTCTTGCTGGTCAGGTTCGAGATCTAAGTCGTACTCAGTCCCTCCCGGATCACTTACCTCGCATTGCAGTTCGTCTGGTTCCACAGTGAGACACAAGTTTGGAACCTGGACATCAGACCAATTTAGGGCTGGCCACTTCCCTTTCTTGGTCCAATGGATGGGCTGTTTCTGCCCCTGGCTGATGATTGATGATGTTGACTTTGCAGAGATGGGCAAGTCGTGCCCCTTGCTGATTGAAGTGGGCAGGTTGTGCCCCTGGCTGATTGAAGTGGGCAGGTTGTGCCCCTGGTTGGGAGCAGGTGTCAGAGTAACCTGGTCCTGAAGCTGCTGTATTTGTCTTCCTTCTTCGTCTTCATCATTTCCTTCGTCTTCTGGAGGCTTAGAGGGTTCGAGAATCTGATCCCATCGAATGGGGGGCCACGTGGCCCAAACTAGGCTCATCGGGAGGCCTTTGTGTAGTGCAGTCGGTTGATTCCCTCCTGGATCTTTGCAAGGTTCTCCTGGCTTGACGAATTGGATGGGTGAGCACCGAAATTTCTTCCTTCTCTTGTCCATGAAGGTTGACCTGTATCCGAGTCCCCATTTGCGTTGGTTATATACCAGCGGTACCTTTCTGGTCTTGAAGTGATTCTTCATTCGGTATTTGAGGCTCAGACGCTCTGCCGGTGAGAAGACCCGGTCCACCCTTGTTGGTTCTGGATTGGCGATAGAGTTCACAGTCTCAAATTCGAAACTGTGAAATGGGATGTCTTCTTCAGAGTGTTGGATATCGATGACCGGGATGTCTGGTTCAGTGGCAGCAACATTGGAAGGAATGATGAGCTCCTTCTCTGCGTGGATAGAGATCACTTGATTTCCACAGATGTATTTCACCCGTTGATGTAAGGTTGATGGCACAGCTCCAACCTTGTGCAGCCACGGCCGTCCGAGCAACATGTTGAAAGAGGCTGATATATCCAAGATTTGGAATGTGATGGTGGAGACTTCCGGGCCTATCTGTACCTCTATGTCGACTTCCCCTTCCACTGATCGGCGGGTATTGTCGAATGCTCTGACGCATATGGTGCTGGGTCGAAATGAAGAAGGACTGATTCCTAATCGTTCCGCGGTCTTGAGTGGGCAGACATTTAAGCTTGAGCCATTATCGATAAGGACCAGCGGAACACAGAGGTCTTTGTATCGTAAGGCTATGTTGAGGGATCGCCCATGATCGCGTCCTTCTGGTGGCAACTCATTATCGGTGAAGGTGATGGCGCGCGGAGCCAGTAGCTGTCCAATCATCAATGCAATCATCTCTGGTGCTGTATCGGAGGAGACATGAGCATCATTCAAGGTCTTGGCGAACATCTCTCGGTGTATGCGAGATGTGCAGAGTAGCTCCCATACTGAGATTTGAGCAGGGATTGACTTGAGCTGAGTTGCCACATCGTATGCGGATTCATTTTTATTGCCGAGGCCTGAGAGAGCGCCTTTGGGATCTCCTCTGTTTTGATTATCTTTTCGGATGCAACGCCCGTTGGGATTCATATTTCCCACTTCCGCACATTCTGGGTAGTGCCATGGAACCTCTTTGTAGCTTTCTTCCCTTTTGCCTTCTAGGACCACCGGTTCTTGCAACGGTGCTGTTGTGGGTACCAGATCTTCCTCGTATGGAGCTTTTGCCTTGAGGACTACATTGTTGCCTGTGCTGAAAGGGTAATATCGAGGCTTGTCTTCATAGACCACATAAGGTCGTGGTCCTGGCTTGACTGTTCCTGGGGCAGGAGGCTCCCATGGAATGAATACTGGTCCTCTTGATATGGCAGGAGGTTTCTCTGTTCGTCCGAGCTGCCGTAGCGTGATTGATATGCCTCCGGGACTTGCCCCTTGCAATATGACAGGCTTGACTGGAAGAGATCCTTCCAAGACAACGGGCTCTTGCTGCTGATGAGTGTAATCCTTCCATTGCGGATTGGATTGTTCTGGATTTGCCCCTTGCAAGATGACAGGTTCGTATGTGGGCTCGATGTATGACTGAGCTCCTTCCAGGACGACTGGTTCCCGTCTTGAATGGTTGTAAGGTGCCCCTTGAACAACTGGTATATCATATGGAGGTGCTCCTTCGAGTATCACTGGCTCGGAGACTGAAGGAAGAAAGGGACTTGCCCCTTGTAAGACTGGAGGAGGATTTGTTGGCTCATAGGTGTAGGCATGAATGGACTGAATAGGGGAGAAGAAGCGATCGATATGGTCCCCTTCTTCTATACTATTGACGGCAGGGCCACGAGACGAACTGGGGTCCGTTGGATGCTGAGGCAGAGGATTCTGAAGGATGTTGGTGGAAGCTGCTGGAGAAGTTCCAGGGACCGAGATGACGATCTTGCGGTCATCAATCAGGTCTTGTATGGCATTTTTCAAAGTATAGCATCGATCAGTGGCGTGGCCACGCCCTTGATGGTAGGCACAGTACTCATTTTCTCGGTAGTTTGGAGGCAGAGGATGAGGAGGAGGCCTAGGTGTCATCAGAGTGAGTAACTGCTTTTGTACCAGCGTGGTCATGATTTGACTAAGTGGTTGACTGAGTGGAGTGAACTTCCTGAACTCCCTGTAATTCTGCCTGTTCTGGTATGAGTATTGGCCATTTCCCCTGAACTGCTGCTGTTGTCGGGGTGGCTGTGGCTGAGGATTCGGTTGTGGCTGATATCGCTGAGGCTGATGCTGAACTTGATTCTGCTGATACTGTTGACGTCCTTGTGGGGGAGCACGTTGATTTCCTTGAGCAGCGGTGTTGATGTTGTTTACCTCTGTTGGGCGGGGAGGAGAACCATTGCGGTTTCCATTCCCGTGCCCGATAGGTCTTCCTTCCACTCTGTTCCTCTTGACTGGAGTGGCTTGATGAGGCCATGGGGAGATCGTCCCGGCCCGGATTCCTGCTTCAACTTGCTCTCCAGCACGGATCAATTGTTAGAAATTCGCATATGGATGCGAGATGAGATACCCGGATATGCCTGGGTATGTTGAATGAACAATCATGGAGATTTGTTCTTCATCGTCGATGGGTGTCCGCATTCTGGCTGCCATAGCTCGCCAACGTCCCACGTAAGCTGATAGTGTTTCATCACTCCTTTGCCTGAGTGCCGCGAGGTCGGCTCTTCTGGGTGCCATATTGAGATTGTACGCGAATCTGTCGACGAAAGCTTGGGAAAGTTGTTCCCATGTCTTGATGTGGTGGCAGTCCAATGAGGTGTACCAATCTAGGGCATCGCCCTTCAGAGATTTTTGGAACAAACGAATAAGGGCCCCTTCATTTCCTGAGATTGCACTCAGCTCTCCACAGAAGGCCTTGAGATGTGCTGTGGGACAACCGCTGCCGTCGTATCTTTTGAACTTTGGAACCTCAAAGTTTTGAGGTACCTGAGCATCTGGGAAAGGACACAAGTCTCTGAACTTGGTCGAAGGTAAGTCGATTCCTTGTTGTCGCTGAAGCTGATTTTGCAAGATCTGGAACTGCTCCCGCAACTCGTCCAGTCCTGAGTGATCTGTTCGAGCGACTGGTGCCTCCTGGAGTAAGGCACGTTCTTCTTCGGCATAGTGGTCGATGTCTTCGACCCTATGGGCTTGCTGAAAAGCAACCGCGGGTTGCTGAAATTGATTTGATGACTGAACTGGATTCTGATGAACTTGAGCTTGAAATGATGGTAACTGTACTGGAGACTGTACTGAAGGTTGAACTGGAACTTGCTGGAAATTAACTGGATTTTGCTGAATTGAAGATTGCTGGAAATTAACTGGATTTTGCTGAATTGAAGATTGCTGGAAATTAACTGGAATCCCATCGGCGGGGATGTGCTGGAATTGAAAAGTGCTCCTGTTTGCAGGAGGCTGAGATGCTGGGAAGTGACCCCCTTGTTGGGTATTCGCCACTGTCCGCTGATTGATGTGGGCTTGACACCGACCCCCATTGTGGGCATTCGCCAGTGCTGTCCCTGTTGTTGGAAATTGAATTGAAATTCCATCGGCGGGGATGTGCTGGAATTGAAAAGGTGTCCCATCGGCGGAGATGTGCTGGAATTGAAAAGGTGTCCCATCGGCGGGGATATGCTGAGATCTACTGAGATTGTTGTTTGCAAGATTGACTGGAAGCTGACTGGAAGTTCCTGCGACTGGGATGCTCTGAGATGGTCCCGTTGTTGCAGGAAGGTATTGAGAAGGACGCCTCATAGCAAAGGGTTGAGGAGGCTGCTGTCGGTAGTCTTGGACAGACTCCGATGGTTGTGCTTGATTTGAACTGGAGGCCGGGAGGACCCGGCATGGTTGCTGAGATTGCTGAACTGGGCCAACCTGATTGTTGGCTGCTGCGGTGGTTTGTGCTTGCATGAATTGCAAGAGCATTTCTTGCATTGCTCTCATTCCTTGTGCCAATTCTTGTATGATTGGCGTATTGTCAACGGGCTGTTGCGCTGGAGGTTGCGCTTCGGTCATCTCAAGAGCAGGGAAGTGATGAGTTTCTTCTTCGTGGTCGGACATGGCTTGCTGAGCCCGAGTGCGGATTATGCTGCGGAAGGGAAGTTGTCTCCGCGTACGTTGAGCCCGAGGAGGCGCAATGGTGAGGACTATACTCTACTCTTTTTGGGTTTTGGGATTTTCTATTTTTTTTGGGTTTTGGAATTTTCTATTTTTTTGTTTGGGTTTGGGTAGAATGCTATGCAGATGAGATTATATGAGGATTAATGACTTTCAAGTACGGGAAGGATTCTGTTTTCAAGTTGGATCACGACTAGTGGGACTAGCTATTCCCCAGTGGAGTCGCCATTCTGTGGACCCTCGCCGATTTTTCCCGCGCTCCCACACGACGTCGTTCTCCCTTTCCTTTCGGAAGAAGAAGAAGAAGAGGTGCGTGAGTGCGAAATCGCCGTTTGTGCCACTGGCTTGCCTCGTTCTCGAGGGCTTCGTTTGGTTGTCGTGTTGAGCTGAATACGTTTAAGTGAGTTTATATAAGACCAGAGTCGCCACTAGCCAGTTACTTCGAATCTACAGTCGGCTAGACCCCGTAGAAACGTTAGAGAAGGGAATCCGAAGATTCCTTCCTCTAAAATGACTCCTGTTGATCTGCGGTCAGAGATTCAAGGTAAGGGATCACGGTTACAGGGTGGGAAGAGGTTAAGCACCCCACACACTGCCCGTACCGAAGTACGGTCTCTACTTCACAGAATCGATCGAATACTTGAAAGTCTAATTTAATCCTCGTATATTCTCATGAATGACATGATGCATGGATGCGGGTCTGAACAGTAAGAGTTTCTGATGGGCAGGTTCCAACAACGGGCAAGCCCAGAGCGTACGCTCGAACTGACAGGTGCTTAATGTAAGACGTATGCAGTGTGCTTGAATGATCAAGGTGTTTTGTGGTGAAGCATGAATGCAGGTCTGAACAGTAAGAGTTTCTGATGGGCAGGTTCCAACAACGGGCAAGCCCAGAGCATACGCTCGAACTGACAGGTGCTTAATATAAAGACATATGCATGTGTGCTTGAGTAATCAAGGTGCTTGTAGTGAAGCAGGGGGGTTGGAAGGAAAGTAAATGTTGCACTTATGCTAGATGCAAATGAGATGATGCTGGAAAATGAGTAGCTGGGTGGACGGAAGTGTCGCAAGGGTTGGCTTCGAGTGGCGGGATCAAGACTTGGGTGGCTTGGGAGGCTTGGACCAGTGGTCAGGCTGGGCTGGACCAGGGTTAGACTCTCCTCACTCGGGCTCTCCTTGGTGGAAAAAATGGGCTAAGGGGTGGATGAGGACTTGGACCACACCCGGACTGGCTGGACTTGAAGGCTTTTTTTGGATTGTTGAAATGAGAAGGGGAGGGGGGTATTTATAGCAGCGAGGAGTGGCAGAACCCGTAATTTTGTCCGGGCGGCCTGCCATGGGCCGCCCGTACGGCCGCTCCTCGGTTTCCAGCGAGTACGGCCGTTCCCTCGGGGCTGCTGTTGGACTCGCTGGTCGACTCAGTGAGTTGACTCAGCGGGTCGACTCGGTGTTTTGACTCGACGGGTTGACTCGACGGGTTGACTCGGTGTTTTGACTCGACGGGTTGACTCGACGGGTTGACTCAGCGGGTTAACTCAGCGAGTTGACTCAGTGAGTTTGACTTTTTTGGGATTTTTTGACTGGCCTTTTTTATGGGGGGTTTTTCTGGGTGGTGTTTAGGACTGGGTTGACTGGGTTCAGGCTTGAACTGGGCTATGGAATGGGGCTTACAAGGGTGAGTTTGGCTGAGTTTGGACTTGGGATTTGGGGGTATGGTCCTCCATTCAACCAGCTATCTCTACCAACAGTGTAGCCGAAGGTGGGGTGTCTACACTCGGCTACTATTGGCACACCATGGAGACAGACTGTTGCCAGCACGTCAGAAAATGCTTCAAGTGTCAGGAGCATGCAAATCAAATCCATGCCCCCTCATCAGAATTCTACAACCTAACCACCCCCTGGCCTTTCTCCATGTGGGGACTCAACATCATCGGCAAGATTAGTCCCAAAGCATCAAACGGTCATGAGTACATACTTGTGGCAGTCGACTACTTCACCAAGTGGGTAGAGGCAGCTTCTTACACCACAATTGCAGCATCTCAGGTGATCAAATTCATGAAGAACAACATCATATGCCGGTATGGAATCCCTAATGCCATCATCACAGATAATGGGACCCCGTTCGTCAACAAGAAGATGGATGACTTCATCAGTAAATTCAAAATTCAACGTCATCGATCAAGCCCCTACCGTCCTCAGATGAATGGTGGGGTAAAAGCCGCAAACAAGACAATCGTCAGGATACTCGAGAAGATGGTCGTGACCTATCGAGATTGGTCAGATATGCTCCCATATGCGCTTTGGGCCTATCGAACGTCTGTACGGTCTACTACGGGCGTTACTCCTTTCGAGCTTACTTATGGAATGGAAGCAGTTCTACCAGTCGAGGTGGAAATACCATCTCTACGGGTGTTACTAGAAAGTGGAATCGAAGAAGGGGAATGGCAACGGGCCAGATTTGATCAGTTACAGCTAGCAGATGAGAAGCGCATGCGTGCGCTAAGTCATTCTCAGTGTTATCAGAAGAGGATCGCTCGGGCTTACAACAAGAGAGTCCGAAGAAGAAGTTTCAAGGTAGGCGACAAGGTCATGAAGAAAATTCTACCATCGTACCTTCCGGATCTCAGAGGAAAGTTCAAACCCTCATGGGACGGGCCACTGATCATCAGAGAAGTACTTCCCGGAGGCGCCCTCAAACTCACCAGCATGAGAGGGTGGATCTTCCTGAGTCAATCAACGCCGACAAAGTGAAGATCTTTCACGGGTAAATCATTCTGACCTTATCAAGAGTTACCTTAATAGAGCTGAAGTCAAGAGGTCAAAGCTAAAACCTCTAAGATATCATTTCGATCCACCAACAAGTGTTTCAAATAAGGGGATTCAAAAGGAAAAAGAAAAAAAATACAAAAAAATGAGGGAATACAAAAAAAAAGAGAAAAAAGAATACAAAAGAAAAAAAAGAAGAGAAAAAGAAAAAGGGAAGCTAAAGCAAGGCACCCGAGAAAAAAATCAACCCAAGAAAAAACACAGTCATCCATCCATTCATCTCAGAAAGGTCGGTAGCAAAGACCGACATCTCTATCATCGTAACTTAGGATAAGGGCTGAAAGACTGCCATCGGCCGGCAACGACGGATTTTCGACCTCTAGCTGCCGCAGTTATCCAAAGATCCAGAAAAAAAAAGGAAAAAAGAAAATGTGTGCCTAAACAAAGAGGGCGAAGTGAAAACCCGAAAGGGCACTCCGAGTAAAAACAGTGGGCATACAGCGGACTTGGTGAAAACCCGAAAGGGCACCGAAGGTAAAAACAGCATAGCTGCCAAGGGGCAGGCAAGATCAAACACTCGGGACGTGGTGAAAACCTGAAAGGGCGCCACGGGCAAAAATGATGGGAAAAGGCCGGCTGTAGTGAAAACTCGAAAGAGCGCTGCAGGCAAAAATGGCTCGAATAGAAAAAGAAGAATGAAAATTGCAGGTACTAAGAAATCAGACGGTCCAGATCAGTTCAAGCAATTACAGTTCAAGAACAAGAAGAAGTACAGTCAGGAGCAAAGAGCTCTACAAATTCTGACAATCTCAGGAGGCAACAGTTTTCGTTGCCACACCTCCAGGGAACCAAAGGATCACACAAGTCAAATCTCGAGACATCAGTCAAAGCATTAGCTGAGTCTCAGTTCTAATTCCTATATCCCGACACAAAATCCAGACACACTCACAAGACAACTCATGGCTCAATAGATTCTCAAAAAAGTTTTCTTCTTTTTCATTAAAAGCATCATATTTCTTTTACACATATCATGTTATCTTTTTCAAAAAATACAAAAAAAAATGCATCATCATTAATCATATACCATGCAAAAAGGAATGTACAGGTGGCCAACACCATCAATCTCTACCCTCCTCCTCGGCCACATCAGGTAAGTCCTCTGACTCATAATGAAGTAGCCTCGCTCTCAACCTGCTTACCTCCATACGCAGGTAATGCACCTCATCGCGCTCAAGGGTATGGATCACGGCCTCCTTATTAGATAACCTCTGATCGGCAGCCAATCTCCTCGACATCATCTCACAATGATACCGAAGTGCAAAGATCTCAAACAACAAGTGGCCATGAGTGGCCAAAAGGAAACCAGGATCGATGAACGGGCGCTCTTCAAAAGGCTCATATGAACCAGATGAAGAGGCGTCATCTCCAAGGATATCCTGCTCATCCTCATCAGCAGTCTGGTGCCAACAAGGGATACGTCGATACAGAGACTTCTCAACAACCCAGTACTGATATGGGGCGGTCGCCATCGGAAAAGCCCGCAGCTCAAAACCAAGCAAATCGGCAGTCAAGTAACTCGCCCAGGATCCATCGACCCGAGTCCTAAAGTCAGAGGTTCTGGATGGAAGTGCTCGACGCTCGATACCCGTGAAAGCAAAAAGAGGAACATCCTGCTCATACCCAAACTGCCGCAGGAACCGGATAGGGTGGTAAGAAAAGTAAGATCGAAAGCCTACCAGCATTAGAGGAAGGCGGTGTGCATCACAAAGCACTGGAGGAAGTGAAAGCCAAGATGACTCCCAACGAACATTCCAGTCACGAAGATCAGCGAACATCCTTCGATACAGGGGCTCATTCATCCTAGCCGTATGAGGAAGAAATTTCATGATGTGTCGCATAAGGTCTGGGCGACGGGTGTCAGGAAATGGTACAGGAACAGTTAGCGAAAGGCGCTCCCATAGCCAGACCTGATCATAAGAAGGAAAAGAAGTTCAGCTAGAGCAAAGCAATTCCTAACAAAGCAAGAAGGGAAAGGTGCAGAAAAGATACCTGAAGAAATGCACAGCAGCCGCGAAGGACACGAGTACGGCCCAGGGCACAATCAGTCAGCCCATTAAACAGCTCAGCCAGGATGAGAGAAATGATCCCCTGTCGTTGGGTAGCTCGGCCCATCACCTCAAAAAGCAAAGGAGCCTGGGATCTGCGCCATCCCGAGAATAGCACCTCAGCTATCAAGCAGAACATCAGTGCGTTCCGAGCAAGAACAGATCCGGCCACACTCTGAGGACTCGAAAAAAGATCATACAACAAGTCCAAGGAGAACAATACAGCATCCTGGCTGGCAGCTGCAGGCCGAACAAGATAGGGTATCTCAAACCAGTTCTGCAGTGTGGCAGTCTTCGGCAATGTCTTTGGGGAAAAATACTGAGTATAATCCCAAGGTAGGCCTCTCAAGCGCCCAAGCTCCTCCAAAGAGGGTCCCATCTCCATGTCGTTGAACGCAAACAAGTTCAACGAAGGGACCCAGTCAACCAGTGCGGCCCCGAGCATCCTCCAATCAATGTCAACTCTAGCCATATGAATCAAACTGCCAAAGCCATAGGACTCCAAATCTCGAATCTCATAAGCTGACAAGCTATCAAGCCAAGCAAGCAGTCGTGGCGAGCAAGAAGGACGAGGAAGCAACTGACAAGTCCTCACAGGAATCCCCTCTAGGACAAAAGGCCTAGGAATCAATGACAGCTCATCAAGAATCGAAAGATCAATGGGCGAAGGAGAAGGAAAAGCTGGAACCTCTGCAGACTCAACAGCCGCTGACCTGCCCCCAGTAACGACTATGTCTGATATAGTCGCATCACTGTCGGAAACTGTCACAACCTTAACCGCATGAGAAGACTCGCCCACCTTATGAACAGAGTGCGCAAAAGACCGACAATCAGGAGAAGGACGATACTCTCCATCAAAAGGGCTATCAGCAAAGATCACACCGCACATCGTGGCATCCGGGCCAATCTGACCGTCAAAGAATGTATCTGAACCATCAAAAAGGGTCCCGGCAACCCCGATTGAAGAATCAACGGTCAGATCTGGGCCTGCGGCCCTCTCCAACAGGAAATCATGAATCCAGTCATCATCCTGGCCAATCAAAAGGATCATCGAGGCATCCACACCGTCCATCATCAGGGGGACATCATCAATGATCACATCAAGTCCACCCAAACAAGTATGCCGCACATCTCGGCCATCATCAAGAGCATCCAAACCATCAAAGGTATCATCTGAACCATCCATACCATCCAGACATGAGATCAGCCCATCTATGTCCATCATAGCCCCATCACCTCCATCAATCACATCACCCAAGTGGCCCACATTCAAGGGATGCATAGCCTCACCTATGTCCCATCTCATCATCCCATCCATACCATCCATTCCTCCCATAATGAAGGCCCCATTCAAATCAGAAATTTCAGCATGGCTTCCATCAATGGGACCATTCAAAGCTCCACCAACCACCATCCCTAACCCCTCATCAATGCCCCCATTCAATGCTCCATCTCCACCATCTATTAAAGAAATCCCTCCATCATTAAGGCCTTCAACACCCTCTGAAGTGTATGACCCACCATGGACAGCCCCCACAACCCCTAAACCTCCACCATCCATTGCCCAAGAAAGGACAAAAAAAGATGAGGACAAGATGAGGAGAAAAGACAAAGAGGAAAAAAGATTCATGGCTGAAATCGAATGGTCCAGTACAGAGAATGTGGGGACAAGAGCAGGGGACAGAAAAGAATGTCCGAGCACGAGCCAGCCCAGGCCGCATAAGAGGCGAGTCCTGGGCGGCCCGCTCTGGGCCGCCCGTACGGACGCGCTCCCTCTCTCTCCGCGGGATTGGCTCCATGGTTGTTGGTAGGTGAGGCTGACAGTCCACATCAGCAGATGGCACCCTGAGGGCCACCCAAGGCTCCAATCCATTTCAGATTTCGATTGAGGTTGATCAGAATCATTTGGAAGGTACCCCACCTATCCAATCACGAAGCACTGCGGCCGGAATGAGTCTGATCAAGTCCAAGAGAGGGAAAGATGATCAAGAGAGGGCCACAAGCAATCTGAGCCATTCGGAGACTAGATCATTATGATCTAAACCATGAAAGAGCTCGCATGGGTCATCAAATAGCAAGATCAAGGATTTGATCATTAAAAGAAGGGTCAGAATCTAAGATCTGATCATCAAGTGGGCCCACAAGGCCAAATCAAGCGATCTGAGTCGTTCAAGTCATCATCCGCACCATGAGAAACCTTCTTAGCCTCACAAAACATCAAGAAAAGGTGCTTCCAAAGTAAAGTCGAAGTCTCAAGTGGGCCCACAGGGGCCGAATCAAGCCATCTGAACCATTCAAGTCGTCATCCATGCAGTTAAGAAGTCCCATCTCCCACAAGTCATTAAGAAATGAGTCAAAAGTCAAAGCATCCAGGCATCATCAAGGAATTTGAGACAAGTCAGAAGTTGTATATTCATTCAGAAGATTTTTGATACAGAAGAGGGTAAAAGCAAAAAGAAGAAGGTCATACATCAAGTAAGTTGAATACAAAAGCAGGCTACAGGTCACCAACATAGTCATCGTCATCCCTCCTCTCGTCCCGCTCTCGACGATGAAGATCCATCAAAGGAGCTGTCAGTGAGCCTCTCGCGTATTTGCGACGGCCCCTAAGAACATAGAGCGGAGGAAGCAGAGGCCCCTGGCCATACAATAAGTACCACTCATCATAGTTGCGATCCGAGATCGTAAAACGAAACCCGGGCTGGCCCACAAGAGCATCAGCTATCTCATCAGCTGGGATCTGAGCAGCTGGAGGAGGTGCAGAACAAGGGACTCTAGCCACCCCGGTAATCTGTCGAAGCAGCCTCTCACCCAAATACCACTGAAATGATTCAGCGTCAGAGAGCATAATTCGAAGGCATGAAGCATCATAGGTCTCCACACACTGAGGGGTGTAGTAGAGAGGAAAGTTGACGTATAGCATCCGAGCAAGCTACAACAAGGGAGATCATCACGATCAATTACAGTGCAGCACGAGGGATAAGGAAAACAAGATACTTACATCTTCAACTGTCAACCTGTTTATGTCAGCACGCCAGTTGTCCCCAGAGACTCGAGAGTTCCGCTGACGATTTTGTTGATGCCAGTACATGTGGCGATACAAAGACGGCTCAATGCCATCCCGCATCCTTGGCGCAAGGTGGGGAAAATTGTCATAAAAGCAAGTCTGGGCAAGGGCACACCTAATGATCAAAGAAAGAAAAAAGACAAATGTCTCCAAGGAAGGTTAAAAAAGAAGTACCTCAACGACAGGCCAGAAACCTATGAAGGACCAGCTATTCCGGGAGGTCTTATCCAAACCCTGGAAAACATGAGTCAAGATAGCCCCGTTCCAATTGTAGGGGTGGTGAAGATCCTCAACCAAACGAAGAAATTTAGGATCGACCCTCTCATTCGCGTGGCAGAAGAGGAAGGACACGAAGGCATAAGTAATCATGGCCCGTGCCTTGTGGAGGGCCTCTAGCTCGGTAGTGGGGGTGATGGAAGCAAAAGTGTTGTAGAACCATCGCATCTTTACTTGATGGCCTTGGAATTCATCTTCAGGCGGGACATCACCAACAAGCCGTAGCCAGTCAGTGGAAGTGATGGGAGCAAGAGAGCTGACTTGGGGAACAACTGCCCCATGAAATGGAAAGCCAATTTGCATATAAATATCCAGGGGAGTTATTCCCCATTCGCCACAAGGGAGTTGCAAGGTGTAAGTCTCATCCCGCCACCTCTCGCAAAGAGCCGCGAGCATCTTGCGGTTGGCACTGTTGTTATGGAAGCGTAAGGTAAGGAGGCCAGCAAAAGGAGTGTCAGCCAGAACTTGTTCAAGCAAAGGCTGTGGATGGTTCACCCAGTCATCCAGTGATTTCTGGTACCCCGACCCTTGATGGCGGGAAGAGGTTGGTGCTCTTGAGCCAAAGAACACATATGGGCCCCTCGGCGGATGATGAAGGCAGGATCATCCTCATCAATCACCCGACATCCCCTTGTACCGTCCGCCATTGAATCCTACACACTTGGCAAGGTAAGTCCCTAACCTTTACCCGTTAAAATCCAAATTATCGTCTAGGAAACCCATGGGATTGGGCTCACATTCAAATGCAAAATCCAAGGTCCAACTCCATGTGTACCTAGGAAATGTGTTGGGCCCATTGAAGAAAGCAAGGCCCACCTTAAAGAAGGTTGCATGCCATGCCTTAGGCAAAGAAAGTCCATCATCCAAGGACATGCTTTGAACAACAAACGCACTCAAGTGCCATGAGATCAACAAGGGATAAGAATCCTACTTCACATGAGAAATCCCTCTTCAAAGTCCATATGTGGCCGAGGTTGATCCACTTTCTATACCAAGGCCATGATCCTCACTTAAGATGTTTCCATCTTTTTACACATGGACAAGTGGGGAATAGAAAGGAAGTGGGCTTCCAAGAGCAACCCAAATATAGCCCACTTGAAGAACATGAGGACCCATTCAATGGGTTAACCATGGGCACCCCTATGTGCATCATCTTGATGAAAGTTTTGACTATGAGAGTACAACATGGCGGTCTACCCACAAACATATGGATCAAAGAAGCTAATGGTAAAAATTGGATGCACATAGCCCACATGAAGAACCAAAGTTGGAGATGTCCATGTAAGGACAAGTTTGGGCAACTTATGTGCACCAATTGCTTTATAAAGGGGGACCATTTAAGCACAAAAGGGCATGGCTTGATGAGTCACCCAACCATCATGAAAATGGCTAAGAATGACATACATAGCCCACTTGAAGATCAAAATCCAAAATACCCCAAAGCATGGGACAAAATTGGGCAACTTATGGGTGTCATTCTTTCTCACAAATTGAAAGAAAAATCACTCATATTTGAGAATGATGGTGGATGAACCACCAAGCACCCCAAAGGAAATTCAAGGAGCTATGGTTGCATGGATAGCTCACTTGAAGAGGAATCATCCATTTGAGATTAATAACATTAAAGGAACACTCTTGGAAACCCCTTTCCTACCACAAGAAAAAAAAAACCATTTGAACTTAGTGAGATTGTTGAAACAACCCACTCATGGGACTTATAGATGATCAAGTAACTCAAGTCCTCCATCCATCAAAAGAAAAAGCATGAAAGAAAGAAATCCTACATGAACAAAGTGTAGTGGTGCACACATGGTCCAAAGAAATGCACAAGTTTTAAGGAAGGCCCGAAAGCCCATCTACATGGAGGAATTCCAAGGAACCCACTACACTTTGTGAACAAAGATGTGCATCATAATCAATAAATGATGGAAGATTTGGCTACTTGTCCATAAGGGCCCAACTAAGGAATCTAGCCCACTTGAGATCCAAGTGAAGAATGGGCTATTCACCTTTGTCCATACACATGTGAAGAAAGATGGGGCCACCCAAAGTGAGCTCCATGATCCCAAAACTTGAGGTGGGCCCTACCATTCCCATGGGCCCAAACCTTAAAAAGAAGATGGAAAAGAAAAGGAATGCTCCAAGAAAAATGACAAGGGCAAGAAAGCAAGAGGAAGCCCAAAATGAAGCAGTGGGCCCATCAAGTACACCAAGGGCCATGACTTCACTTCGAGCCCATTTGATACACATGAAAAGAGGCCCAACTCCCATGAAAAAGATAGGATATTTTGCCATGCACACTTGATGGACATGGCAAAATTACCCTTTACACACACATGAAGGGAGTGTGAAAGAAGAAAAGAAAGAATGAAATGGAAGCTTGCAATGTCCTTTTCCATGCACCTTTAGAAGAGATTGGAAGATCTAGAAAAAGGCCAAAAACACTTGGGCCCACCTTCACTCCTTTTGGAATAGCTACATGGAAAAAAGAAAGAGTCATGAGAAGAAACAATGAAGAAGGAAAAAGACAAGAAAGAAAGATAGTGGTCCATACCTTTACCACTCACCAAAGAGGGACCACCTTGCTGTCCTTAGGCCTGCACACGGGTCGGGTTAGGGTCGGGTTGGGCCCAACCCTGGACCAAACCTAAATATATTTAAAGGTCCGGGTTTCGGTCTGGGTCGTGACCGGGTTGGGCTGACCCAACCCTAACCCTACCCTACTTGTAAAAGGGTCAACCCTAACCCTACCCTACCCTATATGTTAAACCGGGTCAGGTCGGGTCGGGTCGGGTTATGACTATGTTTCTATGGTGTGGTCCACCTAAGATTTGAGTCAACTTCATTTTTGGTATCATATCCTAAAATGATCTTTCAAAATAGTTGGATGGTATCGATTTAAGACACATAGTCAGGGGCCACCTACCTTGGTGGATCCCAGATGTCACCTAATCCACTCCCTGTGAGTGTGAGATGAGCACAGCTTGGGCGAGAGTCTGTGAGACCCAGAACCAGCCATGTGGGTGAGACCCTAACCATGAGGCTCACCTCAATATGTATATATTGTAAATCCATGCCATCCATCTATGTTTCCACATTATTGTAGGACATAGTCCCAAAAAGGAAGCAGATAAAAGCTTTATGTAGACCACACCACAAAAATCAGTGGTCATTGAACTCCCACCATTAAAAGATTCTAGAGTCCACCCTAATATTTATTGACCATTCAACCTAATCATAATGCTACATATATATTTCTAAAAGCAATAAACTAGTATAAACGGGGCGGTTCGGGTTGGGCGGAAAGGGTCGGGTATACACGGGTCGGGGTACGGGTCGGGTCGGGTCGGGCGGGATTGGCATGTACCCTAAACCGTACCTAAATTAAAAACGGTCCAGCCACATCTACTCGGGACCGGACCGTTTTCTCAGCCAGGTCGGGACGGATCGGGTTTCTACCGGGTCGGGTCGGGCGGGTTGGGTGGGTTAACGGGGCAGATGTGCAGCCCTAGCTGTCCTAAAGCTTCTCTAAGGCCCACCACTTGAGAGAAGCAAAGAACCACTAAGAGAGAGAGAAAAACTTGAAGAAAGAGAGAGTATGAGAGAAAGAAAAGAGAGATTGCACGTTGGAGGGGCCAAGGGAGCTCCATGTTATATAGAAAAGGGGAGTGCACCCCTTTACCCGACCCACTGGAAAAACCAGTAGGCAGAGACAGTCCGGGCGGCGCCCAGGGGGCCGACCTACCCTCCCTCTAGTTGAAACGACCTCTCCCCCTCTCTCCTTGGGAAGAACTCCTCCTTGGGAAGGGTGGTTGCAAGTGAATCTTGTACCTCCTTGTAAGAATGAAGTGATGGAAGAGAATGGTGAGAAAAAGTAAGGAATCTCACCAAAATCTCATCTTGTGAGAAATTGGTGAGAAATTGGCTTGATAATGTGGAAAAAGTTTCATGGAATTTTCAAGAAAAAGAAAAAGAATTGACTTGGTCAAACAGTGATCTCAACCATCCAAAGTCATGACCTGATGATCTGAACCATTCTAAGAAGAATCCCCGGAATCTCCCACCTTGATTCCTGCCCCCTTGTACAGTTTTAGGTCCGAAGACCTTAAACTACGTCGAGATCGCCATCCCGAGAGATTTTCAATAAAAATCGGCATCGGTCTTGATTGCTCGAGTCAAGATCCAACAACACCGGACACTTTTCAAAAATCACAAATATATATATATATATATATATATATATATCCAGCACTCTCTTATACAGTTTTGGGTCCGAAGACCTTAAACTACGTCTGGATCAAGATCCCGAGGGACCTTTAATAAAAACCAGCATCAGTATGGATCGAATCAAGATCCGACGACCCCGGACATTTTCTAAAAAAACAAAAAATGTGATTTCCAGCATCGCTTGTACATATTTTTTGTCCGAAGACCTTAAACTACGTCGGGATCGACATCCCGAGAGATTTTCAATAAAAACCGGCGTCGGTTTTGTTTGCTCACATCAAGATCAGACGACTCCGAATATTTTTCAAAAATAAAAAAATGTGTTTGCCCTGTTTTGTACAGTTTTATGGTCCGAAGACCTTAAACTACGTCGGGAACAAAATCCCGAGAGATTTCCAATAAAAACCAGTGTTAATCTTGATCGCTCAAATTGAGATTCAACAGCCTGGAACATTTCAAAAAATCACAAAAAGAATGTATTTTTAGTATGTATATATTTTTGGTCCGAAGACCTTAAACTACACTGGGATTAACTTCTCGGGGGACCTTTTCCTGCTTTCAACCAAAAACCGGCATCGGCCTCAACCGCTGGGATCAAGGTTTAATAACCTAGATCATTTCCAAAAATACCAAAAAGATTTCAAGCTTTCCATAAAAACCAGCATCAACTTCGATTACTCGAGTTGAAGTCTGGAACTTTCTCAAAAAAAAAAAAAATTAAAAAAAAATCACCATCAATTTCAACTGCACAAACTCATCCACAGTGGTCCGAAGACCTAAAACTACACTGGGATTAACTTCTCGGGGGTTTTCTTTCCTAACCTGTTCCGGACATATCTGACAGTTGATCGTACGGGTGTCCGGAATCTTTTAAACAGGTAAAGGCTGAGGCGGGCAGAACCTCGCAATCCTGTTCGTGTTGAACGCACCGTGATAGACAACCTTGATTTGGAAGTCGCTGTTGAATCTGACGGATGTTCCCTGTTCCTAAAACTCATGAAGGGGATTAAGGTTGTTGGGAGGTAGAGCGCACCCTCACGGAATTGTGAGCAACGTAAGGCCCCAAACTGGATTGATTAAGGAAAATGTGAGGATGTGGCTCATTTTGTGGCCGAAGGAGTCCGTCGGACGATACGTGGTCTATGTGCATTGCACATGAGGAACAGGCAACTTTGTGGGTGTGTTAACTGAAAACCCTCAAAATCCCCTCATCCGAAGATGTAAAACTACGGCACTTAACTGTGTGAGACTCGTCTTGCTCGCTAATGTAAAATGGATCGGGTGCCTTACCAGCAGTAGAAGCTGGAAGTGGATGAAAATTCCACACATTTCCTTGCATTTCAGAAAAATCACAAAATACCAAAACATTGCAAAATCACCTTTTCAAAAATCACAAAAATATTTTCCTTGCTTTCAAATCAAATATTTGTAAAAATCACAAAAAAATATTTCCCTTGCTTTCAAATCAAATATTTACAAAAATCACAAAAATTGTCACTATCCCCCAGCACTACACTTCAGGAGTCTCGAACTCAGCTCTCTTCACAATTTGGGATGACGGATCCAATCACCCGCAAATTGGAATCTTGACCAAAACTGGCGACCAAACACCGTCTCAATCGCATTTATGCCCAGAAGAACATCTTGAAGTCAGATAACATCCTCGTACATTCTCATTAGCAAAGAAATAGCATCTTGAGATGATGGACCTGATCGACCACGGGTCGGGATCTTGACCAACCCGCTGACCTAACACCCGTATAAAAAAGAAAAATGCCAGGGAAGCACAACCCTGCAAGCAATAAGCTCAAAGTTATCTGCATCTCCAGTAAAAGCAAAATCATCAAACGAAAAGAGAATGAGCCAAGCCTTGCATTCATCATGTATCTCCATGCATCAGCATCCATCGCATCAATCATCATGTTTACCTGCTTTCAAAATAAAGTCGGTTAGCCAAAGACCCCACAGGCATCCCTAGTGGAGGCGCATGCAAACCGGATTTCCATTTCAAAAGACAAAAAAATATTCCTATTTGTAAATAAAAACCCCACGGAGTATCACTCCCCAGAGTGGGTATCTTTTCAAAAATCCAAAAAATATTTTTCCAGTAGGGCGTTCTGCTTCCAAAACACCAGGAGATCTTCCATATCTCTAGGTAGGAGCCGACACAAAAATCAAATAAGATCCGATGTCTCGCGGTTTCCCTGGAGATCATCGGATCCAATGCACTCAAAGTACGGTCGAACTGAACTCCAGTGTCAGTGTCGTCGTACCATATGCCAAGATACGAAAAGATGAAAGCCAAAAGGCTCGGTCAAAGAAACCATTTGAACAGGTGGAAACGATGAATTGTAACCCAAGTATCAAAATCAGCAGATTGGGTGGAAAGAGTTCACCCGCACATACCTAGGCGTGGATGCCTGAAGTACCTTGACTGAGTCCAAGTCGGCGTAGTAGAATCCCGTAAGACTACATGACGCAGAGCATATAACCACTTTGACAGTCAAGCGAAACAAGTACTCCTGGAGTGATCCGGGAAAACATCAAACATCACACAATCAATCTTAAGGTCAGCAACCTCGTAAGACTAGCGACGCAGAGGCTCTGTTGTACTTTTCCGATGTTAGTACTGATCGGGAATGGAAGGGTTGCAATTGGGTACCCAGGTTGCAGCGCATGCAGGGACAATCGCAACGTTTTCTCCAAACTCCCGCGGTATGTGCGAGTTATCAATCTCCAAACAATCAACTGACTCAAATACAAAGGACAAGAAAGATTCCGGACCACAATCTAGGAAAGAATGAATTGCAAACCAAGCATCAAAACCAGCAGATCGGGTGGAAAAAGTCCACCCGCACATACCTAGGCGTGGATGCCTGAAGTACCTTGACTGATTCCAAGTTGGCGTAGTAGAATCCCATAAGACTACATGACGCAAGGCATCTAACCACTTTGACAGTCAAGCGAAACAAGTACTCCTGGAGTGATCCGGGAAAACATCGAACAAACAATCAACCACAGGGTCAGTATCCTCGTAAGACTATGGCAGACGCAGAGGCTCTACTGTACCTTTTCGATGTTAGTACCGATCGGGAATGGAAGGGTTGCGATTGGGTACCCAGGTTGCAGCGCATGCAGGGACAATCGCAACGTTTTCTCTAAACTTCCGCGGTATGTGCGAGTGATCGATTTCCAGACGATCAATTGGCACAGATGCAAAGGCAAGCAAAGATTTCAGACCATGATCCATGAATGACCGGGTCAGAAGTGGGGTGTCCACTCACTTTGGCATTCGGTTGCACGCAACCTCTGCCAAAGAAGGGCATCTGTGGACACCCCACCTTCAGCTACACTGTTGGTAGAGATAGCTGGATGAATGGAGGACCATACCCCTAAATCCCAAGTCCAAACTCAGTCAAACTCACCCTTGTAAGCCCCAATCCATAGTCTAAATCAAGCCTGAGCCCAGTCAACTCACCCCTAAACTTCAGCCTGAAAAAACCCCCCATAAGAAAAACCAGTAAAAAATCATAAAAAAGTCAAACTCGCTGAGTCAACCCGCTGAGTCAAAACACCGAGTCAACCCGCTGAGTCAACCCGTTGAGTCAAAACACCAAGTCAACCTGCCGAGTCAAATCACCGAGTCGACCCGCTGAGTCAACTCACTGAGTCAACCCCACTGAGTCAAAACAGCAGCCCCGAGACATGACCGTACCACTCGCTGGAAACCGAGAAGCGTCCGTACGGGGGGCCGCCCAAACATATTTACGAGAACTGCTACTCTCTAATGCTATAAATACCCCCCTCCCCTTCTCATTTCAACACACCATCAAGCCCAGAGAGGTCTTGTCCGTCCGAGTCCTCCTCCACCCTTTTAACCCATTTTTCCACTAAGGAGAGCCCGAGTGAGGAGAGACTAGCCCTGGTCCAGCCTAGCCTGACCACTGGTCCAAGTCTCCCAAGCCATCCAAGTCTTGATCCAGCCACTCGAAGCCAATCCTTGCGACACCTCCGTCCATCTAGCCACTCTTTTTCAGCATCATATCATTTACATCTAGCATAAGTGCAACATTTACTTTTCTTCCAACCCCCTGCTCCACTACAAGCACTTTGATTATTCGACACACAACATGCATCTTGCATAAAGCACCTGTCAGTTCGAGCGTATGCTCTGGGCTTGCCTGTTAATGGAAACCTGCCCATCAGAAACTCTTACTGTTCAGACCTGCATTCATGTACATATCACTATGAACACCTTGATTATTCAAACACACAGCATACATCTCGCATAAAGCACCTGTCAGGTCGAGCGTATGCTCTGAGCTTGCCTGTTAATGGAAACCTGCCCATCAGAAACTCTTCTGTTCAGACCTGCATTCATGCATCATGTCATCTATGAGAATATACGAGAATTAAATCAGACTTTCAAGTATTCGTTCGATTCTGTGAAGTAGAGACCGTACTACGGTACGGGCAGTGTGTGGGGTGCTTAACCTCTTCCCACCCTGTAACCGTGATCCCTTACCTCGAATCTCTGGCCGCAGATCAAAAGGAGTCATTTTAGAGAAAGAAATCTTCGGATCCCCTTCTCTAACGTTTCTACGGGGTCTAGCCGACTGTAAATTCAAAGTAACTGGCTAGTGGCGACTCTGGTCTTATATAAACTCATCTAAATACATCCAGCTTAACACGACAAACAAACAAAGCCCTCGAGAATGAGGCAAGCCAGTGGCACAAACGGCGATTCGCGCACACGCATCCTCTTCTTCTTCTTCCGAAAGGAAAGGGAGAACGTCGTGTGGGAGCGTGGAACGGCGAGGGTCCACAGATGCATGGAATGCATGCTCTGGCTAAGGCACCCTGGCTAGAATCACAATATATGAAGTGGGAGACTCCTTGTTACGACTTCATGCTAACCACTAGTCACCAGAGGTTCCTGGGATGCACAAGCCCATAGTTTTGCTCGACCACGTGAGAAACGGGACGCTCATAGCCCAAATCTACACGTGACAGTTTACGGGAGAAGTAGGACGCTCTAGCCTATTCCCAATTCCATACACCCACATGGAGCCAAGTGAACGCATGACTTTGTTTCACCTTTATTTAAGTGTTTTCGCATACAACCGATTTAAATAAAACTCAGTGGTCACTATGGGGAGTCGCAAGCAACCCAGCATAAGCCGACAGCACGGGATTAGTGTCCATAGCACCAACCCGGCTCGTGAGAATTTGTATACCATTAATGTCCACTCATTATCCCGTTTTATGATTTCATCATGTCCCAAAAAGCCAATGTTGTATATTATGACCAAATTCATTAAAACACTCATATAATGTAAATGGATCCAATCAAGCATCATGTACATGTAAGGATCCATTAACCAACAATCACTTCATTCTCTCAGTTAAGTCAAAAGATATTCTTCCATCATGGACACCTCTCATGGGTTCCATCTCTCTATATCGAATAATTTTACCAAATTAGGAACAAAGAGTTTACAATAATGGGATGTTTATATGATGATCTTATACACATATTTCATATATATCACAACATGAAAACCAATGTCACTTGTAACACATAGACTAAGAAAATAAGGGCATAGATTTCACGAAGATAAATAACACAAATACACATTCTTCTTAGTAAAAACTCTAAACAAGGAATCACATCGTTATATAATGATATTTATTATAAATCCTACCTTAAACTTCATGTTATATGGATCAGCAATTCAAAACAAAAAAAATTCATATGTCACAAAAGAAACTTATGATAATCGTGATATTATTAATGAAAGGTTTGAAGGAAAATACTCACCTTAAGATGGACTTAGAAGAGGGTTGTAGAAGATCCTAGCCGTTGGAAAAATATGAGAAAGAACTCCCTTCTCCTCTCTCTCTCTCTCTCTCTCTCTCTCTAGGGCATGGAGGCTAGGGTTAGGAGAAGGGCTTGGAGATGCGTAGTAGGAATATGGAGAGGGATGTGCGCACATGAGGAGAGAAAAGAAGAGTGTGCGAGGTCTTGTGTAACAACGTCTTGAGGTGGGTTTCTCAAATCTCAATATTCAGGTGATCTTTAATCAATTCTAATCCGTTCATCTTATCAAGCTTAAAGAGTAGAGTCAAAATACGTAAATTTCTTGATGATCCACATTCTAGATTGGCCGATCCTTGAAAATGGCATGACGGGTGCTAAAATGGGCTAGATCTCAATTAATGGTCTACGCTTGATGATCAGGGCCCAAATTTTAAGAAAATATGTAGTCATGATAGGCAAACAATTGTACAAAGTTTAGTGATTGATTGATGGTGAGAAATGCCTAGATCTGAAATTCCAACTTTTAGCGGAAAATGAAGGGGTTGGCTTTGTGGTTCAACGGTGTAGGATTATAAATCGGGGTCCAAATTTTGCGTAAACTCGTAGTCATATGAGTATAATTAGTGGTCCAAATTTAAGAAGCGATTGATGGTGAGAAGTGAGTAAATTGAAAGGTTCAGATTTAAAAAGAGTTGGTAACTCGTTAATTTCTAGAACGGGATAACTTCGTGTAAAAGAAAGAGGCTTATCAAGGTAGGGCACTCAAATCACACTATTGGTCTATGATAAATACGATCTAAGTCACTCATATAAAGAGAAATATTCTACTACAACTAACGATCTACTTTCCTCACTCGATGGACATGAAAATCAAGGGTTAAGGGGCTGATTTGACAATTGGACCACTTCTACTATGATTTAAGGGCTGAAATTTGTCATGTATGGCTAATATGTGCCCAAAAGCTTAAATCCAAGGTTTTGCGTGAAAGTGATCGTTAGAAATTATAATACTTAAAAATGGCATCTTAACTTAAGTTTAACTAATGACACTTTCGTAATTATTTGAAAAGTACATGATTTTTGAAATCTAATCTTTCTACGATGTTTATGGGATCATTCTAAGCAACTTTAATAAAGGGTACCTTATTGGATCTCGTACGGATGGTCCGATATTCTCAAATCAATGGTAAATGTACGATAATTAATCAAAATAAAATTTAAAATAATTTCAAATAAATTCTAAAAAATCCGGGGCGTTACATCCCCACAGTTGGGATCTCACCCACCTCGGTGCATCCCAATAAGATGACTAAGATCTCTCGTAAAGTGCATTTTTTAGGATCTTGCCCATCCAAGAGGTGGCCTATTTATTTGATGAACCTGATCGACTGGCATATGGACAATTATGACCATAGAGGTTTTATACACGAAATTTCAATGCATGGTCTACTCACCGTATCATTCCTCACTGCCTCAGGAAACAAAACCATGAATCTTTATTTCCCCAATTTTACCATACGTTAGATGTGTGTGGGGCCCACTTGTCATGTGTATTAGGGGTGTCAATGGGCTGGGTTAGGGCCGGGTCAAGCTTTGTCTAAGCCCAGCCCGCCATTCTCAACTTATGCCCACACCTAGCCCAGACCTGTGACAGGCCATACTAGTCTAGTCCAAGCCTGGCCCAAGACACAAATGTAGGGTCTCGCCCGAACCCAAGCCTGGCCTTTCACATAGAAAGAGAAATTATCCTTTAATCCCGTGCTTTTCCATATATATAAAAAAAATAAAAAAATAAAAAAATCATCAGCTCTATAGAAAATAAAAGGAGTTTTTGGAGGGAGATGAATTTTTAGGAAAATTTTGTGTAAAATTTAAATTTTAAAAGGAAGGAAAATATTTTAATTTAAATTTTAAATTCGGGTTGTTAGGCTTTTGAATAGCCTAGTCCAAGTCCAGCTTGTTAGAAAAATGGGCTTATACTCAAATCCAACGGTTAGGTCACAAGATATGGCCCATCGTATTGTTGATCAATTTTGTCTATTCAGTATCTTTCTCATCTGAAACTTGATCAGGGCAAGTGACCAGTCAAATCAAAGTTATTGATGAATAAAATAGAGGGAATGGATTAGATTTCCAAATTAGGCCCCTGCAACTTGTTGACCTCATGAAAACTTAATAAATGTATAGCCATTGGACCTTAAACTCTAATCTAGCCATTGAGAATTTGATCTTCTAATATTTGTTATTGCATCCTAAAATGATATAAAAGAACAGATGGATGGATTAGATATACATAAAATACATCAACTTGGGCTCATACTGTTAAGATAACGGATGCGGATTGGCTAGTGACCCTGCCACTAGTCAATACCTAGTGATCGGTGCTTTATGGGCCCCACCACGATGTATGTGTTTCATCCACTCTATCCATACATTTTGGTAGATCATTTTATGGTATGAGCCCAAATTTGAGGTAGATCCAAATCTCAAGTGGACCACATCACAAGAAACAGTGTTAATTGAACACCCGCTATTAAAAACTTATTGGGGGCCACGAAAGTTTTGGAACAAGCTGATATTTGTTTTTTTACCTACATCCAGGCCTGTATGACCTAATCAAGAGGTTGGATGTCAAATAATCAATATAGTGGGCCCTATGAGGTTTTTAATGGTGGACATTCAATCAATACTATTTTCCTATAGTGTGGTCCACCTGAGATTTAGATTTGGCTCATTTATTGGATCAAACACTAAAATGATCTTAAAAAATGGCTAGATAGCGTGGATAAAACACATACGTCATGGTGGGGCCTACAAAGCACTGGCCAATGGCCCCATAGCCAAGCATCAATAGCCAAGGGGTGCGAATTAGGTGTTACCCCAGGAACAGCTTAGTGGGTGTTACCCTAACCGTGTGGGGCCCATCTTGATGTAGTTTTTATATATCAACACCGTCTATCTCTTTTTTCTTATCATTTTAGGATGTGATCCAAAATCCTAAGAAGATACAAATCTTAGGTGGACCATACCACTAGAAATAGTGATGTATAACCATTAAAAACGTTTTGTGGGCCACAAAAGTTTTGGATCAATCTGATCTTTATATTTCCCTTCATCAAGATTTTATTGACATTATCAAGAGCTTGGATTGCAAATAAACATTACAAAAAGCTTACGATGGGCTCTTTGGAACTTTTAATGGTTGGGCACTCAATCACACTATTTCTAGTGTTATGGTCCACTTGAGATTTGGATCTACATAATTTCTAGAACGTCATCCTAAAATGGGCTGTAGAAACAAATGGACGGCGTAGATATACAGAATATCATCCATGTGGGCCATACGCTGTTCCCGGGGTAACACCTAATTCACGCCCGCATCCCATTACTCTGAAAAAACCCCAAAATCCCTCGTTCCCTCTCATTCTCTACCATCTCTCGCCCTTCCTCCCTTTCTGTGTCTCCCCCTAACCGGCCCCCTCATTTGCTCTGTCTCTCTCTCTCTGCTCCTGATTTCCTCTCTCTCTCTCTCTCTCTCTCTCTCGCGATTATCCTTTCCCTCTCTCCCTCTCTCTCTCTCTCCCGATCTCTGCTCTTGATTTCCTCTCTCTCTCTCTCTCTCTCTTGATTATCCTTTCCCTCTCTCCCTCTCTCTCTCTCTCCCGATCTCTGCTCTTGATTTCCTCTCTCTCTCTCTCTCTCTTGATTATCCTTTCCCTCTCTCCCTCTCTCTCTCACCTGCTCCATCTCTCTCATTCGCCTCCCTTTCTCTCTCTCCGGCACATCTCCACCATCTCTCTTTCATGTCATCTTTTTGCTTGGACCTCCATTGCAGCAGCCGTGGAGCTCCTACCCGAAAGAAACACGCACCAATCGAAAGCCCCTTTTCATATTTTCGTGGCATCTATTAAAATCGAAGGAATCTGAGGCTCCTCTCCGCAAGTTCGATCTCTTCCTCACTCCGTCTCATTGTCGCTCTTTCAGATTTCATGCATGCTAACTGTTTGATGAAATCGCTCAACAAGGAATGTTTTGGTGGTTAAAATTGTTTGATGAAATGGCTCAACAAGGTTGACCTACAAAGTATGGGCCCATCAATGACGATTATTGGGCTAATTGGGGTGGAGATGTGCTCGAGTCAATTGTTTTGAGCTTGGCACCGACAAAAATTCTAATGGGGGAGCCAGTTTCTACACAAATAGAGAAGGTTTTTTTTTTCTCTCTCTCTCTCTCTCTCTTATTTTTTGTTTTTTTACTAATTTGATAGATTTCCTATGGAAATGACATGTTATTGGGGGAGCAAGTTTCTGCACAGATAGAAGGTTTTTTTTTAATTTTTTTATCTCTTATTTTTCCTTTTTTTTTTTTTTTTTTACCGATTTGATGGATTTCCTGTGGAAATGACCTGTTAATGTTGTTTACAAATGAAGCCATTTGAAAACAACAGCATACATAAGAGTAGGGGAGGAAGTGCGTTGATGCATTCATAAAAAAAGGTCCAATCAGATGGCCCCAATAAAAGGTTCAATCCCCACAATCCAATCAGGAGCTATTCTAGAATTTATGTACGGACTGTATATGCAAAATAAAGGTTTTGTACAAACTGGAGAGGCCTTAGGGCTATCTAGTTGTATATACATCCCAAAACACCAATCTAGTTGATCCTGAGAGTCCAAGTTTGGCTTGCAAGCTGACGATTAAAATAAAAGTCATATCTTGCTTTAACCATCCAAATGCTGGACTTAAGAGGAACTGAGAATGATCTGATTGGTGTGACTTTTCAGCTTGGTTGGGTTGGTGTCTTACAATTATTATATCAATGTTGGGCCTGATCATATGGATGGTGTAGAATGAGGATCCTACCAGCCACGAGCGTGTGACTTGTGGCTACACAATAATCTGATGCGAATGAGTTGCATAGGATCATTTCTCTATGTTGTTGTCGTTGTTCTTGTCGTTGTTGCTATTTTATTGCTTGATTTTTCAAGTTTGATTATCAACATCTCTCCTCCCTCCCCCCAATAATAATTCGGCCGTTCTACATTTCTTGTTAGTTGCTATTGGCCTATGCTGGACCTTCGTCCAATGTCCGAGTTAAGCGTACTTCAGGTGACTCCTTTAAAGATGGTGGTGCACTTGCTGAAGTGATGTCTTTGTATGAGAACATAAGTATAGATATTATGAAGCTAGAACCTCACAACCAAAATGTTGAAACCTCGAAAGAAGAGGAGCCTCTCCTTAGTATTGAGGTATGCCAATTGCAAAGGATATAAGACATAGGTACAAATTTGGTTATTAATTTGAGCTCATCTCAATGGATTGTCAATTTTTTTTTTTTTTTTTGCCCTTTCATCTTCCACTATTTTTTTTTATTTTCAGAATAACTCTAGTTTTTGTATGGAGTATGTTGAGACTTTGTATCTACAACTTCTTTTCAACTAGCTTATAACCTTCATGAGATATCTGTCATTGGAATGTACGGAGGACAAATTTGATCTGGATCTTGAGGAAATAATGGTCATGGAAGCAATCTGGCTTTCCATTTAGGTGATGCTCCAACAACTCAAAGTACTAAAATTTCACTTATTTGAAGGCCTGCTTTGATTATTAAAAATTTGGCAATGACTAGATCTTGTACTACTTCCTTTGTGAATCAAAGGATGCATTTGGGATTAGTTATCTTTCTACTAATTGAAAGCTTTGAATCCTTCGGTATTCTTTTTGAAGGGCAACATATTGGCTGTGGAAGTAAACATTTTGCAGCCTTCTAGTTTGTTCAGCTAGGAAGAGAGGATAGAAGCAACCAATGCTTAAGAAATAAGAGCAACTATTGTGATAGCAACAGATGCTAGGGATATATTATGGAGCCAACGTACTATGGACTGAACTGATGGATTGACTAATCCTGCATCGGATATTTAAATGCTTCTAGGGTAAATTTCTTCGGTCTTTTGTAATTGAGGCTTGTGTTGTTGTAATTATGTTTTTGTGGATTTCTGGCCTTTCCCCCTTCTTAGGCCTGTTTCTTTAATGATATTTTCCCTCTTTCTTGTTAATCTTCTTGCTGTCCTACATAAGATTTGGGAAAATCTCCCTTTTTGTTTTGTTGAGCTGCAGTTCTATCTAAAGCTTGCATTGGCAGCTACCCTACCTGCATGTAATGGAGGATTAAAAAAAAAACAGGTTCCAATCAAAATACAAACATAAAAAAATATTTTTTACCAGCGATCATAAGGTTAATCACATCTTAGGAAATTGTGGAGAATGTGATTAGAATTTAGAAATTGCAATTTATAAGTATTCAAGTTCTATAATGTATTTGATCATTCATTAATTTTGCATGAGAAATGTTCTTTCTTTATTTTTCCTCAATGAGGTTGGTAATCTGATTGATGTTCTTTCAGCTTTGCATGGCTCGAGTTGGTGAGCAACAAGAGTTTTACACCAAAATTGTTAACAATCAACTCTCAGAAGGGTTGGCCTTTGGTTTAGTGCCTAGTTGTAGACTTGTTCAAATTCATGGAGCTTTATTTTATGGCTGTAATGATCGATAGAATATCTTCATGCAGCATAGTGACATACATTCAATGTTGATGTTGTTCAGGTTGTTGCAAATCTTTCAAAACTCTACCCAAAGGACATGGAAGCTCTTGCTGGTGGAGTTGATGACATGACCAAGCTCTCTTATTTGCATGAGCCTGGAGTCCTGCAAAACTTGGCAACTAGATATGAACTCAACGAAATTTATGTGAGCTATCGGCTTAGAGACACACACACACACATGCACATTGTTTTCTCTTTTTATTTCCAATTTCAGCTGATGCTAATTCTATGAAGATTACTGTTTACTGCAATTATGGGCTCTGTTAGACTTGTCCTAACTCTTAATCTTTATAATTTATATAATGTTTTGCAGACTTATACAGGAAATATTCTTATTGCCATCAACCCATTTCAAAGATTGCCTCATCTGTATGATGCCCACATGATGGAACAATACAAAGGTGCATCATTTGGTGAGCTAAGCCCACATGTGTTTGCTATTGCAGATGTTGCGTTCAGGTGTACTCATAGTACTCACTTCACAACAGATTGCTGTCACATAAAGTAAATATGAGTGTATTTATAAAAATGAATTTTTGGAAACAGGGCAATGGTTAATGAGGGAAAAAGCAACTCCATTCTTGTGAGTGGTGAAAGCGGTGCTGGTAAAACTGAGACCACCAAAATGCTTATGCGATATCTTGCCTATTTGGGTGGGCGTGTTGCAACTGAAGGACGGACAGTTGGACAACAAGTTCTGGAAGTAAGATGAACGCGCTAACATATCTGCTCAATTCATTTTTCTCTGTCCTTCTCATTCGGGTTTTCCTCCTTTATTTTCATTGAATTTCTTTGTAAAAGTAACTTCTGAATCTATCTGAAATGCTTGTTGTAACTAATGTTGCTACAGTCAAATCTAGTTCTGGAGGCATTTGGTAACGCTAAAACTGTAAGAAACAACAATTCCAGGTGAGATACTGTTCCAAGTGTACGTTTTATTGAGAAACTATGTAATGTCTTTTGTCTTTGAAATCTAGCACATCATACTTTTTAGTGTATGGTTGGTGGGTATAGTGTTTTTTTTTTTTTTTAATCATGAAACTTTCTGGAATTTCTTCAAAATGCCATGGCCATCTTTCATATCTGAACAATTTGAATTGATATTGTACTGTATGATCATCCTACTTTTCCTGTAATTATGGAGCGTCTGTACTGTATTGACTTATCTATTAATTATATTGGTGCAGTCGTTTCGGTAAATTTGTTGAGATCCAATTTGATAAGCATGGAAGGATATCAGGTGCAGCCATCAGAACCTACCTTCTCAAGAGATCTCGAGTTTGCCTAATCTCTGATCCTGAGCGCAACTACCACTGTTTCTACCTTCTTTGTACACCCTCATCCACGAGGTGTGGTGGGCCCCACACGTGTGGACATCCAATTCAATCTCCACTTTTTCCAAAGTGGGCCACCATTACACATGCATATAAGGTTATCATCAAAAGAGGAAACACCTGAAGCTAGAGTTTTCCACAAATTTTCAGAATTGGAAATTTTCAAATCCTCCCACTAGATTACTTAATAATTAAAGGGGGGATGAAGTTTTCATATTTATAAGGTGTGAACTCACATTAACTATAAGATAAGGGAAATAAAATAGGAAAGTGAGTTGAAAGAGTGGAGAGAGAGAGAGAGAGAGAGAGAGAGAGGCCAATACCTCCTCCCACATTTGTACAGGCGAATGTCTGTACAACTAGACATCTGCAAGGTCCATGCCTACACCCCCATTCAAAAATCCACTCCATCCATCTTCCATGTCTCGTCCCATTTAGTTTGCCCCGTTCTCCCTTTCATGAATGTTTTATTATGGTCCCTTAGATCTCCATCAATGGTGTGAATTGAAGAAACAAATAGATGTATCAAAATATAACAAAACCCCGGTTAATCCGAGCCAGCTAGATGTTATACATGATAGATTCTATAAGAAAAGTGAAAACTATATAACTTTTCATCATGAAAAATGATCAAACATGATCTTAACTATACAACCATATATACATATAACTGTTATTTTAAAACCATCAAATCATCGTCATCTAAACCATTCAAGCCCACAAATTATTATCAAACAACATGCCATAATATTCAGAAAACAAAGGAACCAAAAACAACTTCCATATGTCCTAATTGATCATAAATTCAAATTTGACCATTGGCGATACAGTAATTTGAATCAATTAGATCTCCTGGTCCATATGTCCACTCATGGTCAAATTTTTTTTAAAAAAAAACCTCGTTAGGGTTTCTATCATCTGGTTGGTCAAAGTGGAAATAGACATACCCATTGGTGGAATAAAAATAAAAATTAATGGATATTTAGAAACTAATGATAGATAAATTGGATTTTCTTTGTTTGATTGTTAAGGGCTTCTTTGCTCGGTCAACTTGTTCTTCTATTTATAGATTTTCTAGATGGCTAGTAAGTTTATGGATTCCTTCTTTATCATGATTCACCGCTTTTGGACTTTTATTTTTATTCCTGTAAGACTTCGTGCTCGTTGATTGCTGTCCTCGACTTCCCGCCTTCTAGGTGACGTGCTTCAATTGGCTAGCGCCAACTGTCATCTCAAAATATCTGCTACATGCAGCTCATTAGATTGCACATGCACTGCCTCATTGTGGTACCACATGTCCTGTTCTGATTTGTTTTTCTAAGAACGGTCCAAATTAAGGTACAACAAACACGTGCATCATAAACTTGTGCGAGTGACTTTGTCAAAAGAACACTCTCACAACACGCGACGCAACTTTCCAATGATGACATTTCTCATGTTTTGATCATCGGAATTCAGATGAAGGAATTCTGGTCTTTCCTGAGATTATCACGTCAATAAGAAATGCTAATGAGGGTCAATATGTCTGCCCCATAGCATGATGATCCAGGCCGTTCATCTTGTAGGTACCAACATAGATGGGCTAGATGGTAAAACTTTCACCTATCAGTGATCCTCACAATCTAGACAAAGGTGATATATTAACTATTTTTATGGACAATTATTTTAAAGGCACATTTTTTATACGGTGAGATCTCCAATCAACGAAATTTTAAGTGGGGACCTTCTAAAAAAGGGCCCTCTGAATGAACGGTCTAGATCACACAAATTGACAAGTAAAAAAAAAAAAAAGAATTCCTTGGTGGGCGTGTAGCTCTTACGGTAAAGTGCTAACTTAGAATGTGAGAGAATTTTAGGAATTTTCATGCATTTTGATGTATCAAGAAATTTCTTAAGGGCTCAATTGGAACCTTAAAAAGTATTTTGGTAGAAAATACTTTCTAAGAAAATGACATTTTTCTTAAATTGAGAGTTCGCTTTTCGCAATGGAAAGCATTTTTTAAGAATGTGTTTTCATGGAAAATTCGAAATTAGTTTCAAATGTGGATTACATTTTACTCCATTGGCATGGTCCGAAGCTAGGTGGGGCCCACTATGATATTTGTGAGAAATCTAATGCGTCCATCTATTTTGCCGACTCATGTTAGAAATTGAGCCAAAAAAGAGACAAGTCCAAAACTCAAGTGGGCTACACGGCAGAACAATGGGGACTGAATGCCTACCATTGAAAGATTCGTGGCCGCAAAAGTTCCGGATCGGGCTAATATTCAGAAGGGTTGGCCTTTTATTTTTTTATTTTGTTTTTGTTTTTGTATGGTCGTCATCTGTTAATCAATTAAAAAGTTATATAATAGAAAAAATTTCTCTGCTTGCTGGCTTTGTTTGTGAATGCTATCCAAAGAGGATCAAATGGAATTGCCTCCAGGTTTCCTATTTCATCCCAGTACTGAAGCTTCATCATGCATATATAATAGTTATCAAGCTTGTCACCTAGCATTTCTTACGAGTAGGTGGTGCTTCATTGTCTTTTGTAGTTGTTTTTCCTTTTTTGTTCTTACATTATAATACTGATACTCTTTATGTTTTATATTCTAGATTTTGCAGGTGGGCCAGTTGATGGATTTGCTAACGTATGAGGTGGAAGCAGCTATAAAGGAAAGATTAGAAATGAAGGCTAGCTTCACGAATGGCCAAGAGATTGGTTTCAATATTGGGGACAAAATAAAGCCTAGTTGCTCATTCTATGGAGAATGTTTCACATCAATGTGTAGATTTGTAACAAATATTAATATTATTTTCCACTAGAAATGTAAGAATTTTTAAGTTTCATATATGATATAATGATGATTTGTTTTGGTTTTAGTTTTTTTTTTTTTTTTTTTATAATAATTTTGGATGATTATCAGGTGCAACAGATTCAAGAAACAATTCGGGCATTAGGTTTCTGTTACAGAAAATTTAGCGACGGACCAACCCCGTCGCTAAAATTCCTAAATAAATGCAATCACGCTGTCGCCCATAAATTTAACAACGGACCAGTATCCGTGGCAACAATTTGTACGACGGACCGATATCCGTGGCTAAATCTGTCGCTTTACATAATTTAGCGACGAACTTAATTCGTCGTTTAAAAGCGACGGACATAATTCGTCGTTTAAAATTTGCCACATAGTAAACTGCGACGGACTATGCGACGAACCAAGTCCGTCGCAAATGCAGATTAGCGACGGACTTGGTTCGTCACAAAAATGCAATTTTGGCGTAATGAATCAAGTTTCTGATCAGCGTCCACAATCCATTCACTCTAGCGCTTTCCGTCAATGGCAGCCTAAAGAACAACTCGATGACGGAATATCCAGTTATACTGTTCCTTGGGAAGGGGACCTCAGGAAACTCACGGATCACTTTGATCATATCGAACAACAATATCAGTCTAATCTCCCAACATCTATTCTGGCGATCTGACAATCGGATCCCCCTTTTACTCGCAATGTGATGGAGGCTTCTCTGCCTAAAAAATATCGGACGCCTAATATTGTCCCATATACTTGTATCGGCGATCCCCTTGAGCATCTGGAAACGTATAGATCCCTTATGGAGTTGGAAGGGTGTGGCTCCGAAATTATGTGTAGGGCTTTCTCCTTAACCCTAAAAGACGCAACACGTACTTGGTTTCGTGGTCTAAAGCCACGATCCATTGAGTCCTTCTCTCAGTTATCAGATCTCTTTCTCTCCCAGTTTATGGGGAACATCCGTCTTAAAAAACCCGCATCTCACCTATTAGATTTGAAACAACAGCATGGAGGGACAATCAAAGAATTCACCGTTCGATACACGGCGGAAGCGGTCCAAACTGAAGGTTATACAGAGGATAAGGGTCTCACTGCCCTTATAGCGGGTATTATGAGTGGAATATTTCAGTTCGCTTTGGACAAAAACCCTTCCAAAACGATGATCGAATTCCAAGCCAAGGCTAAAAAATATATCAATGCTGAAGAAGTGGCCTTAGCTCGCCATGGTGCTCAAGGTAAAAAGCTAAAAGCTGAAGAAATTCTCCAGCAGATAGGAAATATTGACATGATCGCTCTCCAAGGAGGCCTTATCCCAGAAAATATCGCAATGATATGCCTCTTAATCGATCTCCCGAAAAGGTATTTATGGAGATAAAAAACAAGTCGTACGTTAAATGGCCCCCGAGGATTAAGTTGGATCCTGAAAAAAGAGACAAGAGGAAGTTCTGCCACTTCTACAAAGATCAAGGGCATAACACCCAAGATTTATATCTCTTAAAGACCAGATTGAAGCCATCATTCGAAAAGGACATCTTCGTGATTATGTCGCACGACAGGATCGTTCACCCAAACGATCTGATACGTCTACACATCAAAATCAGAGAAGGAAGTCACCACAACATCGTCCTTCACAAGAGGATGATACTGAACCAGCAGGTAAAATTCGAACTATTGTAGGTGGCCTGGCTTGTGGAGGAGATTCACAGGCCTCGAGGAAAGAATACGCTCGAAAGGCAAGTCAGAAGCCCCAACATGTTTACTGGGCGGAGAAATCCTCTAGCCCAACAAACTTGAGCCATCAGCAAATTTCTTTTTCTCAAGCAGATGCTGAAGGACTCCATTTCCCCCATGAGGATTCTATCATCGTCTCATTAAAGGTATCGAATTATTTAACTCATCGTATTATGCTAGATATAGGTAGTTCTGCAGATATCATTTATCTTGAGCTTTCAACAAGATGGCTCTTGCCAGAAACTTGCTCAAATCCGTTTCCACTCCTCTTGTCGGTTTCGGGAGTGAAGTAGTAACGCCTGAGGGAAGTATTAGCCTTCCTGTGAGAATCTTTAGCCAAGATAACTGTTTTCATTAATTTTCTTATGGTCGAGCAAAAATCTGCTTACAATGCTATTTTGGGGCGACCTTCTCTCACCAAGATCGGAGCGGCTCTGCATCCCCTTTTCTTATGCATCAAGTTCCCAACTCCAGGTGAAGTAGGAGTAGTTCGAGGAAATCAAAAGGAGGCTCGAGCATGTTATGAAATTACAGTACAAGAACGGAAAGATGTGCAGGTAGCTCCTATAATGATGATTTCAGGAGATCTAGAAAATTCTCCTACAACAATAAACTTGGACTCAAGAGAAAATACGTACCAGGCAGGAGCACCCGGAGAAAAAATAATTGAAATTCAATTATCTGATGACGATCCTTCTAAGAAGGTTTTTATCGGATCATCTTTAAACTCTGTTTTCTGAATCCATCTGACTAACTTCTTGGTCGAATTCCAAGACGTATTTACCTGGTCTCATAAAGATATGCCAGGCATTGACCCCAGCATTGCGGTTCATCGCCTGAATGTAGACCCAAAGTTTAAGCCCATCCATTAGCACCAACGAGCATTCACAGCTGAAAGGCAGATGGTGATCAAAGCTAAGGTCGAAAAATTATTGGCTGTAAATTTTGTCGAAGAGGTCGACTACCCCGAGTGGGTCGCGAACGTCGTTCTCGTGCACAAAGCAAACGGCAAGTGGAGGATGTGTGTGGATTACTCCGACCTAAACAAGGCATGTTCGAAGGATAGTTTCCCTACTCCCCTTATTGACCAACTTGTTGATTCGACTGCGAGACATGCCTTAGCTTTATGGACGCTTATTCTAGTTATAATCAGATTATGATGCATCCATCTAACCATCAAAATACTGCTTTTATTACTGACCGTGGTTTATATTGTTATAAGGTAATGCCTTTCGATTTAAAGAATGCGGGAGCTACCTACCAGCGCCTGGTCAATAAGATGTTTGCGGCACAAATTGGTAGGAATATAGAAGTCTACGTCGATGATATGCTCGTAAAAAGTGTCGAGGCCAATAACTACCTCGCAGATCTTCGAGAAGCTTTTAACCTAATGAGAAAATATCAAATGAAGTTAAATAAAAAAAAATGCGCCTTTGGAGTTTCAGCTGAAAAATTCCTTGGGTTCATGGTTGGTCAGTGAGGGATTGAAGTAAATCCCGAGAAGATTAGGACCTTGATTGAAATGCAATCTCCGTCTACTCTTAAAGAGGTTCAACGGTTAGCTGGTCGAATTGCATCACTAAACGGGTTTATCTCTCGTGCTTCGGACAAGTGCCTCCCCTTTTTTAACCTCCTACGCATGACTGTCAAAGCTAATTGGGTATGGACTCCACAATGTGAGGAGGTATTCCAACAACTAAAGCAATATCTGAGCACTCCTATGTTATCTAAACCTGTATCTCATGAGCATCTCTTTCTTTATTTATCTGTATCTTCTACGACCGTTAGTGCCGCCTTAGTAAGAGGAGATTCCAGAATACAGAGGCTCATTTACTATATTAGCCGAGCAATGGTAGATGCTGAAACTCGATACTCCGACATGGAGAAACTTGCTCTAGCCTTAGTGACTACGGCTCAAAAATTACGGCCTTATTTTCATGCCCATCCTATAATGATTCCTAAGAATCATCCTTTAAAGTAGGTCCTTCAAAGGCCCGAAGTGTCTGGACGATTGACTAAATGAGTGATCGAGCTTGGGGAGCATGATATCACCTTTTTCTCACAAACCGCAGTGAAAGCACAAGCCATGGCCGATTTTATCGCCGAATTTACATATTCGACCCCCGCTGCTCCTATCTCCAGTAATGATTCAGAGACCAACGAGCAGCCAACCTGATCATTTACGTAGATGGGTCGTCATGCTCCTCAGGCAGCGGAGCTGGTTTGATCCTTATAGCTCCTGATGGGTCACAATTTTAGTATGCATTACGCTTTGATTTTTAAGCATCTAATAATGAAGCAGAATATGAAGCTTTGATCGTTGGCCTCAAAATAGTTAATATACTTGCGATAACACATCTGCTCATTCACAGCAACTCCCAGCTAGTTGTGAATCAAGTACTCAATGAATTTGAAGCGAAAGAAGAGTGAATGACTTTATACAAGTCACGGGTACTCATTTTGCTTGCTAAAGTAAGTAAACACGAGATAATTCACGTCACTCGCGAGGAAAATAAGCTTGCTGACTCTCTCGCTAAATTAGCCTCTGCCTCAGAGTCCGATTTAACGCGAGCAGTGCCCATCGAGCACCTTCCTGCTCCAAGTATCGATCGAACTACTCCAGAGCCTGTCGCTGTATTACAGCTATCTCCGTGTTGGATGGATCCTATTATTTGTTACCTTAAAAGTGGGCAACTCCCTGAAGATAAAAAATATGCGCGATAAGTTCGCTATCGCACTGTTAGGTATATTCTACAAAACGATATATTGTTGCGTAAGAGCTTTACTCTACCGTATTTAAGGTGTCTCCATCCAGAAGAAGCGCATCGTGTTCTAGCTAAGATCCATCAGGGAGCATGTGGTAATCATTCGAAGAGACGGTCTCTAGCATACAAAGCAATGAGACAAGGATACTATTGGCCCACTATGAAAGCTGATGCCATCAAATTTTTTAAACAGACAAGTGTCAGCTTTACTCTCCAATCTTTCATTTGCCATCCGAGTGAATGATGTCGATGGATGGTCCCTGGCCTTTTGCTCAGTGGGGAGTCGACATAATTGGACCACTTCCCATTGGAAAAGGTCAGAACAGGTTCGCAATCGTAACTGTTGATTATTTCACTAAGTGGGTGGAAGCAGAGCCTTTGACTACCATCACCAAAAAACAAACTACCAGATTCATACGGAGAAACATTGTATGCCGCTACGGACTCCCCCATATCATAATTTCTGACAATGATAAATAGTTCGATAATGCTGCATTCTCCAAGTTTTGTGAAAAGTGGAAAATATATAATATTCGAACTTCATCGTATCATCCTTAAGCTAATGGTCAAGTAGAGGCGGTTGACAAAATTATCAAACATCATTTGAAGACCAAACTCGATGAGTGTGAGGGTATGTGGCCAAAACTCCTACCAGAAGTTCTATGGGCTTATCGGACTACAACTCGTAATTCAACAGGAGAAATACCTTTCTCATTAGCATTCAGAACTGAAGCAGTGGTCCCTGTAGAAATCGAGATACCAACTCATCGAATACAAAACTATGAAGCAGCTCACAATGAGGAAGGCTTAAAACTTCACCTCGATCTTCTAGAAGAGAAAAGAGATACAGCTCGCATTCGAGCAGCAGCCTGCCAACAACGAATAGCTCACTATCATAATTCGAAGGTCAAAGCCCGAGCTTTTCAGCTCGGCGATTTGGTGCTTAGGCAGAATATCGGAACGACCGTTCGGTCGCTTAATCCTAACTGAGAAAGACCATATCGGGTTGTCAAAATTGTTCGACCAGGCACCTATTATCTTAAAGATATGCGAGGCAGACCCCTCCGTCGCCCTTGGCACATAAAGCATCTACTTCGATACTTCCCATAAACTGATGTAAATTCAAATCATATTCGAATAAAGATGGATTCTCTTTCTTTCAAATGGACGATTGATTCACAAATTTGGTCGTTACTCCACTTGTTGGACCCGAATAGCCCTGAAGAGAATATGAATATCCTCTTGACCAAATCTTCTACTCTCGACAGAGCCAAAGACTCAATTGATAGGTCAACCTATCTCTAAGCGAACGTGGTCACTTAGACCCCCCCTGATTGAGCCTAATTCATTTTCATGAATTAAGCGAAGCATCTAAACAATTATTAATTCTTGCACGTCAACAAAAGAGGTAAACGAAACACCTTTTTTCATTAATAATCCTTTGAATTATAAAAAGGGAGAAAATACATTTGTTTCAAGTTAAAGGAGGAGAAGGGGAGCAACTTGAATTCACTCATTCTTCACCCGGAGGAGCTTCTCGGCTTTCAGCCTCAGGTCCCGCTTTAGGGGTTCGCATAGTTTCTGTAGCCTCCGTGACCTCATTCTCGGCTGCAGCTTGCTCTCTAGCAGCGACCTCGAAAGCAACTCTATCAAATTCCTCCACATTGAATGATGGAGAAATTTGTTGCATAACTCTAACCGCAAAATCGCGACTAGCAATGTATGCCTCATTTCGTTTGTCCTCGTAGAGTTGAGAAGTCCGGAACTCTAGAACAGTGCGAGGGCCTTCTTCGGCTACCATTTTGACGTAGGCCGTCCTCTCCTCATCCCAATGAATGGAGTCATCATTCAGTTGGGCAAGTGCCTTTTCGACATCTTCTAGGCGAGTTTTAAAATCCTCGAGCTGCTCCTCGAGGGAGATCTTATCTTGACGAAAGATCTCCTTCTCCTTCTCGCTCTTCGTATGAACTTTCGAGGGCTTCGCAAAACTAAGATCCAATGACTGATACCGATTCGTCAGAGTTGGATCTTGGCGATGAGAATCTTCTTCTCCTCATTTAACTTGATGATTAGCGCTTCATGGGACTTTATTAAACAATCCCTCCCTTGGATCTCGCCCTCCATCGCCAGTCTTTTCTTCTCTCCTTCATCGATGATGTGGAGGGCAGCATCGATGTCACGCCTCATCCGCAGCGTGAGATCTAAGCCCTGCTCAAAGAATAAAGAGGATTCTCAGTCAAGATATGAGTCCTTCAAGCAAAATAAAAAGGGAGGAGGGAGGAGGCATCGTTACCTGGATCAGTCTCACTCCGATGTCTGTGGAGAGACTCTCTAGACCGGACTCTGGGAGAGCCCTGGAGGAATTAGGGGTAATGTTTTCAAAAATGAACTTGCATATTGGATGCAAGTGCACAGGAATGGTGTAGACCCCAGTTCCCGAGGGTTGAGCTACAACCATTTCAGAAGAATTCGTCTTGCGGGCAGCAGAAGGCTCCAAAGTAGGAGCAGCCGACTCGGGAGTTATATTGAGCTCGCATCCCCTCTCATTCGAAGGGTGACTCGGCCTTACTTCGTCGTCTCTTGGCGAGTTATCTACAATGTCGATTATTGGCTGGCCGCGGGGACCAGCTGGAGGAGTCGCAACCACTTCCGCTTGGGGAGCACTGTGCGGCTGCGAGCAGCGAGCGGGCTCCTTTGCTCGCATAGGCGTGGTGGAGGGACCAGCCACTATTTTCTTCTGCCTCTTCAAAGCAATGCCCTTCAGACGGGGCAGTACTCCTAGCGCCCCCCTCTTGTCTCCTATGTTTGTCATCGTCCCCTCCTGAGGGATAAGGCTAGTAGTAGAAAGGCAAGGAAGAGATAAGGTGACGTTGACGTTTCGGACTTCTTCCGAAAGCTGGTAGACTTCGACGAGCTTTTCGTTAAGTCCCCCTCGCTAGCTGGGCTTCTTCTCAACAGGAATGTCTGCGAGACATAAATGAGAGCAGGTTAGTTAGTAACAGGGATCAAACTCTACTTATCTTTGAACAAAGGAGTAAAACTCAACCCACCTTCGCAAAAGAAACGGTTGATGTTGTGATCTCTGGGGTCGGGTCCCACATCGGACTCCTAGTTATCGGAGGCATAAAACCATTTTCTCCTCCACCGGGATAATTTGAAGTAGGATTCCCCATAATAAAGTTATCCTGGTGCCAAAAACAGAGATAGTACTAACCCTCACTAGATGGAGCTTTTTCAATTGGTACATTCTCAGAAATTCATCAACAGTCAGGTCCCCATTTCCCGCCTGCTTCTAGAGGACGAATGCACTCAAAATTACCCTCCACCCATTTACTATGAGTTGGTCGGGGGCAATTTTATAGACACAGAGAATGTTTCGGATAAAGGGATGGATGGGAAGGCGTACACTGAGCCGGAAAAAAATATTCATACACGGCAACACAACCTGGTGGTGGAGAATCGACGGTTTCTCCTCTCTCAGGCAGCCTGAGAATGACAGAGCTTGAAAGTTGTTCCTCCATCATTCTGATGGATAACCAGAGGCAGAATACCTTCCCGCCAGTACTCTGGCGTTATTCGATTCAGATGAATCAGGAGAGTCATCTCCCAAAGGAATAGCCTCCTCGTCGGAGTTCTCCGCCATAGAAAGAAAAAAGAGGAAGGAGATAAAAGAAAAGAGAGAAAAGAAGAAGAAATACCTCTACGGAGAGGTCACGCCAAATACAAGAAGAAGAAAAGAAGAAGGGTTTCTAATATTCTCCAGCAGAATTTTGAAAATGAAGTAACCTCCACAGACTCCGATATTTATAGGCAATCATTTCATCCAGATTTGGGTGACATGCGGCGACCCTCCATTTGGCATGACAGTCGAACGGGCACGAGCATTAAATCCTGAAACACATGGCGAGCGTCGCTTCACCTCTCTTAGCCGAAAAGCTGTGGAAAGCTGGTACTCATAAATGCAGGATCAGTCATGTACGAATTCTCCACCAATAGGCGGTTACATATACAGACAAAATCCTTTGCGTAGTTCTTCAACGTTAAGGATTTGGGGGGCATCTGTTGTAGAATAAAGCTGGTCGTCGAAGGAGTATAAGCAATATGCGATCAGCGAGCATCTTTCCATAAAGTCGCGACCGGTATACCTAATTAGTGAACCTTCCCCGCTTATACCTCGTATACCATCTTAAGCCTCCGACCACACCACCTATACACATGCGAGCAACTCGACTCGTAGTCGTTGAACGAAGCCATCTCCAAATGCGAGCAGCTCGGCTCGTGGTCGTTAAACGAGGCTGTCTCCAAATATGAGCAGCTCGGCTCGTGGTTGTTAAACGAGGCCATCTCCAAATGCGAGCAGCTCAGCTCGTGGTCGTTAAACGAGGTTACCTTCGCGAGCCCGAGTATTCATCGTCTTATAGTACAAGCAGCCCGTATAGACTGATTTTGGCTTGTCTTCATTTATAGCTCCGAATCACGGGGGATATCTACCAAGAGACGTAATCAGACGGACATCTAGAGTGGTTAGGTCATTCCTTTATCCCTTGAAATCAACGATAATCTTAACAGCTTACGTGATAGGATGGATCATCCGAATCTGTATAAATAGATGGTCCCAGATGATAAAGGTACACAATCTCTAAGCCTATGTTTCACACTTCATCTTACTATCAAATCACTTCTGACTTAAGCTTCGAAGGGCCAACGGCCAAGCGCCGGCCACCCTTAGTTTTCTTCTTTGGCTTTCAGTTTTGGAGGGGTGCTCACTTCGAGAAGGGCATATTCTTAGGAGGGACTTGTTACCAGAATCTGACGTCAACAACGCTTAAAACCTATATAACAGGTGGTGTAGCTTATGGCTTGTTTGACACCATGGATTTGAGAGGAAGTGATGAGAAGTGGATTCCATGATATGAATTCTCATTAATTCCAATTCTTATCAATTCCAGATTTTCTGTTTGGCAACCTGGATTTGGAGAGAAGACAGACAAGAGGGAATGGACAGTGTGGATTTTAATCCCACCGTATGTCCACCTATACTTTGGATTTTGATCCCACCATCCATCAATTTTTAAATTCATGATATCCATCCATTTTTACTGATCATTTTATGCCAGGATCCAAAAAATAAAGCAAATTCACATCTTAGGTGGACCATAAAACAAGAAAAAATGGAGAGTGACCTTTTATGATGCACAAAAGTTTTGGTTTAAACTGATATTTGTGTGGTCCCTTCGTCTAGGTCTTTGTGACCTTATCAACAAGTTCAATGGAAAATATACATCACGTCAGGTCCCATAATCAAGGACACATCATGTTGGATCCCACATTGGGGAGGATTTCTCATCAAATCCCACCTTTTTAAGAGGAATCGAAAAGGAGCTAAAAGTATCTTTTTGAATTCTCATGGATTCTTATGAAATCTACTTCTCATCAAATCCTTTTCACCAAACAAAGAAAAGCAAGTGATTTCTCATCACTTCTCATCAAATCCATGGTGCTATATGGGCCATTAGATGATTTTTGAAATGGCCTAAGTTTTGGTGTGCCCCTTCATCCTAATGGGACACACCTAATGAATAGTTACGATCGCGGATACACAAGATAGTGAACCCTACATTCTGTCTATAAGTATTCATGGCGTGTCACCCTCTTCAATGTTCCTCGTTGTTCCCCATGGTATGGCCTAGTTGAGTTGTGGATTAGGCTTATTTTTGGGATCTAGAAGTAAATAGAAGACTCACATTTAGGGTCCATTTGGATATCACCGAGCGGCCCATTTGGATTCTACTAAATAAGTTACTTTTTAACTTATGTTAAGTAATTAAGTTACTTTTTTCACTTAAGTTAGTTTGGTGAGCATCTTTACAAAAATAACTAATGTGCTAAAAGCTACTTATCTTAGTAAGTAAATTCTTTTAGCTTTTAACTTATGACTTTTCTACTTTTCTCTCTCACTATCAATGTCAAAGGAGGCTCTCTCTCTCTGACCACATGCTAGACTATCCACATTGAAGTTGGGGCTCACATAGTTTAAAGTCCATATAAAAGGTGGGTCCCACATGATGGATGATCTCATATTAATGTGGGCCCACATATGGAGGGTCCACAGTAAAGGTCGGCCCATAATGATAAAAAGCCACATCCAAAGTGGGCTGATATGATGGACAACAGTCCAGATCGATTGTACTATAGAGTTTTCCCATGTACAGTACCGAATCAATTATAACTTTGTCTGCTTGCATTGGGTCGGGGGACTTGAGGTGTTTGACTTGCCTTTTTGCCGGTTGTCGTTATCTTACTTGTCAACCCTCTTGACCGAGCAGTACTTAAGCTCAATGAATGTCGGTAGTAGTCTATGTGAGTGTCTCCTAAACACTTCACATCTTTCGATTGACCAGGTCAGGTCGGAAGGTGCCTGCCTGGTCTTCCATTTTCTCCGCTGCACAATTAAGGCAACGTGCTCGGCTAGTGGGTGTCGTTTTCGGCCTTTCCATCACTTTGGCTCTATTCTCTGACCAAGACAGTTGGCCACTGAGTCTTCCGTACTAGAGGGTGTCTGCTCGGGCCTTACCCTCCTCGGATCTTTGGCCACTGCGGTTGTCACTTAGAGACAGTAGGATATTCATCGAGAGGCCATCTCTCATTAATGTAGAAAATTATTATAAATAGATCGAGCTTAAAGCTCTTGTAGATATTCTATCATTAAAAGTAGGTCTGTCGCCCCGACTAACTTCACTGGTAGTAGTCATTAAATGCTTTGCGTTCCATGGATGGGGTAGAGGTTGCCCTTCTAAGTCTTCTAATCAGTGTGTCCTTGGTCGGATAATACCAGCGACTCTGTGAGGTCCTTCCTAGCTCAGTCCCAAGGCACCCGAGTCGGGCTCTTTGGTGTTCAAGGAGACCTTTCTAAGCACTAGGTACCCCACTCTAAAGCTTCTCTGCCTCACCCTCGAATTGTAATATTGTACCGCCCTTTGCTGGTAGGCGGCAACCTTTACTTGTGCACTTTCTCTAAGCTCCTCGAGAAGGTCGAGACTTTGACGCATTTACCCCTTATTCTCTTCTGGCCGAAAAAACTCGGTTCAGTATGAGGGCATTCTGACCTCAATCGGAACCATTACTTCTACTCCAAAGGCCTTCAAGAAGGGTGTTTCCCTAGTAGTCGATTGGGTTGTAGTGCAGTAGCCCCATAGGACATGTGGCAGCTCTTCTGCCCACACCCGCTTACACTTCTCGAGCTTGGTCTTAAGGTTCCATTTGATGATCTTGTTGACCGCTTCAACTTGGCCATTGGCCTGCGGGTGCTAAGGCAAGGTGAAGGCACTTCTGATGTCGAGCTGCTCGCAAAGCCCTTGAAACCTTACGTTATTGAACTACCGAGCATTGTCCGTAATGATGGTGTGAGGTATGTCTAATTTGCAAATGACAGATTTTCAGATGAAGTTGATGACCTTCTCTACTCAGTGATTTGAACTAGAAGCTCAGCTCAACCCATTTAGTGAAGTAGTTGACTTCAACGACGACGAACTTGGTCTGCCCCTTGCCCTTGAGCAAGGGCCCAATGATGTCAACCCCCCACAGAGTAAAGGGCCAAGGGCTGCTCATCGAGGTCAGCTGCTCAGGAGACTGTCATGGTATCGCAATGAACCTCTGACACTTGTAACATTTCTTCGCGAACTGATTGACATCGTGTAACACCATAGATTTTTCAAAATTTAGTTAAAAATTTTTAAAAATTTTATTTTGATTAAATACTGTACATTAACTTTGATTTACGAATAGAGAGACATCCGTAGGAAATCCAATAGGATACAATTTACAAAAGTTACTTAGAATGATGCCATCAACGATGTTAAATTATTAGATTTCTTAAAACCCGCATTTTCTGATAATTACAATAATGCCCTTGGATCCCCTAATTCACGATTTCTAATAAATCGGAAAGGTAGTTTTCGAATTCGCCCGAAAGGTAAGCGTAATTTTAGGTGTATAACAATGCCGTGTACATAGATTTTTAAGTAGGACATGCGATCATAGAAATTTTAACTTGGGAGCATCCGTAGTCATTGATCGATGAATGTAGTTGGGAAAGTAACTATACCAAACTTTTTATCTTAGTGGTAATCCCTTATCCTAAAATTTGTGTGATTATTCAATGTATTTAAATATGAAATCTTGAGTACCTAAAATGTTAATGGTTTACCTTAACTTATATCCTTGATTTCTAGTTCACATGCTTTTCATGATCTGATTAATGTGAAATTTTATACCATGCCTATATACCATAAATTAACTACACACATCAAATTTCAGCCTTTATATCATAATATAAATGCCCTAATTAGCAAATCAGCCCCTCAACCCTTAATTTTAACATACATCAAGTGAGAAAAGTGGACGATTAGTCATAGTCGAATATTTTTCTTCATGTGAGTGAGTTAGATCGTCTATATCATGGGCCAATAGTATGATTTGAGTGCCCCATATTGATAAGCATCTTTCTTAAGCACAAAGATTTCGTTTTAGGACATAACCGAGTTGTCAACTCCTTTTAAATCTAGACCTTTCAATTAACCCACTTCCTACCATCAGTCGTTACTCAAATTTGAAACATATCTTAGCTTCATATGACTATGAGACTCCACAAAATTTGAACCCTATTCTACAATCCTACACTGTTGAACCATAAAGCCAGCCCCTTCCTTTTTCACCAAAAGTTAAAATTTCAGATCTAGGCATTTCTCACCATCGATCAACCACCAAATCTTGTCCAATCATTTGCCTATCATGAATACACATTTTTTCCAATTTTGGGCCATAATTATCAAGCGTGGACCGTTAATTGAGATCAAGCTCGTTTTAGCACCTAACAGGGCATTTTCAAAGATCGACCAATCCAATCATCTTTTAATGCTAAATCAGATTAGTGGCATGGATTTCACAAAATATCATCATGAACATCATAATGAGGACCGTCACAGCATTGAACATCCACCCTCATGCGCATGAGGCGTTATACATGAGAGAAAGTCTTTCTCTTAACATGTGTTGTAGAGAAAACCTAAAAAAATTCAGCCATCTCTACCCCCTTGCACATCTAAACCCTAAGAGTGAGAGAAGGAAAGAGAAGAGAAGAGAAGAGAAAGAGAGAGAGTGTAGGAGAGATTTTCTTTGGCTTTTCTAGCGACTAAATCAATTTCTACAATTTCCAATCTAGATCCATTCAAGAGGTAAGGATCTCCCTTCAAGCCATTCATCGATTTTACATATTTATTTTAAGTTCTTTTAACGTAGATCGTGTTGGTTTTGAGTTGTGATTGTTGATTCACATAATACGTTCATAATCGTAGGATTTCTGCTAAAATATCATCATATAGTTTTATTGTTTCATGTGTGGATGTTTGGATGAGAGAGCATGAGTATTTTCGTGTTTTTGTAAGAGATGTGTAAATTCTCTTAATTTATGTTAACTAATAATGATGATGTTTAAGATTGATGTTTTACACCGTATGGATATGAATCATCATATGAAAGTTTCATTAATGAACACTCCTTGATCCTGTGATTGATAATGGCCCGTTTGGCACCATGGATTTGAGGAGAAAGGAGGAGAAACTAGTTGCTTTATTCTGTTTGGCACCATGGATTTGATGAGAAGTGGATTTGAGAGGAATCTAGGAGAACTCAAAAAGGCACTTTTAGCCATTTTTCAAATCCTTAAAAGAAGGTGGGATTTGAGGAGAAATTTTCCCAATGTGGGACCCACCGTAATGTGCCCCTAACTATGGGACCCAACATGATGTATGTTTTCCATCCAACTTGTTGATAAGGTCACAAAGACCTGGATGAAGGGACCACACAAATTTCAGTTTAATCCAAAACTTTTGTGCATCATAAAGGTCTCACTCTCCATTTTTTCTTGTTTTATGGTCCACTTTAGATGTGGATTTGCTTTATTTTTTGGATCTTGGCATAAAATGATGTGTAAAAATGGATGAATGGCATGGATTTAAAAATCGAGGCTAATACGGTGGGCATACGGTGCGATTAAAATTTACACTGTCCATTCCTTCATGTTTGATTTCTCTCCAAATGTTGGCTGCCAAATAGAAAATCTGGAATTGATTAGAACTGGAATTGATGAGAATTCATATCATAAAATCCACTTCTCCTCAAATCCATGGTGCCAAACGGGCCATAACACACTTGAGATGGAAAGATGGAGCCGTGAGAGGTGTCCATGTGCAATAATATGTTTTAACATGAATCTAAGAGTGCGTGGGATATATGCTATGAGATCCTTACATTTATTGAAACTTGGAGAAGACAATGGCTATCGTGAGACATGATTGATTCATAATAAGGGACAATGAGTGAACATTATTGGTCCAAGCTATCTCATGAGCTGGGGTTGGTGCTATAGAAATTAAGCCCATGTTGTCATCCTATGTTGGATTGCTTGCATCTTCCCATAGTGACTAGTGAGTATCTTTTAATATGGCTGGATGTGATAATACTTAAATAAAGGTGAAACAAAAGTCATGCATTCACTTGGCTACATGTTGATGTACGGAATTGAGAATAGGCTAGAGCATTTTACTTCCCCCGTACACTATCTCGTGAGATTTGGGCTATGAGCGTCCCACTTCTCACTTGGTTAGGCAAAACTTTATGGGCTTGCGCGTCCCATAAACTCTGGTGATTAGTGGCTAGCCTGAAGTCGTAATAGGGAGTTTCTCGCTTTATGTATTATGATTCTAGCCAGGGTGCCTTAACAAAAGCATGCATCTCATGTATCACATTAACAAGATTTACATGTTTGTTTTGATTTGGTTAATATTATCCTGCTTGTGCTATCTCTGTGTTATTATTATCACGATTGTCTTGGAGTGATATACCCCATTATGATAATGTTTAACGCTATCTAAACACATCTCAAATAATCTAGGTAAAGATCTAGTAAGCGAATCGAGCACTACGACGAGGTGTTCGAAGGTTCGCGACAACAGACGATAGATGACGAAGTTGGAGTGGCTTATTGAAGATTTTATTTAATTATTTATTTTTAGGGTAGTTTACAGCTTTATTTCACAATTGTAATAAGTTTTCTTAATGAAGGCAAAAATTGATTCTTTGTTTGGTTTAGTTTCAAGAAATTTGTGATGATAACGTAGATTAAAATTTCATTAAATCACATGTTTATCTTCTGTCACTGTACTTGAATGTCATTAAATTTCAAATATACGAAAAAATAGTGATATGTCAAGAATTCCACCATTGACACGTCTTAGATAACACCTGGGAATTCGACCTGTCGTGGAATCCATGGGAGCCGAAATCTCAGGGCATTACACATCATCATGCATGGTGGGCTAGTAGTAGCCTTGTCGAATCACCTTCTATGCCAGAGTTCTTCCCCTCCACCCCCCCCCCCCCCCCCCCCCCCCCCCCCCCCAAGTGATTTTTACAGAACCCTTCATGGATCTCCCTCAGGACATACTCGACGTCTTTTGGTCAAAGGCATCTCAGGTAGGGAGGGTAGCGAGAACCCTCTCTTATATAGGACATCCCTTAGTATAGCGTACTGAGTCAACATATACTTGATTTCTATGCCTTAAGCTTGTCCGCTTGGGCTGGCTGATGCTCAGCTCTGGCAGAAACTCTATCGAGATAGTCATAACAAGGTTGTCGATAACTGAAGACAACCTGGCCAGGGAATCTGCATTCACGTTCTCAGTCCTCGAGACTCGTGTGATCTCGTACCCTTTTAAGTTTTCGAGCAAATCACGGGCCCTACCTAGGTACGCGATCGTTTTCTCATCCTTAGCTTGATATTCAGTGGTCACTTGGTTGACCACCAGCTGTGCGCAAGTCATTGTAGATATTCAGCCTCCATGCTCCCATTGCCTTGGCCAATGCAGACCTGCTAAGAGGGCCTCGTACTCGACCTCGTTGTTGGAGGCTCAAAAGCCATAGCACAGGGCATACTTGACTTTGATATGATCGGGTGAGGTCAGGATCAGTCCTGCCCTGTTCCCTTGCGCGTTCAAGGACCCATCCACATAGAGGGCCCATGCTAGTGTGGTTGAGCTTTGTTTTCTCCCCTAATTAGAGGTGGGCAACGATTCAGGTCGGATCGAGTTAGCCCTAGTTTGGTTTGGCTTGTTTTTGTGCCACCCCAGTTTGTGGATTAGCTCGGTTTAGGTTTTGGGCCGACCCATGCAGCCCAAGTTTGGTTTACACTGGAAAAATCTGGTTCGAGGTAGGATCGATTTGGTCGAAAATTTCGAACCAGGCCGAGCCGAGTTCGAATACGTGGCGGCTCTATTTTTTTGTTTGTTTAAATAGACAAGAATTTAAAAAGTGAGAAAAAAAAAGTTTCTTACTACATGATGTTTAACATCCTCTAGAGAGTGCAACTTTAAAATAGACACGTAAGAGCCTTTTCCAAATAAAAGTACACATGCATAATTTTACGAGTATTATCCATGTCGTCCATCCGTTTTTACTTTAGGACATGATCCCAAAATGGAATCACATCCAAAGCCCAAGTGGATCACACCATAAGAAGCAGTGTGCTTACAATCTATGAGCCAAATCAAGCCAAATCAAACCGAGCTTTGAGCCAAGCTGAGCCGTACTACACTAGTTTGAGCTTGGTTTGTTTTTTTAAACAAGCTTGACTTCGAGGCTTGGTTTGGTTTGAACTTCTATTCAAACCAATCCAAGCTAAGTTTTTTCAAACCAATCTGAGCTGAACTTTCAAGCTGGCTTGGTTTGTGCCCAGCTCCACCCCTAATCCGTGGGGGAGTGCTCGGGGTGTACGTAAACTCTACGATGAAGCCAGCGACTACTTGTCCCTTTATGGTCGTCTAAGGTTGAAAGTGGAAGTCTAATTCACTGAGCTTAATCACCCACTTGGCGAGTCATCCCAAAGCTTCTAGCTTCTGAAGACTTGCCCAAGTGGCTGATTGGTTGGTAAGATGATGGTGTGAACCTGAAAGTAGGGCCTTAGGCATCAGGATGACGTGACCAGTGCCAAGGCTAACTTCTCAATCTTAAGGTATCACGTCTTGGAATCTACCAAGGCTCAGCTCACATAATAGACGGGTTGTTGGGTACTCCCGTCGTCCTTAATTAGGGTCAAGCTAACTGTTGTTGGCGAGATAGCCAAGTATATCAGCAGCTCTTCCTCTTGCACGGGCTTCGAGAGCAGTGACGGTGACCCGAGATAACGCTTTGAGCCGCTGGAAGGCCTGTTTGCACTCCTCCGTCCACGTAGGCTTCTTACTTTCCTTAAGCTACTTGAAGAAAGGCAAACACGTGTCTGTAGCCTTGGAGACGAATCTATTCAGCGCCGCCACTTGACCTATGAGGCACTCAATTTCTTTCATGATGCTAGGCGAGCTCATCTCTATGAGAGTAAGAATCTTATCTAGGTTTGCCTTAATCCCCCATTAGTAACTATGAAGCCCAGAAACTTTCCCAAGCTGATGCCAAAGGCGCATTTGCTCGGGTTGAACTTCATCTTGTAATTTCTCAAAACGTTGAACATCTCCCTCAGGTCGACGACGTGGCGCGTGGCCTCGGTGCTTTTAACGAGCATATCTCGATGTAGACCTCTATTGTCTTCCCGATCTGTTGGGTGAACATCTTATTCACCAACCTCTGATAGGTCACCTCAACATTCTTCAGGCTAAATGGCATGACCCGATAGCAGTACAGACCCTTGTCAGTAATGAAAGCAGTCTTCTGCTTATCGTGCTCGTGCATACTGGTCTGTTTGTACCCCAAGTACGCATCCATGAAGATGAGGAGTGCGTGCCCTGCGGTGGTGTCTACCAACCGGTCGATTATCGATAGCGGGAACTTGTCCTTGGGGCAGGCTTCGTTTAGGTTAGTATAATATACAAAAACTCTCCACTTTCCGTTGGCCTTCTTCACCAACACTACGTTCGTAAGCTAATGGGGTAGTAGACTTCCTCAATGAAACCAGTCTATCAGAGCTTTCCGACCTCCTCATTGATGATGGCATATCTCTCTGCATCAAAGGTCCATCTCTTCTGTTGGACGAGCTTGTGGTCGGGGTCCACATTCAGGCAGTGGACCATGATGCTCAAATCTATCTCGAGTAGAGTTGTACATGAGTCGAATCAAATCGAGCTTTTTTCCAGTTCAGTTCGGTTTGGTCAGTGGGTGACCTGGGCTCAAGTTCGGCTCGGTTCGGTCCTCGAGCCCAACTAGCTAACCTGGTTTAGTTTGGTCGAGCTTTTGAGCAGAATTTAAGCCAGTTTGAGCTAATCAAAGCTTTCAAGCCTAGGGTTGGGCAAGGTGGGCACCGTCCGTTGAGGCCTGGGGGAGATGAGATAGAGAGAGATTACCAAGCGTGGGAATGGAATTGGTAAAAAGGGCGACGTGGATGAGGATGAAGCGACGAGCGTGGGGCATCAGATTCTCCATAGCCCAATGAACGACTCTGCAGCTGTGGCTGCCGTTGTTGTGGCCCACCGTCACGACAACAGTGGCGTCATCACTACCGCCCATTCCTCCACCTAATTAGTCGAGATGCCACGTGTGCTGGTTGTGGTTGTAGAGAGAGAGAGATAGAGAGAGAGAGAGAGAGCTTCCCAGAAAACCCAAATCAGAAAATGGGTTTCTTCATCTTCCAAGAAAATAGAAATCGAAAAATGGTTTTTTTTCATCTTCCAAGAAAAATCGGAATCAGAAAATGAGGGTTTTATTTTTTTTCATTTTCCAAAAAACCTAAATAAAAAAATGGTTTCTTCATCTTCCCCATCAAAACCCTCTCTCCCCGAATCTGAAAAGGCAAAGAGAGTGTGTAAGTGCTAAGCACAGTATATTGTAAGTGTTGTCAAATTTCGTAGTCACTAGTTTAGTACATGAGGTTGTGTGTACAAGCCAAGTTCTTTGAGAAGACAAGTCTCTACCTCAACAAACACATCAAGATCAAGTCTAACGACTCTACAACAAGATGTGGCAAAGCTATGAAAATAAACCATATATGCCAAGGTAGTATTGACCACAGAGATCACCCTAGGTTAGGTGTTTTCGTATGACTTTTTAGTTAATAACTCTAATATTTTTTAAAGTCATATTTCAAGGAAATTCGGCTAGCTTAACCTTGTGTTCGATCAGCCCAAGAATCTTTGGTCAAGTTTCCAGAAAGCTTGATTGAAAATTTCTGGAGATGTTCGACCAGCCCAGCCCTATGTTCAACCATCCGAACAAGCTTCGGCCAGCAGAAGAAACTTCGGTCAACTTTCCAGATACGAAACTGTTTTCTGGACTTGGATCTTGGGTCAGCCTGAACATGTCTCAGGCTAGCCGAAGCTCACCCAGGCTAGCCGAACTGACACTCGAGTCAGCCGAAGTTTGAAAAAATTCTTATCCCGTGAAATCTGATAGCCATTAGGATAAAACGGTTGAATCTTAGGTCGGCCGAATGAAATCTTAAGTCAGCTGAAGACCTAACTTTTTTAATATAAATAGATTTTTCTTCACTCCATTTTTACATCAAGAAAAAGCACAAAAATTACTATCTTTCTGGTGAAAAAGCTCTCCATTATAGTCTAGCTATTTGTTCTAAATTCCTATTTTATTTTATAGCTATCTCAATTCTCTTCTCATTTAATTTGATTGTGTAAAAAGAAGATCATTCTCATACTAGAGATAAGAGAACTGAAATTACAGTTTTAGGAAAACTCTTTTTAAAAATTCATAGATCCATCTCGTTCGAGCTATATTGGTTTATCTTCTACAAAGATCGAATCGCTGCATCATTGAAGCTTCATCTCTGCTAAGCTTCATCGTCTTCTACAAGAAGAATGGTAATACATTTCTATTACTTCTGAGTTCTTGTTTGAGATAGCCCGTGAAAATATCAAATCAGGTTATTAGTGATTAGCCTGTGAAAATCACTTAAGGTTATTGATTAGCATATGAAAATCATTTGAGGTTTTGTTTTGATAAGCCTGTGAAAATCACAATCTCTGTATCTGCTTTTAAAGGTGAACCTATGAAAACCTTTATACAGTAGAAAGCCAAAATTACAGGAGAAGTAATTTTGGGAGTGGAGTAGGTGCAAGTTGTTTTAGTACTGAACCACTATAACTCTTTATGTCGTGGTGATTGCTTCATTGTTTATCTGTTTATCTGCTTGATTATTTATGAAACCTTAAATAGTGACATAAGGTTGTCACTTAGATTTCTAAGTGATATAAGGTTGCCCTACTTAGTTTACTAAGTGGAAGGTTGTCCTACTTATATTCTAAGTGAAAGGTTGTCCTACGATTTAATTCTAGGTTTTCATATTGATCTCTATGTGCTTTCAGATTGGTTAATTGCAAATTCATTTTTGTTAGTCTTGTGATTGATACTCTGATTTATTTTTTATATTTCAAGAGGCAGAATTGAATTGAGTTGTCCTATTCACCCCCCCCCCCCCCCCCCCCCCCCCCCCGGGACATTTATAACTCCATCCTTTTTTCAGGGTGAAAAGGAAAGAGATGGGCTTTGGTCTTTAAGAGGAGCATGGGGGCTTCTGCCGGAGTATGCTATTCACTCCTCTTAGTTTTATCGAAATTGATTCTTTGTCATGCTCATATCTGGTCGTATCTCCTGGATGAGTTCATTTTGCCCGTTCATACGACAGTGTAAACCCCTAAAATGATAACAGTGTGCTCGAGTGGTGTGGTCCACCCAAGATTAGCTTGATCCAAAACTTTTTTTTGCTTGCAAAAAGCTTTTAGTGGTCATTCACCAATTTTTTCAGTGGTGTGGTCCACCCAAGATTTGGATCTTCTTAATTTTTGAGATAACGTCCTTAAATGAGTTAAGAAAACTGGTGGACGACGTGGATGTAAAACACATTCATCAAAGTGGGTCCCACAAGGTAAGGGTAACACCCACTAAGTTGTTACTTGAGTAACAGCTAATCTGCACCCTTCAATTCTAGGCCATGGAACCAAAATCATCTCGACCTAGCACTCAAGTGTTCTCATCTCAATACTGAGGTCTCGGTATCGATTCCCAAAGTTTCTTTTTGGGGGAGGGGACTAACATTGCAAGGTGACTAAAAGTATGGGTGTGTATACTAATAGTGGGATGTGTGTACCAACCCAAAAAACAAAGTGTTCCATACTGCGGAAAACTCTAGTTGTAGGACATCGACCATAGGATTATGTGTGCATTTCATCAAACTTGTTTGCAAAAAAAAAAAAAAAGGCTCATTCTAAAACAACAACACGTGTCAGACCCACCTGTTGAGAATTTGATCTCCAAAATAAAATCAATGAAATTGAAAAAACTGAATTTAAAGGACAAGTTGAAGCACGTGAAAAAACACGCTGTCTTTAAAGCGTAATTCGCCCCTACTCAAAATACTTTGAGTCTGCTGTCAGATTGCAGGCGGATTGCTTCGAGGATACAACGAGTCTTATGTGGTTCTGCGTTCAACAAAAATGAAGAGACCTCTATCGGAACTCTTTTACATAACTCTGGCCAAAAAGAAAAAGAAAGAGAGAAAAAGAGTCTGGTGTTCTTCTACAACGAGTAGACCACTTCTCTGGTCTTAGTGGCTAGGTTCGTATGAACCAAACCGTGAGGCTAGATGACTTTGGTTGGAGGTGTTGGTTCAGTAGAAGACTTGAGATGGTTGTGATTGTTGTGAAATGAACTAGACCATGTCCAGTTTATATAGGCTAGGGTGGCTGGCAATTTTGGTCCAGAGTCATAATAACACTAGCCGTTTTCTAGCTGTTGGGAGAAACTAGCCGTTTTCCGACAGTTTCTAACCATTGTGCATGTAGGAGTTACACCTATATGCTGATTGTTTAGACTCAGTGGCTAGCCATTTTCTTACTGTTGGGCTAGCCACATGCAGTCGTTACTGCATGAGAGTTACACAAGTCCTTCTAAATAACCCTGTAGCTCTCTATAAAAAGCAAAGAGGCTCTCTGTCAGACCTCTTACCCACATGACCTCTTCCGTTCCCAACTCAACCACCTAACCTCCCATCTGCGACACGATGCGCATGCGCGAAGTGCAAAGTGCACCACTAGCACCTCTACAGCCACACTGCCTCACATGCCCACACCCGTGCCTGTGACCGAGCCCGAGCGCGTGCGCAGTAAGTTGTGGGCATGTGAATAAGTAAGGTGCATAACACTCTACTTATAAAGAGGTAAAAAAAAATCTCCCATCCGATATAGGACAAAACAAAAAAAAATGTTTTTTTCCCTTCTTTTTCAACTTTTAAATTAATAATATATATTATTAAAATATTTGAAACCAAATATTTCAACACCACCATGGTCTAGAGTCCATATCCACTCTGTCCACAAGGTGTGCCCCTTGAACTAACTCTAACATCCCCAAAACCATGCCCATCCAAAACAAAGGTAGGTCACACCACAGGGAGCAATTGGGGTGAGGACCCTCCAAATTGTGTGTGGGGCTGACCAAATTCACTCCGTTCTAAATCTTAGGCGGCCCACACCACGTGATTTTATAGGTTTAGGCATAATTGTACATTGGTATAGGCTGCCTAACTTTTGGATCATGCTGATTAATGGCTTAGGAAATGTATAACCCTTTGAGGCAATTTTCATGGGAAAGTGCTTTCAAGTGGGTGGGATGTGAATTTTTTTTTCCCTGCCGTTTACATGTGTGAGTCAGCACTAAACAAACATACCTTAAAATGACTTACACGTGTGTACTTTCGAAATCAAATTGGTTTACTCAACTAGACCAGAATTCTTTGCAAACGTGTTTTAAGCATGAGGAAAAAGAACTTGGAATCCTTAAGCCCCTGCAACAATCGTTTTATGCAGTGCGTGAAACACACTTGGGACCCACCATGCTGTAAATGTAAAAATCCACTCCGTCTATTAGGTTCTGTCCTTTGTGTTAGGCAATAAGGTAAAAAAATCAACCAGATCCAAAAATCAAATGAACCGCAACACAGGGAACAATGGGGATGGGATGCTAAACATAGGTTTGCATGTAATTCATGTGTAGGTCTCCATGATGAATGATACAATCTCCTTAATTAGTGTTAGAACTGAATTTCAACAATGGTGCAAAATTCATTTAGATTTGCTTGCTTTAAGGAAATCGGAAAATTCATAGGCATTCACAAATAATCACAAAAAAGTACAAAAGAGACAAGGCGGAAAGAAGAACCGTTTATATCCAAAGATTCTGAAATCTCATACATTCCATGTCGTGATGTGGCACAAGCCCTTAATTACATCATTAGTGATAACCCTTGATTAAAATGTGAAAGATCGTGTCAGCATGGACTATGTCTTTTAATGTGTATGTGTTGAGCCATTGAGGGCCAAGTCAAGCTTTGTATGGATAAGACTTCCCTTTTGGCATATCAAATGCCTATGTACCATGTTGTTTCGGGTTCGAGTTGAAAGACCACTGAAGCAAGCAAATCCAAGCGAATTTCACACCATCATCGAAATTTAGTTCTAACAATCAGGTGTAAATCTCCATGATGAAGAGAAGGTTTAAAAGAAGAAGAAGAAGAAGAAGAAGAAGAAGAAGAGATCCTGATAGAGAAACTCAGCTGGGCCACACCTGTGAACTTGTACATTGTGCTGATTAGTGTGGTCCATATGAGTTTTTAATAGGCTTAGCCTCTGTGTGTCTGGCCCGAACAATGGCTCTCACCTGATGGAAGGGTGAGTTTTACATATACAATATGGTGGACCCACGAGGTTTGGTGAAACAGGTGTTTCAATCAATTCAAGTCACAGGAAAACTTTACACTCTGGCAGCATGATGGATGATAAGCAGGCACTTAGAACTTGCTTACATGACATACAAGTAATTCAAATGATTCTGTCCAAAATATTCATACGAGGTTAGATGTATGCTGAACCAAGAAAATACACTTAATTGATCGTTTGACAATATGATTGGTGGACGGCTAGAAATGAAAAGTATCCAAAGGTCCTATTTCAACAAACAAGTATCCATAAACCAAAGGTTAGAATTGTCTCTTCATGCTGAGTTTGGGACAGTAACAAAGATGATACCCGTACAATCATGGATTGCCTATGTATCAGTCATAGTACGCACTGTAGCAGTATTTTATAACTCCTTTGTGGGCTCACCATGTTTCGTCCACTCTGTCCATCAGGTGAGCCCTTCCATTCTCTGCGTGGATTCAGTTTACCCGTGCAACAGCCTAGCAGGTGTTACATGACCGTAGGGCCAACCTTAATGATATGTTGTATATCCACTCCATCCTTTCCTTTTTTTCAGCGCATTTTGGGCCCGTTTGGATTGTAATGAACTTAAGATAAGCTACTTATCAGATAAGCCACTTATCTTGGTTTCTACTTGTTAAGCAGATAAGTATGTTTGGTAAACAATATACTTATCAGCCAATAAGTAGATAAGTATGTTTGGTTTCTAATATCATAGGTATTTATCCCTCAAGTATGCTTGGCCCCCTTTACATCCACTCTCCATCATTCAAGTATGCTTGGTCCCCTTACATCCACTCTCCATCATGTTGGGCCAACCCTTGATGTGAACCATCCAGCAGCTGGACCCACCCGATTTATTTGTCTCATCACTACCGTTCTCCATTTTTTCCAAATCATTTCAGGGCTTGGGCCTTAAGATGTGGCAGATCCAAGGCTGAAAGTGGGCCACACCACTGAAGACCGTGGTCATTGAGCACCTGCCCTTGAAACCTTCCTTGGGCCCACTATGGCACGTGTGTTGGAAACACACTGTCCATCCAACTTTCTAGCCCACTTTAGGGCTCGGGCCCAGATATGAGGCAGATCCAAAGTTCAAGTGGACTGTAATGCATAAAACAATGAGGTACGATCCCCATCCTCAGATTTTCTATGGGGCCCACCATGCTTTTTCTTTGACACCCAACCTGTGGGTATGGCCACATGGGGTCTGGGTACAGCCAAAACATAAATATCAGATTGTTGCAAAGCTTAAGTGGGCCCATCTCAAGTATCAATGGTGGATGAATTTCCACCTTTGAAACACTCCCTGGGGCTAGAGGTGGGCACAAACCAAGCCAGCTCGAAAGCTCGGCTTGAATTGGTTTGGAAAAGCTTGGCTTGGATTGGTTCGAATGGAAGTTCAAACCAAACCAAGCCTATGAGTCAAGCTCGTTCGAAAAGCAAACTAAGCTCAAACTAGGGCAGTACCGGCCCGGCTCGGCTCGGCTTGAAGCTTGATTTGATTCAGCTCGATTTGATTCGGCTCTTAGATTATAAGCACATTGTTTCCTGTGGTGTGATCCACTTGAGCTTTGGATATGATTCCATTTTGGGATCATATCCTAAAATGATATGTAAAACAGATGGACAGCATAGATGATACATATACATGATGACATGGATAATACATAATTCATATACATGATGAAATGGATAATACATAATACATATCCACGAATGCACACTGTTTCCTTGCACTTGTAAAATTATGCTAGTGTAATTTTGTTTGGAAAATACTCCTACATGTCTATTTTGAAGTTGCACTCCTTTGGAGGATGTTAAACATCATATGGTAAGATAGGTTTGTACTTTTTTTTTCTAACTTTTTAAATTCTTTTCTAATTAAATGAACAAGGAAAAAAAGAGCCTTTGCCTGTTTGAACTCAACCTAGCCAGTTCGAAATTTTCAACCAAACCAATCCCGCCTCGAACCAGATTTTTCTGGAGCAAACCAAACTTGGGCCGCATGGGTCGGCCCAAAACCCAAACCAAACTGATCCACAAACTGCGGTGGTACAAAAACAAGCCAAACCAAACTAGGGCTAACTCGGATCGGATCGGCCCGGCCCGAATCATTGCCCACCTCTACCTGGAGCCCACTGTGATTTTTATTTGCCATCTGTGGGGCCACCCTAAGAAACAGTGTTAATTAATGAAACATCCACCACAAGAAATAGTGTAGATGGATCACCCACCGTTAAATCTTCCTCTGGAGCCCACCATGATGTTTATTTGTAAGGTCACTCGGGCCTCATCATGGCCTAGCCACATAAGGAAGCGGATTAAAAGTTCAAGTGGGCCCCACCCTCTATGAAACAGTGGTGAATGAATTTCTTCCGTTGAAACCTTCCTGGCCCCACCCTACCGTTTATTTGCCATCTAACCAGTTGATTGGGTCACACAGACCTTGATGAAGGGAAAATACAAGTATCAGCTTCCTCCATAAGCTCCAATGGACCCCACTGCAGGGAGAAATGGTGATTAAAGGCCCACCTAGTCAAATTGTGATAGGTGTGTGGTTGAAGAAACACTACCATGTTGGATGGCAGTGAACTATCACCATGTGCAGTAGATTTAGAACCCATGCTTTCTCCCATTGATGATAGCTTTCCACTTTTCAGCAAGTGTAAAAAAGTCAAAAAACAAAAAAAAATCCCTGAAATACTTAACTAAGTTTTAGCAAACAAGTAACTGATGATTAAGTGTCAACCAAACTTACTTTTCCTAAATAAGTAACTTTAACTCCTGGAATTAGCAGGAAAAGTTACTTATCTAGTTGCATCCAAACGGGCCCTTTAAGAGATGGTCCTGAAAACTAAGCACATACAAATCTCAGGTGGACCACACCACAAGAAACAGTGATGATTGAATGCTTACCATTAAAAACTTCCTATGGCCTGCTATGAGCAGATCCTTAATGTTTATTTGTCATCCAACCCATTGATAAAGTCAACTAGAGCTAGATGAAGGGAAAATACAAAGATTAGCTTGATCGGAAACTTTTTATTGCCTAGTAAAATATTTTAATGGTCATTCACCACTTTTTTCCACTCGTGTGGTCCACCTAAGATTTGAATTTCTTAATTTTAAGATAATGTCCTGCAATGAGCTTAGAAAACAGGTGGGCAGCATGGATGTGAAAAACATTAATCAAGGTGGGCCCCACACAGTAAGGGTAACACCACTAAGCTACTACTCGGGTTATAGCTAATCCACTCCAAAATCATGCCGACCTACCACTCAAGTGCTCCGTACCACAGAAAACCACCGTTCTGTATAGGATACTGACCATAGGTTTATGTGTGCATTTCATCGAACCCAAGGGAACAAAAGGCTCATTCTAAAACAACTACACGTGTGAGGTCCACCATGATCTAGAGTCCATATCCACTTCATCCCCAAGGTGTGCCCGCTGAACCAACTCTAGCATACCAAAAACCATGCCGATCCAAAACACAGGTAGGTCACACCACAGGGAGCAATTAGGCTGAGGACCCTTCAGAACGTGTGGGGCTGACAAAATTCACTCTGATCTAAATCACAGGTGGCCCACACCATGTGATTTCATAGGTTTAGGCATAATTGTAAATTGGTATAGCCTGCCTAACTTTTGGATAATGCTGATTAATGGCTTAGGAAATGAATAAACCCTAGAGGCAATTTTCACGAGAAAGTGTTTACAAGAGGGTGGGATGTGATTTTTTTTTTTTCCATTTACATGTGTGAATCAACACCAAACAAACGTGCCTTAAAATGATGTACACAGTGTGTATTTTTTAAATCAAATTGGTTTACGTAATTGGACCAGAATTTGTTGGGATAAAAGACCGACAATGGAAGCAAAGCCAAACACACAGCAGCAAATTGAATCAAACAAGCAACACAATGCAATCACACTACAATCAACCAACCGCACATAGACAATCCGAATTTAACTTGGAAAAACCCCCTACGGGTAAAAAAAAAACCACGACACAAAGCGACATCAATCCACTATAATATCAGAAGTTACAAGAAGTGGAACCCAAAACTCAAGATCACAAGCCCACAAGAGAAATCCAAGCTTTCCCAAGAAGAAAATCATCTTCTCAAGCTCTTTCTCTCACCTAGAACGTCTCTCAATCACCTTCCCCGTTTAGGATCCCTCTAATCCCGTAATATAGTCTTTAAATAGGAGAAAACCGAGATTAGAAACTCTTTGCGCAAAATCGCGCAAGAAACCTACTACAAAAAGGAAACCTGCCGACCGGTCGGGGACCCCTACCGGCCGGCCAGTCGGTGATACCCAAAAACGTCCAACAAGCACTATCTTGATCTCCACCGTGACCGACCGGTTGGACAACTGGTCGGTGGCCTCTGTTGCACTGAGATTTGAGGCGTCCGTTTCCAACAAACTCCACCACGACTCCAATCTTCATGCAACACCTTGCCATCCACAACCTCTACCTCTACTTCATCATAATCATAGTCCCGTCGTTTCTCGTGCCCCATCGACTTTATCCTTGCATCTTCACGCACCTTGTCGCTCTTCTGATGTTGCCATCTTCACGCATCTTCACGCACCAGAAGCTTTTTATTGCCTACAAAAATATTTCAATGATCGTTTGCCACTTTTTCAAGTGGTGTGGTCCACCCAAGATTTGGATCTTCTTAATTTTTAACATCCTTCAATGAACTGAGAAAACAGGTGGGCAGCGTGGATGTGAAAAAAAAATCATCAAGGTAGACCCCACACAGTAAGGGTAACACCCACTAAGCTACTACTCGGGTTACAGCTGATCCACTCCAAAATCATGCCGACCTACCATGCCACAGAAAATCGTGGTTATAGGAGACCGACCATAGGTTTGTGTGTGCATTTCAACAAACCTAAGGAAACAAAAGGCTCATTCTAAAACAACTACACATGTGGGGCCCACCACGATCTAGAGTCCATATCAACTTCATCCACAAGTTGTGCCCCTTCAACTAACTACCATATCAACTTCATCCAAAAAACCATGCTGATCCAAAACACAGGTAGGTCACACCATAGGGAGCAATTGGGCTGAAGACCCTCCAGAATATGTGTGGTGCTGACATAATTTGCCCTATTCTAAATCACAGATGGCCCACACCACATGATTTTCTAGGTTTTGGCATAATTGTACAGACAAAATTCACTTTGTTCTAAATCAAAGGTGGCCCACACCACGTGATTTTATAGGTTTAGGCATAATTGTAAATTGGTATCGTCTACCTGACTTTCGGGTCATGCTGATTAATGGCTTAGGAAATGGCTAACCCTCGGATGTAGTTTTCATGGGAAAGTACTAATTTCATAAGGTTGGGAATTTTTATTTTTTATTTTTTTATCGTTTACATGTGTGAATCACCACCAAACAAACGTACATGTGTGTATTTTTGAAATCAAATTGGCTTACACAAATGGACCAGAATTCTCTGCAAATGTGTTTTAAGCGGGAGAAAAAAGAACTTGGAATCCTTAAGCCCCTTGCGAAATCTGTTTTATAGAGTGCGTAAAACACACTTGGGACCACCATGTTGTAAAAGTAAAAAATTCACTCCGTCTACCAAGTTCTGTCCTCAGTGTTAGACACTAGGGTAAGAAATCAACCAGATCCAGAAATCAAATGAACCACAGTACCTAAAACAATGTAGATGAGATGCCAAACATAGGTTTGCATGTAAATCAAGTGTAAATCTCAATGATGAGCGATACAATCTCCTTAATCAGGAGAAAATCTCAATGATGATGAGAAGGTTTATAAAAGAAGAAGAAGAGAACTTGATAGAGAAACTCAGATGGGCTACACCTGTGAGCTTGTACACTGTGTCATTAGTCCATTTGAGTTTTTAATAGGCTTAGATTCTGTCTGTCTGGCCCAAACAAATGGCTCTCAACTGATGGAAGGGTGAGTTTTACATATACAAAGAGGTGGACCCACGAGGTTAGGTGAGACGTCTGTTTCAGTCAATCCGGGTCACAGGAAAACTTTATACTCTGTCAACATGATGGATGATAAGCGGGCACTTAGAAATTGCATACATGTCATATAAGTAAGTCAAATGATTCTGTCCAAAATATTTGTACAGATTAGATGTATGCTGAACTGAGAAAATACACTTAATTGATCGTTTGAAAATCTGATTGTTGGACATTTTTTTGGACGGCTAGAAATGAAAAGTATCTAGCGATCCTATTTCAACAAACAAGTATCCACAAACCAGAGGTTAGAATTATCTCGTCGTGCTGAGTTTGGGACAGTAACAAAGATGACACCTGTACAATCACAGAGTGCCTGTGTACCAACCATAGTACGCCTATGTATCAACCATAGTATGCACTGCAGCAATATTTTATAACTCCTTTGTGTGTTTCCCATGTTTCACGTGGGACGTCCTCTCTGTCCATCAGGTGAGCCAGTCGATTCTGGGCATGGATTAGGTGTTACCGGTGCAACAACTAAGCAGGTGTTACGGTACTGCAGGGCCAACCTTAATGATATGCTTTATATCCACTCTGTCCATTCGATTTCTTAACCCATTTTAGGACATGGTCTCGAAAATTAAGCACATCCAAATCTCAGGTGGACCACACCAGAAGAAACAGTGATGATTGAATGCTCACCATTAAAAACTTCCCAAGGCCTGCAAGTAGCAGGTGAAAATTACATCCGAGGGTTAGCCATTCCTAAGCCATTAATCAGCGTGACTTGAAAGTCAGGCAGGCGATACCAATTTTCAATTATGCCTAAACCTATAAAATCATGTGGTGTGGGCCATCTGTGACTTAGAACAGAGTGAATTTTGTCAGCACCATACGTATTCTGGAGGGTCTTCTACCCAATTGCTCCCTATGGTGTGACTTAACTATGTTTTGGATCGGCATGGTTTTTTGGGATGCTAGAGTTAGTTGAAGGGGCACAACTTGTGGATGAAGTTGACATGGACTCTAGATCATGGTGCGCCCCACATGTGTAGTTGTTTTAGAATGAGCCTTTTGTTTCCTTAGGTTTGATGGAATGCACACACAAACCTATGGTCGGTCACCTATAACCACGATTTTCTGTGGCATGGTAGGTCGGCATGATTTTGGAGTGGATTAGCTGTAACCCGAGTAGTAGCTTAATGGGTGTTACCCTTACTGTGTAGGGTCCACCATGATGAATTTTTTTCACATCCACGCTACCCACCTGTTTTCTCAGTTCATTGAAGGATGTTATCATAAAAATTAAGAAGATCCAAATCTTGGGTGGACCACACCACTAGAAAAAGTGGCAAATGACCAATAAAATATTTTTGTAGGCAATAAAAAATTTCAGATCAAGCTAATCTTTGTATTTTTCCATCATCTAGTTCTGGTTGACTTTATAAACGGGTTGATGACAAAGTACTGTTTTCATGAGGTTGGGGATTTTTTTTTTTTTTTTTTTTTTTTTTTTTTACCGTTTACATGTGTGAATCACCACCAAACAACCGTACATGTGTTTATTTTTCAAATCAAATTGGCTTGCACAACTGGACTAGAATTCTCTGCAAATGTGTTTTAAGCGGGAGAAAAAAGAACTTGGAATCCTTAAGCCCCTTGCGAAATCTGTTTTATAGAGTGCGTGAAACACACTTGGGGCCACCATGTTGTAAATGTAAAAATTCACTCCGTCTACCAAGTTCCATCCTCAGTGTTAGCCACTAGGGTAAGAAATCAACCAGATCCAGAAATCAAATGAACCACAATAAATGGAACAATGTAGATGAGATGCCAAACATAGGTTTCCATGTAAATCATGTGTAAATCTCAATGATGAGCGATACAATCTCCATAATCAGGTGAAAATCTCAATGATGATGAGAAGGTTTAAAAAAGAAGAAGTAGAAGAGAACTTGGTAGAGAAACTCAGCTGGGCTATACCTGTGAACTTGTACACGGTGCCGATTAGTCCATTTGAGTTTTTAATAGGCTTAGATTCTGTTGGTCTGGCCCAAACAAATGGCTCTCAAGTGATGGAAGGGTGAGTTTTACATATACAAAGAGGTGGACCCACGAGGTTAAGTAAAACGTCCGTTTCAACCAATTCGGGCCACAAGAAAACTTTATACTCTGGCAGCGTGATGGATGATAAACGAGCACTTCGAAATTGCATACATGTCATACAAGTAAGTCAAATGATTCTGTTCAAAATATTCGTACAGATTAGATGTATGGAAAATACACTTAATTGATCGTTTGACAATATGATTGTTGGACATTTATTTGGACGGCTAGAAATGAAAAGTATCCAACGGTCCAATTTCAACAAATAAGTATCCACAAACCAGAGGTTAAATTATCTCGTCATGCTGAGTTTGGGACAGTAACAAAGATGACACCTGAACATTCACGGAGTGCCTGTGTATCAACCATAGTACGCCTATTAGGCCTGCACACAGGTCGGGTTAGGGTCGGGTTGGGCCCAACCCTGGATCAAACCTAAATATATTTAAAGGTCCGGGTTTCGGTCCGGGTCGTGATCGGATTGAGCTGACCCTAACCCTAACCCTACCCTACTTGTAAAAGGGTCAACCCTAACCCTACCCTACCCTATATGTTAAACCTGGGCGGGTCGGGTCGGGTCGGGTCAGGTCGGGTTAGGACTTTGTTTCTATGGTGTGATCCACCTAAGATTTGAGTCAGCTTCATTTTTAGTATCATATCCTAAAATGATCTTTCAAAATAGTTGGATGGTGTGGATTTAAGACACATAATCAGGGGCCACCAACCTTGGTGGACTCCGGATGTCACCTAATCTGCTCCTTGTGAGTGTGAGATGAGCGTAGCTTGGGTGAGAGTTGGTGAGACACGAAACCAGCCACGTGGGTGAGACCCTAACCATAGGCTCACCTCGATGTATATATTGTAAATCAATGCCGTCCATCTACATTTCTAGATTATTATATGACAGTCCCAAAAAGGAAGCAGATAAAAGCTTTAGGTAGGCCACACCACAAAAATCAGTGGTCATTAAACTCCCACCACTAAAAGATTCTAGAGTCCACCGTAATGTTTATTGACCATTCAACCTATTGATAATGCTATATAGATATTTCAAAAAGCAATAAACTAGTATAAATGGGGCGGTTCGGGTCGGGTGGAACGGGTCGGGTATACACGGGTCGGGGTACGGGTCGGGTCGGGCAGGTTTGGCATGTATCCTAAACCGTACCTAAATTAAAAACGGTCCAGCCGCATCTACTCGGGACCGGACCGTTTTCTCAGCCGGGTCGGGACAGATCGGGTTTCTACCGGGTCGGTTCGGGCAGGTTGGGCGGGTTAACAGGGCAGATGTGCAGCCCTAACGCCTATGTATCATAGTATGCACTGCAGTAGTATCTTATAATTCCTTTATGTGTTTACCATGCTTCGCGTGGGACGTCCACTCTGTCCACCAGGTGAGCCCGTCGATTCTGGGCACGGATTAGGTGTTACCGGTGCAACAACTTAGCGGGTGTTACGTTACTGCAAGGCCAACCTTAATGATATGTTTTATATCCTCTCTCTCCATTCATTTTCTAAGCCCATTTCAGGACATGGTCTCAAAAATTAAGCACATCCAAATCTCAGGCTGACCACACCATAAGAAACAATGATGATTGAATGCTCACCATTAAAAACTTCCCAAGGCCTGTAATGAGCAGATCTGTAAGGTTTAGTTGTCATCAACCCGTTTATAAAGTCAACCAGAACTAGATGAAGGAAAAATACAAAGATTAGCTTGATCCGAAACTTTTTATTGCCTACAAAAATATTTTAATGGTAATTCTCCACTTTTTCAAGTGGTGTGGTCCACCCAAGATTTGGATCTTCTTAATTTTAAAGATAACATCCTTCAATGACCTGAGAAAACAGGTGGGCAACGTGGATGTGAAAAAAATTCATCAAGGTGGGCCCCACACAGTAAGGGTAACACCCACTAAGCTGCTACTCGGGTTACAGCTAATCCACTCCAAAATCATGCCGACCTACCATGCCACAGAAAATCGTGGTTATAGGAGACCGACCATAGGTTTGTGTGTGCATTTCATCATACCTAAGGAAACAAAAGGCTCATTCTAAAACAACTACACATGTATGGCCCACCATGATCTGGAGTCCACATCAACTTCATCCACAAGTTGTGCCCCTTCAACTAACTCTAGCATCCCAAAAAACCATGCCGATCCAAAACACAGGTAGGTCACACCATAGGGAGCAATTAGGCTAAAGAACCTCCAGAATATGTGTGGTGCTGACATAATTCACTCTATTCTAAATCACAGATGGCCCACACCACGTGATTTTCTAGGTTTTGGCATAATTGTACTGACAAAATTCACTCTGTTCTAAATCACAGGTGGCCCACACCACGTGATTTTATAGGTTTAGGCATAATTGTAAATTGGTATCGTCTACCTAACTTTAGAGTCATGCTGATTAATGGCTTTGGAAATGGCTAACCCTCAAATGTAATTTTCATGGGAAAGTACTGTTTTCATGAGGTTGGAATTTTTTTTTTTTTTTTTACCGTTTACATGTGTGAATCACCACCAAACAAACGTACATGTGCGTATTTTCGAAATCAAATTGGCTTACACAACTGGGCCAGAATTCTCTGCAAATGTGTTTTAAGCGAGAGAAAAAAGAACTTGGAATCCTTAAGCCCCTTGCGAAATCTGTTTTATAGAGTGCGTAAAACACACTTGGAGCCACTATGTTGTAAATGTAAAAGTTCACTCCGTCTACCAAGTTCTGTCCTCAGTGTTAGGCACTAGGGTAAAAAATCAACCAGATCCAGAAATCAAATGAACCAGAATACCTAAAACAATGTAGATGAGATGCCAAACATAGGTTTGCATGTAAATCAGGTGTAAATCTCAATGATGAACGATACAATCTCCTTAATCAGGTGAAAATCTCAATGAGGATGAGAAGGTTTAAAAAAGAAGAAGAAGAAGAGAACTTGATAGAGAAACTCAGCTGGGCTATACCTGTGAACTTGTACACTATGCCGATTAGTCCATTTGAATTTTTAATAGGCTTAAATTCTGCCTGTCTGGCCCAAACAAATGTCTCTCAACTGATGGAAGGGTGAGTTTTACATATACAAAGAGGTGGACCCACGAGGTTAGGTGAAACGTCTATTTCAATTAATTCGGGCCACAGGAAAACTTTATACTCTGGCAGTGTGATGGATGATAAGCGGGCACTTAGAAATTGCATACATGTCATACAAGTAAGTCAAATGATTATGTCTAAAGTATTCGTACAGATTAGATGTATGCTGAAACGAGAAAATACACTTAATGGATCGTTTGACAATCTGATTGTTGGACATTTATTTGGACGGCTAGAAATGAAAGTATCCAACAGTCCTATTTCAACAAACAAGTATCTACAAACCAGAGGTTAGAATTATCTCATCATGCTGAGTTTAGGACAGTAACAAAGATGACACATGTACAATCACGGAGTGCCTGTGTATCAACCTTAGTACACCTATGTATCAACCACAGTAGGCACTGCATTAGTATTTTATGACTCCTTTGTGTGTTTACCATGTTTCGCGTGGGAAGTCCACTCTGTCCATCAGGTGAGCCTGTCGATTCTGAGCACGGATTAGGTGTTACCGGTGCAACAACTTAGCGGGTGTTACGTTACTGCAGGGCCAACCTTGATGATATGTTTTGTATCCACTCTGTCCATTCGTTTTCTCAGCCCTATTTACGACATGGTCTCGAAAATTTAGCACATCCAAATCTCAGGTGGACCACACCACAAGAAATAGTGATGATTGAATGCACACCATTAAAAACTTCCCAAGGCCTGCAATGATCGGATCCATAAGGTTTATTTGTCATCAACCCGTTTATAAAGTCAACCAGAACTAGATGAAGGAAAAATACAAAGATTAGCTTCATCCGAAACTTTTTATTGCCTACAAAAATATTTTAATGGTCATTCACCACTTTCTCAAGTGGTGTGGTCCACCCAAGATTTGGATCTTCTTAATTTTTATGATAACATCCTTCAATGAACTAAGAAAATCGGTGGACAACGTGGATGTGAAAAAAATTCATCAAGGTGGACCCCACACAGTAAGGGTAACACCCACTAAGCTACTACTCGGGTTACAGCTAATCCACTCCAAAATCATGCCGACCTACCATGCCAAAGAAAATCGTGGTTATAGGAGACCGACCATGGGTTTTTGTGTGCATTTCATCAAACCTAAGGAAACAAAAGGCTCATTCTAAAACAACTACACATGTGGGGCCCACCATAATCTAGAGTCCATATCAACTTCATCCACAAGTTGTGCCCCTTCAACTAACTCTAGCATCCCAAAAACCAATGCCTATCCAAAACAAAGGTAGGTCACACCATAGGGAGCAATTGGGCTAAAGACCCTCCAGAATATGTGTGGTGCTGACAAAATTCACTCTGTTCTAAGTCACAGATGGCCCACACCACGTGATTTTATAGGTTTTGGAATAATTGTACTAACAAAATTCACTCTGTTCTAAATCACAGGTGGCCCACACCACGTGATTTTATAGGTTTAGGCATAATTGTAAATTGGTATCGTCTACCTGACTTTTGGGTCATGCTGATTAATGGCTTAGGAAATGGCTAACCCTCGGATGTAATTTTCATGGGAAAGTACTGTTTTCATGAGGTTGGGATTTTTTTTTTTTTTTATCGTTTACATGTGTGAATCACCACCAAACAGACGTACATGTGTGTATTTTCGAAATCAAATTGGCTTACACAACTGGACCAGAATTCTCTGCAAATGTGTTTTAAGCGGGAGAAAAAAGAACTTGGAATCCTTAAGCCCCTTGCGAAATCTGTTTTATAGAGTGCGTAAAACACACTTGGGGCCACCATGTTGTAAATGTAAAAATTTACTCCATCTACCTAGTTCTGTCCAGTGCTAGGCACTAGGGTAAAAAGTCAACCAGATCCAAAAATCAAATGAACCACAATACATGGAACAATGTAGATGAGATGTCAATCATAGGTACTCCAACTAAAACTCCTAGAAAACGCAACTTACTATAAATAGTAAACTTACTATTTATAGAAGTCGTTCAATCCTACTAGAACTCTTGGTTTTCGGCCAAAAATAGAAAGTTTTCAAACGGCCTCAACCACGCTGTTCTACGAAATATTCTAAGCCCTTTTCATGTTGGGCACTAACTCTAAAACCCTACAGATGCAAAGTTATGATCGAATTAAAACTTACTATAAATAGTAAAAACGAAAATAAACTAGGCTAATGACCGTCGATACGGTCGATTCTCGCGATTCCGGGTTGGGCAACCCGGCGTAGCGGGTTGGTTGGCTAAAGTAGCTCGAGCTACCCCAAATTGATATATTATACGTCCCGTAACTCATTCCGGATTGTGAGATACGACCGATTCACGGTCCTGACGGTCCGGATCACTTTCGGCCCCGTCCGATCTTCTTTTGCTCCATCTGGGCCATGAAATAGTCAGCGACCCGTCCTACATCAGGTTTGCATGTAAATCAGGTGTAAATCTCAATGATGAATGATACAATCTCCTTAATCAGGTGAAAATCTTAATGATGATGAGAAGGTTTAAAAAAGAAGAAGAAGAAGAGAACTTGATAGAGAAACTCAGTTGGGCTATACCTGTGAACTTGTACACTGTGCCGATTTGTCCATTTGAGTTTTTAATAGGCTTAGATTCTGTCTGTCTGGCCCAAACAAATGGCTCTCAACTGATAGAAGGGTGAGTTTTACATATACAAAGAGGAGGACCCACGAGGTTAGGTGAAACGTCTCTTTCAGTAAATTCGGGCCACAGGAAAACTTTATACTCTGGCAGTGTGATGGATGATAAGCGGGCACTTAGAATTTGCATACATGTCATACAAGTAAGTTAAATGATTCTGTCCAAAGTATTCGTACATATTAGATGTATGCTGAAACGAGAAAATACACTTATGGATCGTTTGACAATCGGATTGTTGGACATTTATTTGGACGGCTAGAAATGAAAAGTATCCAATGGTCCTATTTCAACAAATAAGTATCCACAAACCAGAGGTTAGAATTATCTCGTCATGCTGAGTTTGGGACAGTAACAAAGATGACACCTGAACATTCACGGAGTGCCTGTGTATCAACCATAGTAAGCCTATTTATCAACCATAGTATGCACAGCAGTAGTATTTTATAACTCCTTATGTGTTTACCATGTTTTGCGTGGGACGTCCACTCTGTCCACCAGGTGAGCCCGTCGATTCTGGGCACGGATTAGGTGTTACCGGTGCAACAACTTAGCGGGTGTTACGTTACTGCAAGGCCAACCTTAATGATATGTTTTATATCCGCTCTCTCCATTCGTTTTCTCAGCCCATTTCAGGACATGGTCTCGAAAATTAAGCACATCCAAATCTCAGGTGGAACACACCACAAGAAACAATGATGATTGAATGATCACCATTAAAAACTTCCCAAGGCCTGTAATGAGCAGATCTGTAAGGTTTAGTTGTCATCAACCCATTTATAAAGTCAACTAAAACTAGATGAAGGAAAAATACAAAGATTATCTTGATCCGAAACTTTTTATTGCCTACAAAAATATTTTAATGGTAATTCGCCACTTTTTCAAGTGGTGTGGTCCACCCAAGATTTGGATGTACTTAATTTTAAAGATAACATCCTTCATTGAACTGAGAAAACAGGTGGGCAACGTGGATGTGAAAAAAATTCATCAAGGTGGACCCCACACAGTAAGGGTAACACCCACTAAGCTACTACTCGGGTTACAGCTAATCCACTCCAAAATCATGCCGACCTACCATGCCACAGAAAATCGTGGTTATAGGAGACCGACCATAGGTTTGTGTGTGCATTTCATCATACCTAAGGAAACAAAAGGCTCATTCTAAAACAACTACACATGTATGGCCCACCATGATCTGGAGTCCACATCAACTTCATCCACAAGTTGTGCCCCTTCAACTAACTCTAGCATCCCAAAAAACCATGCCGATCCAAAACACAGGTAGGTCACACCATAGGGAACAATTAGGCTAAAGAACCTCCAGAATATGTGTGGTGCTGACATAATTCACTCTATTCTAAATCACAGATGGCCCACACCACGTGATTTTCTAGGTTTTGGCATAATTGTACTGACAAAATTCACTCTGTTCTAAATCACAGGTGGCCCACACCACGTGATTTTATAGGTTTAGGCATAATTGTAAATTGGTATCGTCTACCTAACTTTAGAGTCATGCTGATTAATGGCTTTGGAAATGGCTAACCCTCAGATGTAATTTTCATGGGAAAGAACTGTTTTCATGAGGTTGGAATTTTTTTTTTTTTTTTTTTTAACCGTTTACATGTGTGAATCACCACCAAACAAACGAACATGTGTGTATTTTCGAAATCAAATTGGCTTACACAACTAGACCACAATTCTCAGCAAATGTGTTTTAAGTGGGAGAAAAAAGAACTTGGAATCCTTAAGCCCATTGCAAAATCCGTTTTATAGAGTACGTAAAGCACACTTGGGGCCACCATGTTGTAAATGTAAAAACTCACTCCGTCTACCAAATCCTGTCCTCAGTGTTAGGCATTAGGGTAAAAAATCAACCAAATCCAAAAATCAAATGAACCACAATACATGGAACAATGTAGATGAGATGCCAAACATAGGTTTGCATGTAAATCAGGTGTAAATCTCAATGATGAACGATACAATCTCCTTAATCAGGTGAAAATCTCAATGATGATGAGAAGGTTTAAAAAAGAAGAAGAAGAAGAGAACTTGATAGAGACACTCAGCTGGGCTATACCTGTGAACTTGTACACTGTGCCGATTTGTCCATTTGAGTTTTTAATAGGCTTAGATTCTGTCTGTCTGGCACAAACAAATGGCTATCAGCTGATGGAAGGGTGAGTTTTACATGTACAAAGAGGTGGACCCACGAGCTTTAGTTGAAACGTCTATTTCAGTTAATTCGGGCCACAGGAAAACTTTATACTCTGGCAGTGTGATGGATGATAAGCGGGCACTTAGAAATTGCATTATTTGTCATCCAACCTGTTGATAATGTCAAACGGAACTAGATGAAGGGAAAATATGAAGATTAGCTTGATCTGAAACTTTGTATTGCCTACAAAAAGATTTTAATGGTCATTCACCACTTTTTCCAGTGGTGTGGTCCACACAAGATTTGGATCTTCTTAATTTTTAAGATAACATCCTTAAATGAGCTGAGAAAACAGGTGGGCGGCGTGGATGTGAAGCACATTCATCAAAGTGGGCCCCACACAATAAGGGTAACACCCACTAAGTTGTTACTCGGGTAAGCTAATCTGCTCGGTTCAATTATAGGCCATGGGACCAAAATCATGCCGACCTACCACTCAAGTGTTCTGTACCACAGAAAATCGTGGTTACAGGACACCGACTATAGGTTTGTGCGTGCATTCATCAAACCCAAGGGAAAAAAGGCTCATTCTAAAACAACAACACGTGTGGGGCCAGCCGTGATCTAGGGTCCATATCCACTCCGTCCACAAGGTGTGCCCCTTGAACTAATTCTAGCATCCCGAGAAACCATGCCAATCCAAAGCACAGGTAGGTCACACCACGGGGAGCAATTGGGATGAGTGTTGACGTCTGAAATTGGTCAATGGATGAATGGATGAAATTTCCCCTTTAGGATGGATGGAGGCTGCAGATCCCCTCCTGGTGAACGATCTGGATCTAGATTGGAAAACTCCTAGACCTTGTACAACACAGTGGAAGACAAAAGAAGGGTGGCCGGGGGTCCGGCCGTTAGCCCTCTGATGCCTAAGTTAGTGAGTGTAGGAGATATGGTATAATGTTCTTAAGGGGAGATTGTTATCACCAACATACCTTGGATTATAGAGGAATACCTCTATTTATAGGATCATCAGAGAGCGTATGTGGATCTGTAGATCTCGTATCCAACTATGATATTCAGATTTCTTGGGGATAGTCCTTATCTCGCCTAGATCCGTCGGATTAATCGAGATAAATCTTATCATGTCCAGATCTGTCGGATGTCGGTGATTATCTCCGTTCGGCGTTGTATGGTGGTGTGGAATGTGATCAGTTCAGAGGACTGCAAAGAGTGCTCAAATCTGAGGACGCTTTGTGCTCGGGGTCCTTAATTGAAATGTCAGAGTAGGGCTCGTCCGAGACTGTTGCCAAGGCCTCAGGGGTGGATATTGAGTCAGTGTTGAGACTTCAAGTGCTATCTCTCATTTGAGTCCGAGGACTAGCACTCAGATCGTTGTGCCTTGACAAACTTGGTCACTTTCATGATCCTTGTCCTCAACCATTCTCTCACTGGTCCGCTTCCGTGGTGTTGCCATCTCCTAATCAGGGGAATCTTTAAGTTGAGGACTTCAGTTGGGCTTTAGGGCCGAGAGGCCTTTAGTGGTTAGTTCTTTTACTTTCTTTCGAATATGGTCAGCTATCTTGTGCCGACACTAGCATTTGAGATTTTAGTTTAATATATGGGCCCGTGGATCCATGGGTTTTCCTTATGGCCTTAGGTCAGCTCAGAATTACCTACAACAGTAAGCCCCCTGCTCTCGAGACTGACTTATCAAGCTCACAAGCAAGTTTTAAGGGATGAGTTGACCTTAGCAACTCCAGAACTCTTTATAACCGTAATTTCCCTTCGTTTGTTAGACTTATTTAATTCATCCTTTATTTCATATGACGTTCTGCGCGTAACTATTCACCATGTGGCGACGGTGCGATTTTCGTAGCGTCACGTTTAATGCAGAGTTGAAGTCATTCCACGTTATCGAGGAGCAGAGATCAAGGCCAATCTTCTATTGACGCATTGTAATCCTTGGAAGATGAATCGGGCGCATGAGACTCTATAAATATCTTCCTCCCCTTCATTTGGTGTGGAAGAAACAGCAAAGGGAATGGCTGTCATTTTTGTTTCTGAGATAACTTCGTGGTTCGTTGGACCTTGGCGTGTTGTGGCTTCGAAAAACTTAAAAGACTGGAGCAATGCTTCTGAAGATGGTTTCTGGGTGGAAGAACATAAGGTCTTGATTTATGATGTTGTGATTCCTCTTTCACGCTTGGTTGCAATCTACTTGCCGCATGAAGATTTTCATGATTTCCTTAGCGCGTGCAGCGAGACGTCTCTGTCTCTTCCTATCCATCTTGGACCACTTGGTGGTTGAGGTTGTTGAGATAGAGAAAGAAGGGGATACTGAAAGAGGCATGGAAGGAGGTTGAAGTTGTTGGACTGCCTTTTTCCCTCTTTTACTCTTCATTTCCCTCTAGCATAAGCTTTCGTGTGTAATTAACTCGTTGGGGTTTCTTCTAATAAGGCTTCTGTGAATAAAAGTTCTAATTTTTCTTTGTTCCCTTTCTGGAGGAGCAAAGTACATGTGCTTTCCTCCATTTCGTCTGATTAGTCGGATGTGTTGGCCTTGGGGGCTTGTTTCGATAATATGGTCCATAGGCTTGGCATCAACCACACTATAGTCAGCCCTTCTCCCTTTTTTAATGGTCCATAGGCATGGCATCGACCGCACCATGGTCAGCTTATTGTTTTGTTTTCCTCTCCCCCTCTTTTTCAAGAGGTTTTTAGGATGGCCACATGGGCTTGGGTTTTCAGGCATTCCGACCTGCCCTTAGGTGGATTGACGTTTATGCATGTGGGTCTATGACCTTAGGTCAGCCGCTCGGGCTGACCAATCATTGATAGGTTTTCCGCCTGTCTTTGGCTATACTGAGGTCTGAACTGTCCATCCATGGCCCGTAGGCTATGAAACAATCCAAGCCCCCCATTTATGGCTCATTTGGGCTATGGAACAGCAAAAGTTGTTCATTGGTGGCCTTTCGGCTATGGAACGACCGAGGTTGCCCATGGGTGGCTCATTTTGTTTTTTGTCGGTGGGCTATGGTTAGAGGTGGGCAACGATCCGGGCCAAGCCGAGTTAGCCCTAGTTTGGTTTGGCTTGTTTTTGTGCCACCTTAGTTTGTGGATCGGCTTGGTTTGGGTTTCAGGCCGACCTATGCAGCCTGAGTTTGGTTTGCTCAAGAAAATTTTGGTTCGAGCCAAGATCGGTTTGGTCGAAAATTTTGAATCGGACCGTGCCGAGTTCAAACAGATGGTGGCTCTTTTTTTTTAAATAAATTTAAAAAGTTAGAAAAAAAAGTACAAACGTATCTTACTATATGATGTTTAACATCCTCCAAAGGAGTGCAGCTTCAAAATAGACATGTAAGAGCATTTTCCAAACAAAAGTACAAGAGCATAATTTTACAAGTGCAAGGAAACAGTGTGCATTCATGTATATGTATTATGTATTATCCATGTCATCATGTATATGTATTATCCACATTGTCCATTGTTTTACATATCATTTTAGGACATGATCCCAAAATGGAATCATATCCAAAGCTCAAGTGGATCACACCACAGGAAATAGTGTGCTTACAATCTATGAGCCGAATCAAGTCGAATCAAACCGAGCTTAATCAAATCGAGCTTCGAGCCGAGCCGAGCCGAGCCGATACTGCCCTAGTTTGAGCTTGGTTTGTTTTTTCAAACGAGCTTGACTTTGAGGCGTGGTTTGGTTTGAACTTCCATTTGAACCAATCCAAGTTGAGCTTTTTCAAACCAATCTGAGTCAAGCTTTCGAGCTGGCTTGGTTTGTGCCCAGCTCTAGCTATGGTGCAGCGTAAGCTGCTCATGATTGGCCTTTCGGCTATGGAACAATTGAGATCGTCTATGGGTGGTCCGTTGGGGGAGAGATCTTTTGACTCAGTCATGGTAGTCGGATGTAGACAAATCCTTAATTTTATTGATGTCGTAATACACGGATTTCTTGCAACATTTGTGCCTCCTAGATATTTAGAGAATCTCGCCCAGTGGATCATCGTCGGGACTATCTCGTCATGGAGTTGTCCGAGCGTTAGGTGACATATTCTTGTAGATGGCCGTTACAAATGAGTTGTTTGATATGTTCTTTGAGGTTGAATCGGTTTGAGATATTGTGTTCGTGGTCTCTGTGGAACATGCAATATTTTTTCTTGCTCCTAAGGTTTGGATCAGCCCTCATCTTGCTCAACCACTCAAGCACATTTCGATCTTTTATAGCCATAAACACTTAATTAGCCAAGGTGTTTACTGGGGTATATCAGTCGAAGTGGCTAGAGAATGTCTTCGATACTCAAGGATGTTTCTTTGGTTGGACAAATTGTGGTCGTCCATCTGTTGTTTCTTGTTGGACTCTTCCTCTAATCTTCTTCTCTTAAAGGAACTGCTTTCGGCTTTATGCGAGTTGACCAACTCCTCGGCATTTATGTGTTTCTGAGCCCTATCCAAAAGCTCAGACATGGTTGCTGGAGGTTTTTTAGCAACAGACCAAAAGAACTTCCCCTACCTCAATCCCGTGACTATTGCATGGAAGGTTACGTCGTCAATCAATCCCTTAATCTGGATAGCCTCGTTGTTGAATTGGGTGAGGTAATCTTTGAGAGACTCATCGTCTCTCTACTTTATTGTTCCAAGGTGAGTGGAATGCTTCCTCATCTCAGAACTGCCAATGAATTGCATTGCAAAGGCTCGGCCCAGCTGTGCAAAGGAGCTGATAGTCCTCGACTTCAAATTTTGAAACCATTATCGAGCCACTCCTGCTAACGTTAATGGAAAGGCCTTACACATGGTGGGCGTGGTGGCGCCCTAGAGTTCCATCCATCCTCAGAATGATCCCATGTGCTCAGCCAAATCTCCTAATCCAATGTAATGTTTGAGTTGATGAGGCAATTTGAGACCTTTCATCCTTGGTTTTGCTAGGATGTCATCAATGAATGGCGACTCCGCTAGCTATCTCCACCATGGCATCGATCGATACGGGTGCTTTGTCCTGGTAGATGCATTGCATGTTGTCAAGCTTTTCCTTGAGTTCATGTATTTCTATCTCCCAAGGAGCATGACTCTTAGCAACCTGCTCGTTAGTAGCTTTCTCGCGAGCAACGGGCTCGGGGGCCCGACTGCATTAAGCCTGGCGCCTTTCCTCTAATGTATGGCGGAGTGTAACACCCCGAGATTTCGGCTCTCGTGTACATCACGACGGCCGAATTTCCAAGGTTATTTGGAATGTATGAAGGTTATACCCCTTACATATTTTCTCACAAATATGCACATTTTACACTATTTGGAAACCATGAGCAAGGTGGCGAAACCATACTTATATATTATTTCATTAACTAATCTAAATCATCAAACCATGTAACTGTCATTCAATCAATCATCATGTTCATAACTACGTCCCCCTACTGAGACTTATTACAAATTCAAATACTTAATAAATGTAGAACTATGTATGATTATGCGGTCTCGTCTTCCACCATCTGCTCCCACAAGTTATCATAATCGTCTACATGAGGCTCGGGCTCCTGAGGATCATCACCTGCATGTTTTAAATTATTTTTCACAAGACACCGTCAAAAGCGGCATAGTGAAGAACTACTTTAAGGTTAAAATAATAATCGCATAAAAATCATAACAAAACATCCATTACTCTTACTTAATGCAATGCATGATAATACATGACCCATCGTAGGAATTCTTAGACATGCCGCCAGGAGTTTTAGGATACGTAAGCCCATAGTTTTGCCCGACCACGTGAGAAATGGGACGCTCATAGCCTAAATCTACACGTGACAGTGTATGGGAGAAGTAGGACCCTCTAGCCTATTCTCAATTACATACACCCACATGGAGCCACGTGCATGCATGAGTTAACCATTCTTTATTATTATTACCAATTTACACCAAGCCACTTAATGTACAACCAACCTTTGGTACCACCACACCCTTCCTCATGGTTCGTCACTCATCAAAACAGTCGTAACCGACGCATCACATCCCAGGATGGCGGCCTATACTACTAAGGTTCATAACAACCATGCTCAAATATAGTCTTATGGAGATCCTTAACAACTTGAGGAATAATAATAATAATAATAAATATAATAATAATATTAATAAATGGATTTACCAACCACTTATGTAACACCCTGGATTTTCGCCAATTTGAATTTCCAAATCATCGAGAAAATTTTTGCTACAATTAATTTGTTTTATCATTTAACGGCGTTTAATGCTCGATTCTAAGAAATATGCTAGTATTACCAACAAAGAATCGTATAAATCTGATTAGGCATCCTTAAGTAACTAACGCCTACGCCCAATTATTGAAAGCTTAAGCATAATCATGAGATCCATAAATCTAAGGCTAAGTCTAGTGGACCCCACCATTGATAAATTGACCTAACTAATGCATAATGAACATCTAACTAAGAACAATACTAATCACCGCTTAGATTACACTTATAACCCAACTTAATCAACTTTTCGTCTAACTTACAAATCAACGGATGAGAGCGAGTTAAGCCAAGATATTATTTCTGTTAACTTTAAATCAGCCAAACTTTAGACGTAGGTAGATCGGACCACATTTAATATACCCTAGAAATCTCATCCTCAACTCTATTTTTAAAAACTTCGAAAAACACTAAATAGAGTCTAGACCGCTCGTTAATGGGCCATCAAACCCGAATCTAAGGAACATCGTCTGTCTTACTGGGCTTGACATACATCACGGATGTTGAGCTAGATCGAAATGCAGGATCGCTCAACTTGGGCATATAGTGAGGGCACATGAGATGTGTGAGTTGCCCAACAATAGTGAGTTATGTATGTCATTTTGAACATTCCTTAAGTGATTAAATCTGAACCGTTGAAACGTCATAAGACTTGGGGCCCCTGCCCCAAATAAATCCATGCACAGTTCCCTAAAGCCGCTGCCCTAATCTAGGATCGGTGACCGTCGATCGTGTATCGTGTGTTGACGATCGATCGCCACGCCTAATGTGCAAAAGGGTCGGGCCCATGGTGGATCTCACTATAACAAGACAGATGCCTGGTCAAGATGGGGTCGTATGGAACCCGATGGGCCCCTACTGACCGAATTGGTCTTCCTTAGGGCTAGATTCGTAACAAATCGGATATTAGGGCCATCCAAGTAAATCTGGGCCTATAAATAGAGTTGTGTTGGGGCATTTCTCCCCAACACAAATCTCACCCCGTTTTGTAATAGAGAGAATAGAAAAGAGAGAGAGAAGTTGACAGAAAGAGATGAAGGAGAATAGAGAAAATTGTTCATTGAGAGTGCTTGTGCTAGAATTCATCATCGTCGGGTGCGAGTTCATCACTTTAACTGCCGACTTCCTTGTCTAGATTGACTTGGTTTGCAATCAGAGGTAAGACGTGAATCGTACCACCTATTTCAATCCATTTTAGATTTTATTACATGTGATCTCACCCTTAACATTGGCTTGTGAATAGGCGTTGCCAATTTTCCAACCAACCTCAACCATAGGTGCTCGAAAATCGAGAAACCCTAATACTAAGGTGCAGAATTATACCTCTAGGTTTTCTTTTATCAACCTTAGATAGATTTAGGATTGATTGAGTCATTAGGGTATGATTATCTTTATAAATTGTTTTATTTTTACATTATTGCAATATATATGCTATCTTAACTTTCTGTAGCAAAGGTGTTTGATGAAATGCTTATGTAAGATAAAATTGCTGGAATGATGTGTATTATGTGTGGATCGAATATAGAATTACTTGTATGTAGATAAGTTGGAATTATCATGCATGGCGTCGAGTTAGGATTTTTCTTAAGTTATAAGTATGCTGCAAAATAAATTAGACTTTGTGAAATATAATCTGTCTCAAACGTTTCAAGGCGGGTAGCCCAGATGTGTTGGCTACCTGAGACGTATTTGGTTGGTCTGGGGAAGACGCGAATGGTCGGTAGTAGTTAGACTATGCGGGTGGCTTATGCCCATGCCAATCCAGATGAACACCCCTAGACTTAATCGAATCTGTCAAAATATGGCAGAAAGAGTGTTTGATGATGATAACAATAGTCCCCTGAATACGAAATACCGAATCCTAAGAAAGTATCGGGTCCACTAATAACTGCATGTGCAATGCGATTCCGATAAGCCTCTTGGGCCGGGCATGGTGCTATGGGACACCTCGAGTTGTCGGCCTACGCTAGGGTGACTCACCTCCCCGTAGTGTCCTTGGATCAATTGCTGGGGCGGTGAACCCTATCGGTGTTCTCAAGAAGGTTGGCCAGCTCCCGTTTATAGCAGGATGTTGGGAACTGTATTTTGATATGTGGAAGTGACAGGGAAGCCTGGGCTACTTGCGATAATTAGCATTGCACGGTTGGGAGCCAGATAGTCCCGTTCAGGATCAATGATTGGACAATGGTATTCCGGCTTCACCAATATGCTGAGTGAGAAATGACCTAATGAAATCTAAACAAATCATGCATACACATCATGGATCCCCTAGGCAACTGTCTAACTGTTAAAGGCCAGGATGCCGAAGGATGATCCAACCCATTTGCATTTGGAGGTTCTGTGAGTGCCTGGTTGCTTGATGTGGTGCTAGTGCCACTTTGTGTTCCTCATGTTATATCCGGAACATGCATGGTGTGCGAACTTATGTCATTCATGCATTAATGAATTGAACTAGGAACTTCGATGTTTTGTTTGGAATCAATGCCTAATCCTATTTGTTTGATAATACGTTAAACTTTAAATTATAATTCTTACTGAGTTGATCACTCACTCCCACTCCTGGGACGGTGTTTCAAAACACCACCAAGCTCTGTTATAATAGATGCAGGTATCTTAGAGGAGGATGCCTTACAGGATGAGTTCGATAACTTTACGGGAGAGTTGTTCTGCTTCCACTTTTATATTGGTCAGGTTTAAATTTAATTTTTGTCTTTACTTTACTACTTAAATTGATTCTGAATTTGTGCTTTGATGCCTTATGAATCTTAAATAAGAAACACACTTCTACAAACCATAACTGACACTCGAAATCTCGGGGATCAAGGTTATACTCAACCCCTGAAATTTGAGGCGTCACAACTTAATCGGGCGATCTGATACCTCCACCATACATCAAGGTGGCCACTTAACCGGACAAGCTAAAGCATCGACTCAGGTTAGGGTAACCTCTTAACCGAGTATTCCAATATTCATCACCACAGATCAGGGTCCATCCACATATATAAAAGGAATACAACATAAAAAGGATCTCCATTAGACAATCATAACTATTCTTTATACAATATGGAAGGAAAAGTGGTCCCCTTAAAGATGGTTACACAAATCCCATATGTGCAACAAATATTCCATTCCTTATGGGTTCTCTAAGTCCAATAAACGTCCTCATCACCATGAGATAGGAATAGGGTATCTAAAAGCATTCATATATGACTTACTAAGGAGAGAACAAAGAAAGACATGTAAACAAAAACATATGAATCATCAACTTTCAAAACATGAGATTATTAACCCAATCTTAAATGAGTTCTCACCTTATAATCTTCGACTTATTAGAGATATACGATTGATGAAAAAATAGTAAAAGGGAACTCCTCTCTTTCCTCTCTCTTTCTCATCCTCTTTCTCTTTCTCTTTCTTTCTGTCTCTCTCTCTCTCTCTCAAATTCGTAGGTGGGGGTCACCTATGGCTAGGTCTTGAGCCTCCAATTTATACATGTCATAGCCCATTACATCACATTATATGCATGGTTTTCATGTTTAAAGACTAATCTAATACATATTTTTGTGATTATAGGAATGAGAGAAGATTTCACCAATTCATGGTTAAAAGAGTCACTTTGTATGCATTGAAGATCAATAGAACAAGTGCCAAAGAATGGTGAAGAAAGAGAAGAGAAAGAGAAGAAGAAAGAAAGAAGACAAATGAAGAGGAATAGGAGGTCCAACCGGTCAAGACCGGTCGGCCAACAGGTAGGCCACTCCCTGGACTGTCAAAAGACCGATCAAGACCGGTCGGCCACGTGTAAACAGCAAGTTGCAGCTTTCTAAATTCGATTTTTGGGATTCCTAAGTGCGGGAGGACTCCATAGTTTCACGATTCTTCCAAGTCGGTGACGCCTCTAAGCTATAAAAGGACACCTATACAGCCTCTTTCTAACCCATCTAGCAATGTGGGGAGCAAAGAGATCAAAACATAGGAGGCTTCATAACCTCCTGCAACTAGTTTTCTTCTTCTTCTAGTTCTAGTTTCTAGTTTTTAATATTTTCTTTTAACTAACCTCTTAGCTAGAGCTAAGAGGTAAAGTTTGTATTTTTTTTCAATGCTTTAATTCGTTCCTTCAAGTACCATTTATTTATTTATGGATTTTCAAGTTCTAGTTTGAATAAAGTTTGTTTTTTTAGAAGTTTTGTGAGAGTTTGTGTACTCCGGACATGAGTTCCTTGCAATTCTCTGAGATTACCATGATTAGGTTGTTTGAATTTGAATTGTAGTAACCCTTGAGCATGCCATAGTCTCTTGGCATGGCTGTTACTCCGAAGGCTAGAAGTTCAAGTTCTATGTGCTTCATTAGAACTAGAAAGATGATTTCCAGAATTAAGTGGGACTGTTTATGCTTGAATGTTATATCATCCAATTAGATGAGAGATAGGACTTTGATTCTAATTGTGTTGTACTTGGATGAATGGATTGACATTGGACTACTACAAGTGGATCCTTAATGCTCTCGTTCTTCTTATTTTCAGATTTTCCTATTTTATGTGAAAAACTATTTTCCTAAACTTCTTACATTCTAGTTATTAGAGTACTTGGAATTGAATTGTTTACCTCTTTCTCTGTGGATCGACCTCGGTGTTACCGAGATTATTACTACATCGCAGCCTTGCACTTGAGGGAACCGAACAAGTTTTTGACGCCATTCCCGGGAAAAAGTTCATACGGTTTTAATTATTCTAGTAGCTATAGAGTAGTTTTAGTTAGGTAGGATTTTCAGTTTTTATAAAAGTAGATTTTTTTATTTTTTTCTAGATTACTCACAATTTTTTTTGTTTGATTTTGTAGGACATTGTTGCTTACATAGATCTCACCCTATTGGGTAACATGTCCCCATCTCCCTTCTTTTTGTTCTTTTTAATAGATTAAGGTAGTTTCCAATTCCTTAAACTTTCATCATATATAATTGGACGAATGGTGCATATGAGTACCTTTTGGAGAATGAGACGTCGGATTGGGGGACCCAAACTCATTGTGATCAAGATCCCTCCAAACATGAGTATTCTTCTGAGATTCAAAGAACCTCCACTACCCCCCCCCCCCCCCCCCCCCCCCCCCCCCCCCCCACGTAAGACGATACGTGAGTACATTAATGAAAACAATACACATGTTGAGACACGATGTAAGACGATAGGGGAATACCGGAATGAAGCAAAATCGAATAATGATCATCCGGGGAAAACATTACGTGATTACCGGATTGAAAATAACATGAGTGTTCCACCGGTTATGGTATAGGAGGTGTGCAACAACCAAAGAAACAGGTGAATAGTAGCCAACAGGTTAAGACAATGTGTGATCACTTGTATGGATATGACTATCAACCATCATATAACTCTTCATCCTACAATGCGTACTGTCTTAATTGGGGAAACCACCATTCTCCTTGTTCAAGGGAAGAACCAACCGTGGTTATTAACAATCACCCTAAAACGTCTTCCTCTTATGATGACATGTATACACAAATACTTGAGAAAATATGGAAAGAGTATGTAGATGAACAATCAAATCAAGCTTACTCGCCATCTTGTGAAGACGTTGAGCCCGAAATTGGGGGCATCAAATCAATCCCCTCTAATGAGGAGGATGGGGCTACCCAAGTCCCACCTTTTTCAGATTTAATGAATAGACTTTTAGAGGAGGTTGATCCCAATGTCATCATCAATTATGGTGAGTCCACAATCTCTTTTGGATGCTTTGAACTTAATGATGAAGAGATTTCAATGACGGTTTTCGAACCCGAGGAATCCATTAAATCTGAAAGCGAGAGTGAGGTTACTTACAATGAGGGTTCGGTGGATGCTTATGAACCTATGGTTTCTTTTTCCCAAGGGCATAATGATTATGAGTCTCTAGAAGATATGCATGCTAGAGAGATGGCCAAGGTTGATATTTCTGAGTCACTCCACCAACTTGACATGCTTAATTTTAATGTGGAGAATGAGACTCCTATGAGTGAAAATTCAGATTCTTTGGAAGAATGCTTAGCTCACTTTGAAAATTCAAACGACCCCATTATTCAAGAGATTGTTAAAGCCTTACATACTTTCGACTTGGTGCCTCATAGTAGTTATGGAGAACCTAGTTTAGAAGCATTTCACTCCATGGAGGACGCGTCCCTCACCATCGAGTCTGAATTTTTACACTCACTCAAGCAAGCTCATGATCCTTCATCCTACGATCTCGATTTCCTAGAGGAATGCTTGGCCCACTCTTATGATCTTGATGATGAGATGATTAAGGAGTTAGATATTTTGTTAGACACGGTGTCGGTGCCTGAAGAAGACCATTCCACTGATTTACACTCTCTGAAATTGTGGAGAAGACAACTTTAACTAATGAAAACTGATGAATGTCTCTCCACCATCATGGGTCCTTCAGCCCATTGAAAATTCTGATTGGGAGGACCCATTTTTTATCAATCATAACCCAAATCAGAATTTGAGGAGATATCTTTTTGCTGCTCTTATCTCCTCCTATCATGCATGTGGTGCACATAAATATTATACTTTAATGAAGACAAGTACCTATGTTTACTGTCGAGCAGGACTTTGGATGGTCCTCATGAGAAATTTATTGAAATTCATGAAGATCCTGCTCAATTTTGATCATGTAGTCGATCGGACTAATCAAAGGTAGGTAGGTAGGTTGGGGTTTAATTTTTTACAATTAGGATTGAATAAGTCTCATCGAGACAATGGAAGATGCTAGAATTGATCAACTTGCTACCCCAGGTACTCTTGTTCTCACTCTCCTTTATTTTATGTCATTACTCTCATGTCGTGCTTATTGCATATCTTGTTACATTGAGGACAATGTAGGATTTTGGTTGGGGGGTGAGATTCCTTAGATGAATCTACTAGCTTTTATGACATTTCGAGCAATTATTTCAATTTTTCTAAAATTCAAACCTCTTTTGGAAAACTTTGTTTCTATGCATTTGAGATAATACGAGCATAAGAAGAAGAGATACGAAGTGAGTGATGTTCCAAGCTTTGAACTTCTCTTAATATAATGGTTTTATATGTGAATTCCCCTATTTATGTGATTAACAGAAAATTTGAACACTTTTACACCTAGTTCACATTACATGATTTTCATGGGTTGAAAGGATTATGTGATTTGTGGATTAGCTAGACTTTGATTAAAGGTGTTGAGAAACGAAGCTGGGGTACTTTGTCCATCCTTGTCCATGAGAAAATAACGAAAGATATGGATTTCTAAAAATCCTATCTAATAAAAAAGAAAAAGGAAAAGGAATGATAAAAATTTGGGAATGATGGAAAACATGGTGGAAAATTCTGAAAAGGGCTACCTATTACCAACCGGGGGATGGTCTACCCGTAACCAAAGCCGAAAATGGGACGTAGTGTGAAAGTCGTCAAAAGGACTGTAAGGCAAATTCCTGTCATAGGCTTGTTGTTGCTTTGTGCACCTTGAGATCCGTAGTTTAGTTGATCTATGAAGAAGATAATCCCAGAAACTCATGAGATGAACTTTCACTATGCACGCTAGGTTGAATTTGTTTGAGTTCTTCTATTTATCAATCAATCAGTGAGAATTTCATATGGATACTTGTTATGTTTTGAGAGTTTAAGGTTTCAACTTCTATCACCTCATTTTTCTGAATTTTACACTTGTATGTCTTGGAATGGATAGAAACATAGTTTCTGAAGGAGGGTTGGCTTTTGGAAGATTGAACTTGTTTCACGCATGTTTTGCTTAGGACTAGCAAAAAGTTGGTTGGGGTGTGTTGAGCCTCCAATTTATACATGTCATAGCCCATTACATCATATTATATGCATGGTTTTCATGTTTAAAGACTAATCTAATACACGTTTATGTGATTATAGGAATGAAAGAATATTTCACCAATTCATGGTTAAAAGAGTCACTTTGTATGCATTGAAGATCAATAGAACAAGTGCCAAAGAATGGTGAAAAAAGAGAGGAGAAAGAGAAGAAGAAAGAAAGAAGAAAAATGAAGAGGAATAGGAGGTCCGATCGGTCAAGATCGGTCAGCCAACAGGTAGGCCACTCTCTGGATTGTCAAATGATCAGTCAAGACCGGTCGGCCACATGTAAACAGCAAGTTACAGCTTTCTAAATCCGATTTTTGGGTTTCCTAAGTGCCGGAGGACTCCGTAGTTCCGCGATTCTTCCAAGTCGGTGATGCCTCTAAGCTATAAAAGAACACCTACAGCCTCTTCCTAACCCATCTAGCAACGTGGGGAGCAAAGAGATCAAGACCTAAGAGGCTTCCTAGCCTCCTACAAATAGTTTTCTTCTTCTTCTAGTTCTAGTTTATAGTTTTTAATGTTTACTTTTAGCTAACCTCTTAGCTAGAGCTAAGAGGTGAAGTTTGTAGTTTGTTTCAATGCTTTAATTCATTCCTTCAAGTACCCTTTACTTATTTATGGATTTTCAAGTTCTAGTTTGAATAAAGTTTGGTTTTTTAGAAGTTTTGTGAGAGTTTGTGTAATCCGAACATGAGTTCCTTGCAATTCTCTGAGATTACCATGATTGGGTTGTTTGAATTTGAATTGTAGTAACCCTTGAGCATGCCATAGTCTCTTGGCATGGCTGTTACTCCGAAGGCTAGAAGTTCAAGTTCTATGTGCTTCATTAGAACTAGAAAGATGATTTCCAGAATTAAGTGGGACTGTTTGTGCTTGAATGTTATATCATCCAATTAGATGAGAGATAAGACTTTGATTCTAATTGTGTTGTACTTGGATGAATGGATTGGCATTGGACTACTACAAGTGGATCCTTGATGCTCTAGTTCTTTTTATTTTCAAATTTTCTTATTTTATGTTAAAAACTATTTTCCTAAACTTCTTAAATTCTAGTTATTAGAGTACTTAGAATTGTTTACCTCTTTCCTTGTGGATCGACCTCGGTCTTACTGAGATTATTACTACATCACAGCCTTGCACTTGAGGCGAGCGAACACTAGGAGAGGCCCTATATATAGAGGTAAGGTTGGAATTAGGGTTTTAGGGAAGCTACACCATCTTCAGATGAACGGTTGCGATTTAAAGTAGAAATACATTATCTTTCGTGCCATTTTGGAAAGTGTACACAACATGATTTGAGGAGAAATTCCACATATTTGTTAAGTCAAGTATGGGCTATAAAATGGTCATGACAGATTTTGGAATGAGGCCCACTAAGCGACGAACGGTCCATGAGAAGAAAATAAGAAATAATGAGATTAGAATTAGAAACTTTTGAACAAATGGTTTATCTGACAATCGGACACATAGGGTGGGTTTAGATGGGTCCAATGAGGCAAGTAACGTCCACAAACTGAGGGTCCACAACCGTTTGGATAGTTTTTAGTGCAAAAGAAGGTTCTAGAGAATTTCTACACAATGTGGGAGAAACTTCCGCTTTTGAGGCAATTCTCCATGTTGATTTGCTAGAAAGGATCCTTAGAATCCTCTAGAAGCTTTCCTAAGTTCCCATGCGAAGAGGTTTCCCAGATTAGAAGATCCAAGTTTCCAACGGTTGGAAGGGAAGAGGAGATCGGGCTGGATTCATGATGGAATAAGATGAAATTTGGTAGGAGGGGGTTTTGATGGTCTGTAAAGAGGATGGACGGTTCAGATCTTAGAAATGCCACCCCCCCCCCCCCCCCAAAAAAAAAGGACAGCTTGGATGGCCAGTAGTGGCAGCTGACGCATAATGCGCACGCTGTATAAAGCCCCGCCAGGCCTGACGCACACCGGTCCCGGGCCGGTCGGCCCGGACAACGAGTTTGGCCACGGTGGGTCTCACTGTGATGTATATATGAAATCCTCCAACCAACAGGTCGGCAGCGTAGTTTTAGAGGGTGACATAAAAAATTAGCCAGATTCGAGATCAAATGGCTCACTTATAGACAGATTTCTGATTTACCTATTTTTAGGATTACTAGAGGATTGAAATTCAATGTGTACGGTTAAAATGTGCCTAAAGCTTATGTCTAGGGTTTTGCATCTTAATTATCGCTAAAAACTAGCGTACTTAAAAAGGGCAGGTTAACTTAAGTTTAACTAATGGCATTTTTGTAATTTTCGTAAATCTTTGGGTTTAGCAAAATCTAACTCTTATACATTGTTAATGAGGTCATTCTAAGAAACTTTAATAAAGGGTACTCCATCTGATCTCCTACGGATGTTCCGTTATTCGAATTTCAATATTTACAGTCGATATTTAATATAAAAAATTAGAAATAAATTTCAGAAAATTTTAAAATAACTATCGTAAATCCGGGGAATTACACGAAGGTCGGACACCTCGAACTCAACACCAAGTTGAGTCTGTGCCTGAGTAGACCTACTAATGCGGTTGCATGCACTGGATGCTCAGGATTGATTTTGCCCGTGCAATGGTTGTTGTTGATGGGCCTGGACATGATCCTCACCCACGTGGTTCGCTTGATGCGAGGGCTACTGAGTCTATTGTCCTTCGATGAGGGTCGTAAGATATTGTACTTCTTCTTTGAGGGCAGATATTTTGCCCTTGTTTTTATGGGACTTTTGCCAATCGAATCCCTGCTGGGAAAGCAACGGCGAGGCGAGCTGTAAGTGTGTAGGAGTTTGCTCTTCTCCTACATCTGCCTCGTGTTGGGAAGGTTCTACTTCAAGGGGAGCCTTGCCCTTATGCTTGCGTCTTCCTCCTGTCATAAGCTTCTTGATCTTTCGAACGATCGTTAGAGGTGTAAGTCTTCAGCAATAGTGAGAACATGACTTGGATGTCGTTTTCCATAGACGACGCCAATCTATTGATGTTTGAAATTGATCAATGGATGAATGGATGAGATTTCCCCCTTTGAGATGGATGGACGATGTGGATCTCCTGTTGGTGAACGATCTAAAGCTAGATTGGAAAACTCATGGACCCTGCAGAACACAGTGGAAGACAAAGGAATGGTGGCTGGGGGTCCGACCGTTAGCCCTCCGATGTCTAAGTCAGTGAGTGTAGGAGATCTGGTGTAAAGTTTTTAAGGGGAGATCGTTATCACAAACATACCTTGAATTGCAAAGGAATTCCTCTATTTATAGGATTATTGGAGTGCGGTAGGTGGATCCGTAGATCTCGTATCCAGCTATAATATCCAAATTTCTTGGGACAGTCCTTATCTCGCCTAGATCCATCGGATTATTCAGCATAAACCTTATCACGTCCAGATCTGTCAGTTGTTGGTGATTATCTACGTACGACACTGTATGGAGGTGCGGAATGTGGTCGGTTATGAGGACTACAGAGAGTGCTTAGATCTGAGGATGCTTTGTGCTCGGCGTCCTTAATTGAAATGTTAGAGTAGGGCTCATCCGAGACTGTCGCCAAGGCCTCAGGGGTGGATATTGAATCGGCGCCGAGACTTCGGGCTCTATCTCTTATTTGAGGCTGAGGACTAGAGCTCAGATCGTTGTGCCTTGACAAACTTGGTTGCTTTTGTGAGTCTTGAACCCAACCATTCTCTCACCAGTCCGTTCTTGTGGCGTTGCCATCTCCTGACCAAGGGAATCTTTAGGCTGAGGACTTTGGTTGGGCTTTAGGATTAAGAGGCCTTCAATGGTCAGTTCTTGTGCTTTCTTTCTAATGTGGTTAGCTATCTTGGGCCAACAATAGCATGTGAGCCTTCAGTTCAATATATGGGCCCATAGACCTATGGGTTTTCCTTATTGGTGGAGACTTCAAACCTGCTGAAAAGGGGGTCTCACGACCGGTCGGCTAGTTTGGTCCGACCAGTCGAATTTAGCCCTATGTAGGGAGCAAGTCACTAGATAGTTTTTGGGCTTTTAGATCGGTCTGCTGGAGGTCCCGACCGATCATCCGATCTGTTGAGGCGAAACGGGTCGAATTATGGCGGATCTCTCTGGACTGTTTTTGCTATACTCGACCGGTCGGCTAATAGGGTCGATCGGTCATGTGTATAAGCGGAGATGTGCAATCTTGCACAATTTGTTTCTATTTTTGGTTGGAGGCTTATATAAACACTTCCAAATCATGTTTAGAGATATATATCCCAATCAATACCAATGAGTCCTAATTCGAGTTTAGAGCTTGGGGAGAAGATTGTGAGGTTTGAGAGAGCTTTGTTCATCTTCCGGGTTTGCTTGTGGGTAGATTAGGTTTATAATCTTCTGATATTCATAGTGTTATTGTCGCTTTGTGCCGTGATTTTTTTTCCTACAAGGGTTTTCCACGTAAAAACCAGCTTGTCTTTGTGTTGATTGTGTGTGTGTCGTGTGGTGATCATTTGAATCTCTTTGATGCTTCCGCTGACCGATTTTCCTTATGGCTTGAGGTCAGCTTAGAATTGCCCACAACACAGAGGACACTCCAAATTGTGTGTGTGGCTGACCAAATTCACCATGTTCTAAATTTCAGGTGGGCCACACCACGTTATTTTGCTGGTTTAGGCATAATTGTTAATTGGTATATCCCGCCTGACTTTTGGATCATAGCTGATTATTGCCAACTAAGTGTAGGTATTTGAACTTATCCTACAAACTGTTTAGCCGCCTCGTGGCCTAGAAGCCCCAATCTCCATCTATAAATAGACGGTCTGTGACCAATTTGAGCAACAAGGGTCAGATTCCAATGGCAATTCCAGTAGTGTTTATTCTCTTTCTGACCATCTCCACTCTTCTTACGCCTCCATGCACAGCAGATGCAGATATTGTAATGTACTCAGGCGACGTTCTTGGGCCAGGCGAATCACTGAAAACCGACAACTATCAGTTCATAATGCAAACTGATTGCAATCTAGCTTTGTATGCCAATGGCACTGCGAAATGGACCTCTGATACCACAGGCGAAGGCATCAATTGCTCTGCTACACTGCTAGACAATGGCACCTTGATAATACTTAATGGCTCAGGTACTCCCATTTGGATCAACAAACCCATAGTGGTCCCCAATAAATTTGTCCTGATCCTCCAACGTAACCTGACTGTTGCGATCTACGGCCCCCAACAATGGTCAATTGGTCCCTTCCCAACACTGGCCCTCAGGGCACTCGGTGGCAAGATGTCCATGGGGAACGGTGGTGATGATGTCCACGTGGCCCGTGGTGGTAAACTGATCCATGGGAGAATCGACCAGATCAATGACCGCTACAGCGGTTAGTGAGTGATCGATAAGTGGTTTGCTTGTTATGGTAGAATAATGGCCATTAATATGGCTTAATTACTATTGCTGCTGCTGCTGTTGGTGCACTGCCACCTTTGTTGTTGTTGTTGTTGTTGCTGCTGCTGTTGATATCTTGTGGTGTGGTGTGGTGTGGTGTGGTATCTCATGCCTATGAGTTATATATAAATAATGTAATGCTTTATGTTTTATGTTTATGTTCGTGTCTTGAGATAATGGTTGTGGTTGGTTTTGTTGTTGTTGCTGTTGTTAGTCATGCATGCAACGCATGGGTGGAGAGTAGATGGGGCCGCACTGATGTGATTAGTTTGTTGGACATCCATCAATATCAAGGTGCGGGCCTCTTGCTCTCCACTTAATGCTGATGTGCCACGCATCCATTCCGTCTCTAGCTGCGTCCTGACAGGGGTAGTACCTAATCCAAGCTCGCCTGGGACGCAGCGCTTGGACAGATAACCTTTGGGGGGCCACCGTGATTTATTTTATCTGCGTTAACCATTCCTTTTCTTCATATTATTTGAAGTAGACCTGGCAAAATTCGACCCGACCTGGTTTTTTCTAGTTTAGGGTTGGAAAATTTGACCCGAATTCAATTTTTAGGTTGACCCGACCCAACTCGGATTTTTATAGGTCAGGTTAGGGTTTAAAGGTGACCCGACCCGAATCATATAGGGGTTAAGTAGACTATTATATATTGATTTTCTTATTAGTTAAATAATATATAGTTTTTTTTTTCTCTCTCACACCCAGGTGGAAGCGGTCCGCATGTCTGTCAATTGAATAAACATTATAGTGGTCCCTAAGACTATTATATACTGATTTTCCTATTAGTTAAATAATACATAGTTTTTTTTTTCTTTCACACACCTTGCTAGAACAGTCCACATGTTTGTTGATTCAATAAACTTGATCGATGTGTCTGAAGCATCATCCCATTACTCTAACTATGTTGATGCTTAAAGAGGTATGCTTTAAATCTGCACTGATCCATTCTATCCATTTATTTTTCTTTTTCAGTATTTATGTAATAGAAATACTCTATAAAAAAAACCTCGGTTTATATATATATATATATATATATATATATATATATATATATATATATATATATATATATATATATATAGATGGAAGTGGTACTATTAGGTCTACCTCGTGGGAAGAGCTGTGTGGGCCCAACATGTCAGACATCAACACTGTGAATTTGATGGGTCCCCCTTTAGGTCATGGGATATCGCAAAAATCATCCGTATACAGAACTCATGTGGGCCATACCATTTAAAACCATGCGAAGACATGCCTAAAACATCTAAAAGTACTTGGTGGGGCCCACTTGAGTTTTGGATGCGGCTGAAACTTGGTCTGACCCCTCATCCAAGTGGGACACATACAATGGATGGGCTGGATTTGTGAACCACATCTTAGTGGGCCAAAAAATTGATCATGAAGGTTTTAATGGGCAGATTACCCCTCTCAACTTTTGTCTATGGTGTGGCCCCTCTAAGTCATGGATTGACATGATTTTTAAGCCTGTGGCCCACCATGAAATGGTGCATCTGACTAATGGGGTAAATGTTTGACACACATCATGGTGGGGCCCACACAGCTCAATCTCATGAAAGTTCCCATGAGGTGGACATCATAGTACCATTTCCTATCTATATGCACTCTTGTACCTATTAAACATAGATGGTTTGGCTTTCAATTGAATGCTAGTGTCATATGCATTTACTTTAATCTACAAATTAGTTAGTTGATCATTAAAATGTGGGTCAACCTGACCCGACCTGATTTAATTTGGGTTGGGTAAGGGTTAGTAAAATCCAACCCGAATTCAATTTGGGTCAGGTTAGGGATGAGGTGGAAACGACCTGACCCGAACTTGACCCGAGTCAACCCATTGCCACCTCTAATTTGAAGGCATGAACCAAAAAAGACGGATTTATATAAAATATATGAGAATTCCCCTTACGATTTGTAGAAAAGAAATATGAAACTCTAGTGCATGAGGACATGGTGGAATAGTATCCTGATGATCTCCCTTGTGTACAAATGGGGCCCATAGATGAATCATCTCGACCATTTATCTTATATATCTTGGTACTGTGGATGGGGAATTTCTAAAAAAAAACAAAAATCCAGACTAGATATTCCTAAACCATTGATCAGCGGCTGACAAACAAATGGTTCAAAGAAAACGGAAACAGTCTAGGAAATGCTCAAATATTCAATGGCTAGGATCTTCCAGTTCCTGAGATTTTTGGGACATCTCCCATCTGCAGTGAGTACCTAAGATCCACATCGGGCATCATTGAAAAAGGGCCCCACTTTTGAACAAAGGGGCCCATGGGGTTATTATTCACCTTATGAGGCTTAATACGCAGGCATTTATAATGAACTCGAATTAAACCAACTAAGTTGTGATCTGAATATTAGATTGACTGAGCAATCGTAACCCATTGATTCATGGACATTTATTTCGAATCAAGACCATTGGATATTTTTCATTTTTAACCGTCCAATCTGAAACTAGATAAACATATAAACTTTTACCCATAAGACTGTTTAGTTTGAATGACTTGCATGCAATGTATGCAATTTCTCAGTAATTTTTAACAGCCTGTGTATAATCTTGTAATACTCTGGCAAACGGTCAAACCATTTCTCTAATGAAATACAGAACGTATGCTTCCAGGCCTGACCCAGCTCCAGCAGGACTTGGGCTGGAATATCATCCCGAAGGCTGGGCTCAGCTCAATAGGGCCTGGACTAAGATGTCCAAAAGCCTCTCAGACCAGCCCGGTCGATTAGGGTTTTGCAAAGGCCACTTACAATCGGTTGGACTTCCTGGCTGGTGATTGATTAATGTTAGTAAATAGACAAAGGAAAGTTATTTCTCATCGCTTTAAAGGAGTTGCGGGCTTAGGTGGGCCCCACCATGGTATTTAGGTGAAATCCAGCGAAACCACTGTCACCCTATGTCAGGCCCAAGGCCCAAAAATCAGCCCCATCAATGATTCAAGTGAATCACACAATTGGAAATAATGTATGGGACAACACTCACCATTCAAATTGTTCCTCTTCATATGGCCCACCTAAATAATAGATGGGCCTAATGTTTTAGCCCCAAGTCTAAGTTTTGGTGTGGTATCTAAATGGTTAGAGTGGATTTTATATAATCATCACGGAGAGACCTGTATCAAGAGTGGACGTCTCTCTCCCAAGTATCTCCCTTGGTGTGGAACATTTGATGAATAACGGGTCAACCTGATTTTTGGCCATGAACCTAACATAGGATTATACAAGAGTGGATCTCACGCATAGAAGCAGGAGGAGTCTTATGTTGACGAGAGACAATGACCTAAGCAAGCAAAGAGACGAGCTATTTGACAGAAAAAGAAATAGACAGAGTGAAAAGCGAGCCAACGGAGCGCGTAACAAAGTGGAAAGTAGGTCCTCCCCCGTAACAACATGGGAGGGTAATGAGATTCAACTGGATGGTCATGCTTCTTCGAGAACGATTTTTCCCTAGATTGAATGTAATACACTGAACAAATTCTAAGGGTATAAATTATTTTTTTCAAAATAAGAATAAATCTTGACCATCGAATAGATTATGTGACAAACTCTTGATTATAGATATAGGCTAATATGTACAACAAAACGTCAGTTTGAACCATGGATTATCCATCCATAACATATAAAATATAACCCTACCTTCTGATCGCCAATACAAAAGCTATAAATGGTCCGATCAATTGATGGATAGCTTAAATCCTTCAAATCGATTATTTTGAAGTATGATCTATTCAATGTTCATCGGTCATCTTATTAATCTAGCTATAACCTTCGGAATGATATAGGTTTGATAATTTTCACTTGAGTAGAACTCAAGATCTAAGTCCAAATGTGTGCATAGCCACAGTTTAACGAAGATATTGATCAATCTAATGAACTGATTGATGTCAAATTGCTTATATGATTCATCTTGAGTAGATCTATCTTGCCATCTGATTTAATTATATCAAATATGCATGGATCATGCTAGACAATGTACGTGTACACAAGACAACATCATGATCTTCCATCATCTTGACTATTAGCAATATTTGAACTCTACCATTATTTTCCCATATGCATATGAAATATGATCTACAATTTTGTACGATTAGAATTCACCTATCCATAGCAATTTGTGACACCTTCATGCACATCTATACACCCTTATCCATGATAGGCAAGGGTGTACCCAACTTAAATACACCTTCGAATCATTGAAGGTTAAGATTAATTTAAAGTAATCTGATAAGCATCTAGCCATGAAACAAATTTATATATTTGTGGAAATATTTTAAGAATTCAATGGATGGTATGGATCAACATAATATGTATTGTGGGGCCCATTCTACCTTTTAGGCTATTCTCGGGTAAATGCATGCTTTAAAAATATTTAAAGCAAATTGCTGAAGTTTTGCAAATACCAGGAAAAAAAAAAAAAAAAGCCTCTTTTAGGGCCTGCTTGGTTGCATAATCCAGATTCTAGAGAATTCAAATTCCACTGTTGGAATTCAAAATTACAGAAATTAGATTGGAAACTAAGTTCCATCTGAAACTTGTTGTTTGGTTGAAAATTGTGTAATTCAGATTATGTTTCAACCGTTGCTTGTGGCATGGCCTACTTGGGCTTTGGATCCGCCTAAGAACTTGACCCCTGGCCTATAGTAGTCCTGCAAGACAGATGGCCGGGTTGGATGACAAATAAACATTATAGTGGGCCCTAGGAAGTTTTTTTTATGGTGGACGTTCAAACAATGCTATTTTCCTAAGGTTTGGTCCACTTGAGATTTAGATATGCCTCATCTTTTGTCTAATGCCCTTAATTAAGCTTTCAAAACGCATGGACCATGTGGGTATAAAACACATGTTATAGATGCACAATGCATATATGGAGGTAGGTGACACTAGCTTCTGCCTCTTTTCCCTACCGATAGAAACGATGTTGGGAGCCGTTTCCACTAATGATTCCAACCAAATTAAGCTTGCTTGCGGAATCTTGTTTAGCTAGAACTTGTCACCAAACACATCAGTTAAAATTGGATTATACTAGAATCCTGATTTCAAGTTAGAAATGAGTTTTGAGGTGCCAGCCAAACGGGCCTAGCTAACCTAAAAAGTTGGAATTGAGCCGTTAACTTGTCTAAATGATGAAATTGCCACTAAACTTTTACATTTTTTACTATTATACCAGTCCGTGGGGCAGGCGTGCGAATGATTCTATGGGACCCACCTTTTATGTATATGTGTAATCAACGGCGTCCATCTATTTTGCTATCTCATTTTGGACCAAAAGCCCACAAATGAGGCAGATCCGAAGCACAGATGGACCCTGCCACAAGAACCTTTGGGGATGAAATGCCTACCATTAAAAACATGTTTGGGGCCATGGAAGTTCGGACCAAGCTGATATTGTGTCTTCCCTTTGTCCATCTCTCTGTGGCCTCATCAACAGGTTGGATGGAGATAATAAATATCAGGGTGGGCCTTAGGAAGTTTGCACCGGTGGAAAATAAACATTCGATTGCCCCCATGAAGTTTTTAACGGTGGGGATTCAATAACGACCGTTTCTTGTGGTGTGGTCCATATAAGATTTGGATCTGCTTCAATTTTTGAATCATGTCCTAAATTGAGTTGTCAAAAATGGATGGACAGTGTGGATGTAAGGCATATACATCACAGTGGCCCACAATTAGGGATCCATTGACCAGCGATCCACCAAAACCGCCTCCGGATTGCCAGACACGGATTTCTTACGTACCAAAGCCTTCCTTGGGATGCTAGGTGAGGCCCACCATGATGTTTATGGGGAATCCACCTGGTCCATCCATTTTTTAAGCTCATTTTAGGACATGCAATAAAAAAATGAGTTGGATCCAAAACTCAAGTGGACCACAGGAGAGGAACAATTGGGGAAATAAATGCGTACCATTGAAAACTTCCTGGGTACCACCTTGATGTTTTCATGCCATCCAAAGTGTTTATTAGGTCATTACCACTGGAATGAAATGAAAGCACAAAAAATTTAGCCTGATACAAAACTTTTGTGGCAATATGAATGTTTCTACTATGGTCATTGTACCCCTAGTGTTTCCTCTTGTGTGGCCTACTTGAATTTTGGATCCACCTCATTTTTTGTTATATGTCCTAAAATGAGCTCGAAAAATGGACGGACAGGGTGGATTTTTACAAGCATCATGGTGGGCCCCACCTAGCATCCTAGCACTGGAAGTTGATGCAAAAGCCTAATGCATGAAATCTGCATCCGGTATTGTGTATAGACCTAGCAAAATTCAACCTGACCGACTAACCCGACCCAACCCAACCCGATTTTTCCTAGTTTAGGGTTGGAAATTTTGACTCGAATTCAATTTTTGAGTTGACCCGACCCGAATTTTTATAAGTCGGGTTAGGGTTAAAGGTGACTCGACCCAACCCGACCCAAATCATACAGGGGTTAAGTAGACTATTATATATTGATTTTCTTATTAGTTAAATAATACATAGCTTTTTTTTCTCACACACCCTGCTAGGAATGGTCCACATGTCTGTCAATTTAATAAACATATGCACACCAATGATCACATTTTATGACATGTAGAACTAAAATATCATGAGTTTTTTTTTTCTTGTGCTCATTTACTGGAGGACTAAAATGGTAGCTAATTGTCCATAAAATAAATTAATAAAATTATCTTAATGGTTATATTTATTTGATTGTTGATAGGAATTTATTGGACAGTTAAAATGAAGGAATCAAATGGTTCCACTTCAATAATTGTGTCTACAATTTAACTATTTAATAAAATTAAATATCAAATGGTCTTGTTGATTTGATCCAATGGTAAAAAAAAAAAAAGGAATTTTTGGACATTAATTGGTTGGTTCAAATGAAATATTAAATGTCAATTTCAAAAAGTTTTACTTGGAGTATCAAGCACCATTCTTTGTCGATGCATTAAAAAAAAAACCATTATAAATTCTGTCTTTCCATAAAACCCTTACCATAGGTTGTAAAGAGAGGGCTTCTTTCAGCCGCATGAGATAGAGAGAGAGAGAAGTTGTTTTATATGTTTCATCCATGCGCGCGCGCGCGCACACACACACGCAAAGAGAGAGAGAGAGAGAGAGAGAGAGAGAGAGAGAGAGACTATATGTTTCATTCATGCCGTCCCATCACTCAAACAATATTGATGCTTAGAGAAGTATGTTTTAAATCTACACTCCATTCTATTCATTTATTTTTCTCTTTCAGTATTTGCGTAATAAAAATACTCTATTAAAAAGCATTATATATATATATATATATATATATATATATATATATATATATATATATATATATATATATATATATATATTACGTACCTATTAAACATAGATGGTTTGGTTTTCAATTGAACGCTAATGTTATATGCATCTAGTTTAATCTATAAACCGGTTAGTTGATCATTAAAATGCAGGTCAACCTGACCGACCTGATTTAATTTGGGTTGGCTAAGGGTTGGGAAAATCAAACCCGAATACAATTTGGGTCGGGTTAGGGTTGAGGTGGAAATGACCCGACCTGAACTTGACCCGATGTGACCCATTGCCACCTCTAATTGTGTATAATCGCTGCTGCCAGTGGATTGCATGATGTGCCACAGACAGCCCACTTGATGTCACCGAGTTATGTGGGTCCTACTACGATGTATGTTTTATATCAAAGCCGTCCATTTATTTTGCAAGATCATTTTGGTGGACGAGACTAAAAAAGTGGCAGATCCAAACCCCAAGTGGACCACACCACAAAGGCAGTGGAGAGTGAACGTCCACCCTTGAAAATTTCTTGGGGCCCACAAAAGTCTTGGATCAAATTGGTATTTGTTTCTCTATTCATCCAGGACCTTTTTTTACCTATAAACTGCAGGTTTGATGGCAAATAAACATCATGGTAGACCCTAAGAAGGTTTTGATGGTAGGCGTTTCTGTAGTGTGTGGTCCCCTTGAGGTTTGCATTGGCCTCATTTTTAGGAGTCTGGATCCTTTGTTGGAGCTTTTTCATTGGTCCACGTCATCACATAGGTCTACAACTTTATCACACTGATGTCACTGTCATGCAGTGTGACGTGGTCCAATGATCCCTGCTTGGAGGCCAACAGAGGATTAGGATTCCATTTTTAGGGGTGTCCTAAAATGATCTCACAAAATGAATGAATGGTGAGGATATAACACATACATCATGGTGGGTCCACATAACTTGGTGACCTCAACACACCACCAAGGTTGGTGGTGTGTGGTACACCACACAATCCACTTCCTCCATTACGTTGCCAATAGGCAGTGCTCTATGGGCCCCTCGGCGATGGATATTTTTATCTATGCCATCCATCCTTTTCAAAGATCATTATAGGGTGTGGCCCCAAAAATGAGAGAGATCAAAGTATATGGGGGAACACATAACAGGAAACAGTAGCGATGAGGGTAGTTTTGTCATTTAAAAAAATTCTATTCATAACCTGGGAGCTATATGAAAGTGAGCAGTTGTATGTCTAACTGTGCAAATCTTAGGCGTTTTACTTTAAATATTTTAAAAGTATGCATTTATTTGGAAATAGCCCAAAAGAGAGGTGGCTATACGAAATCTCCCGTGATTAATGAATAGGACGATGAATAATGAATTGGGCTTTCACCACCCTCCACCAACAGTGTCATATGACCTCTACAGTAACCATGCTATTTAAACTCTCCCATTCAGGGACTTCTCATAAGCAAAATAATGAGGAAATAAGAGAGAAAATAAGGAAAAGAAGAAATTAGAGAGAAGGAGAGACGATTTCAACCATCCATGTGTAACTCACCTCTAATTTAACTGTTGAGGTGAGCGCACGGATCAATTACTTGTCATCTTGACGCCGAATTTATTAATTGAAGTCCAATTAGACGTTTATGTTGATAATCAAGCAATCTTTCAGTTTTGTTAGAAGGTATGACCCACTTATCTATATTATCCACTGTGGCCAGCATGTCGTCCACCTTGATATGTGTTTGAATCATATATATGGACCCTATAACAATTGGAAGCCATTTGATGGCTAAAATCCCCTATTTTAATTCCTTTTTCCTTTCCTTATTTTTTATTTTGATGAACGTGATCCAAAGTTTAATATGTCCGCCATAACTTGGCCAACCCCATGAATGGGGTGGATCATTCGTACATGGACCCCACCACCGTAAACAGTGAGTTGAACGGGGCACCCTTGAAAACTTCCCCATTCCTCATGATGAATATATAATAGTATATAATATCACATGTATTAATATGTATTATAAGGAAAGCTGACCTACCACATTTCTCTCTCCAGAAACTGATGAGCACTTTTTCATTACTCATTGCACATGATGTAAGCTCAAAATGTGAGCTGTCCATGTGATTCAACACCCCAAAAATCCTCAAAGGCTCATCTTTCAACCTGATCCAAAACTTTGGTAGGCCGCAGCAGAAAGCAAGAGGCAAATCAAGGGAGGAAACTGCTTCCTTCTTTCATGGCCCACCAAGGTTCTGGAACAAGTTGAAAGATGTGCCATGAGAGTGTTTTTGGGTGCTGCATCACCTAAACGGCTCAGATTTTGGACTCACATCATGTGCGATGAACCATATGTGATGAGTTATGAAAAAGTGCTCGAGTTCTCGTGAGAGAAGTGCGCGGGTCATCAATCCTCGTATATCCAAAGGAAAGGAAATGACGTGACGTCCATCCCTTGTATGGCTGTGATAATGGTCGGTGTGACTAGTTGTAAGTCCCACCATGATGTATTTGTTTAATCCATGCCGTCCAACCCCTTCGCCTGGTCATTTTAACCATTAGGTTTGAAAATTAATCATATTCAAATCCTAGGTGGGCAATACCACAGAAAATAGTAAGATTGAACGGCCGTACTTAGAATCTTTCCACGGCCCACCAAGGTGCTTAATTTCCATTCAAATCTGGACGCCGGTCATGTGGGAGTTGTTCCATGACACGTGTACAGTAAAAATGAAGGAAAAGCCCAAGTATGCCCTAGCTAATACAATAGAATAATATAATATATATTAAAAAAAAAAATCATGAAATAGTGCAGAGAAGGATGTCTCTCTTGAAAGGGACGTCTGTAGCGAGGCTTTGAGATCACAGTGAATACATTATATCCAAGCCATCCATTCATTTGGGCGGGCTGTTTTAACCCTTAGACCCAAGAATAGAACAGATCCAAGTCTTTGATAAGCCGCACCATATAGAAAATGTGGGCTTTGAACTCTTACCAAACCTTCCCATACCCACAAGTGTGAGGAAAATCCATAGTTTCGGTGGGCAGCACAGCTGAAAGCAGTGGAGATTGTATGGATACCATTGAACTGGCTGGGGCCCATCGTAGTTACAGCTGTGAGGGGACCACCAAGATGTCATTTGCCATCTTACATGTGAATAAACGTGAGTAGGCCTGGGAACGGGCCGTGTTGAACACTGTTCGTGTAGTGTCGTTTTCAAAAATGCCCTCACCCAAATTTGTTAATGGGTCAAAATCTAGAACCCTAACACATTCGTTAGTTTAACAGGTTACCTACAATCCGACCTATGCTTCCGTAGGCAAAGAGATGAAAAATGGGCTCGAGTTGACAGAGATTTTGGAGCGTGACCATGTGGGGCCATGGGCAGAAAGATGAAGAAAACTCTCAAGTGTGTGTGTGATAGAGAGAGAGAGAGAATCTTACTAGTTATCTTAGCTGCCTAGGATTTTCTCACCACACTCAAAATAATTACCAAAATACCCTCACTAACAAGTTACTAACAGGTTAGACAGATTTCGTAGGTGAAACACTAACCCGACCTCTTAACTTAACGGGCCTTGATGGGCCAACCCGTTAGTGACCTGACACGATAAGGCTAAACCCGAATACTGAATTTTTCATGCGGATTGGTGGGTGGTGTGGAATTTTGCCCAGTCGTACTGACCTATATATATATATGAGAAATGCTCACACACAACTAGTTAACACTGCATTTTGGTTCAATTAACTAGGCATTTAACGAGAAACTCCCTCTTAACTATAACATATACACTTATATGAAAATATTTTAGAATACATATCATAGTTATACACAGTGACACACATTTCAAAGATCCAAGCCATTCATCAATATTTGAGGCCCACCAAAGAGTAATTATGTGCCAAAAATTAAAAAATTAAACTTATGAGGTCAGCAAAAATTTAAAGCTAAGGATAGGACGTCACTCTCTGGACGTTCCATCTTTGTTTTTGGCAATGGGCTATGAGACTAATTGTGAGCCCCACCATGATGCATGTAGTTCATCTACACCGTCCAACAGTTTTCCCATATAATTTTAGGGCTGGATCCTAAAAATGAGACCGTTGAAAAACCCCACAATGTTGGAACCGTCTAGGGTCCTAAGTGATGTATGTGACAAACCCACTCTGTCCATCCATCTTTCCAACCCATGTTAAATGAGGCAGATCCAAACCACAGCTGGGCCACACCATTGGGACAGTGGGATCCACCCTGACAAAAGGGTTTTATCCACACCGTCCATTCTCGGACCATCCCGGAACAGCAGGGATAATGACGTCCTCTGCTGGGGTTATCCTGTGTGTAGTACGCATATGCCCATCATGGTGTATGTATTTTATCTTCACGACGTGATGGGAGGAATTAACCATGATGTATACGCTGGATCCATACCATCCAGGAGCTCACTGGACTGTGGGCCGGGGCCCTCTGACGTCCCTGAGCTGGTAGGTCCAACAGTTGGGGACCATACACGTCTGGTCCAACCGTCCATACAAGGCCCACCTGCAATGAACATGTTCTTATCCACTTGGTCCGTTTATATTGACAGATCATTCTGGGTGTGGGACCCGGTTATGAGTGGATCACGCCAAAGGAAACAATGATGATTGGACACCTACCATCTAAACCGTTGGATATGTAATCCAACTGATCATCACCGTCCATCATGGGTCATATTAGTAAATGGGAGATCAAATACATCAAAAATTAGATCCAACTGGCCATAACCCAAATCAACGGTCCTAATCAAGATTTAATGATCAGATCGGATGGATCTTGGACCTATGTAAATATAGACCCAAAATGAATGGTTAGGATTGATAAATCATGAACCTTAGGTGTGATATGACCAAACCGATGGTACGGATCGGTAGTTTAAGGGTCTGATTGCCCAATCAATGATCGAATTTGTATAATAAGCAAATAATAGTTGAGTAATTATGAGATTAAGTATGAAAGTAACCATATTTCTTGACAATTAACATGATACTTAAAAATTAAAATTCAACAAAAACATAAACCTAAGGCCGGCCGATAAATCAAAGAAAATTATATCAAAAGTCTAAGCAGACTAAAGAATGAATAACACTTTTGTAAATAACACTATATGGATTGCATTTCCAGTATGCATTCATCATGCATTCATAAATCATGTGACATAACTGCTTATGAGATATGATATATTTAACCATCTGAGATATGGTAAATGTAACTATTTATGATGTGATGTTGAGATTGAACACTGGACAACTCGAGGACCAAGATTCCCTTAACTTTTAGGTAGAGATCACAACTAGAACCTGAGTTAATACCAAGAGGGCCTCCTCCTTAGGCTGAGACCAGGGTTAGAGAATGAGTTTAGTTAGCTCCAAAGTAGACTACTCATCGCTAGACTCCAAGTGTCACACTATAAGTGAGAAAAACCAATCCAAGCTCAGAGAGTTGGAATGTTATGCTCCTTCATGTATGGGCTTAGGAGAGACTAAGCTGAATGGGTGTTGACAGACCGAAAGTTGTGTGCAGCCATGACCTTGGTGGTTCTGAATATTAAATTATTTATGAGATGGATGACGTATTTTTTTAATACTTTGATATATCATATTTATATGTTGAATCATGCAAATTATTACTTGTTGGGCTTTTTAGCTAATGGTGGTGTACATGAAAAATCATCTGAAAAAAAGATAAAGTGAATGTGTATCCATGAGAAGATCAATGGCTTTGGAAAATAGTTGTTCAAGATTCCGTCGGAAGATTGGATGACTTAGTCTTTTTATTATGATTTCTATTATGAAAAAATGTTATTAAATGTAGGCCTGAAGGTCTATTGATGTTTAAACATTATATTTGGATTTTTATGTGATAAAGAAATTCTGTTTCAATGGCAAGAAATTCCTTCTTTATAAAGAAGAAGTCTTCCAAGAAAAATTCTTCAGATTTAGTGGTAAGCACATTATCTAGCATTGGTTGATCTTTTGAAATTTTAAATTGTGCCGCATTATCATCCAAAGAAATAGAATTTTCAATCATGGGGGTCTTCCACAATAGAATTTGTCATGTGTTGTTAATGGAAGGACTCAAAAAGATCGACTTCAGCCATCTCTCTAGCATGCATATCCTCTAGAGACTCATAATCATTATGCCCTTGGGAAAAAGAAACCATAGGTTCATAAGTATCCACCGAACCCTCATTCTAGATAACACCACCATCGATTTCAGATTTTATGGATCCCTCGGGTTTGTCAACCGTCATTGAAATCTCTTCGTCATTAAGTTCAAAACATCCAAAAGAAATAATGGACTCACTATAATTAATGATGACATTGGGAACATCGAGATCAATCTCCTTTAAAAGTTTATTCATTATATCTGAAGAAGGTGGGACTTGGGTAGCCCCATCCTCCTCATTAGAGGGGATTAATTTGATGCCCTCAATTTCGGTCTCAACGTCTTCACAAGATAGTGAGTAGGCTTGATTTGATCGCTCGTACTCGCATTCTTTCGCTAAATCATCAATGATATGTATATACATGTCATCATAAGAGAAAGACGTTTTTGGGCGATTGTTGATAACCATGGTTGTTTCTTCCCTTAAACAAGTAGAATGGTGGCTTCCCCAATTAAGACTGTATGCATTGTAAGATGAAGAGTTATGTGATGGTTGATAGGCATATCCATACAAGTGATTACGCATTGTCTTAACCAATTGGCCACTATTCACTCGTTCCTTTTGATGTTGCACATTCCTACCATAACCGGTGGAACACTTATGTTATTTTCAATCCGGTAATCACGTAATGTTTTCCCGAGTTGATCATTATTTGATTTTGCTTCATTCTAGTACTCCCTCATCGTCTTACGCCATGTCTTAACATGTGTTTCATTAATGTAATCACGCAATGTCTTATGTGGGGGGGGTAGTGGAGGTTATTTGAATCTCAGAAAGACACTCATGCTTAGAGGGATCCCGATCACAATAAGTTTGCATCCCATGGTCCGGCTTCTCATCTTTCGAAAGGTACACATAAGCACTACGCATCCAATTAGCCATGATAAAATTCTAAAGAATTGAAAACTAACATATCCTAAGAAATAAATAAAAAGAAGAGAGATAGGGAGATGTTACCTAATGGGAATGAGAACTATGTCAACAACAATGGCCTATAAAATAAAATAAAAATTGTTAGTAATCTAGAAAATATTAGAAAACCTACTTCTAGAAAAACTGAAAGTCCTACCTAACTAGGACTACTCTATAGTTACTAGAACAATTAAACATTTTTCCCGGCAGCGGCGCCAAAAACGTGTTCGCTCGCCTCAAGTGCAAGGCTGCAATGTAGTAATAATCTCGGTAAGATCGAGGTCGATCCACAGGGAATTAGGGTAAACAATCCCAACTTATTCTAATAACTTCAATCTCAACAACTTTAGAATTCAGTTTTAAGAAGTAATGAAAAACAGTAATTAAATAGAAGAAAATCCAAGAATTAAAGGAATACTAAGTCTTTTAAGGATCCACTTGTAGTAATCCAATGCTAATTCATTCATCCAAGCACAAACACAATTAGAATCAAAGTTCTATCTCTCATCTAATTGGAAGATATTTCATTCAACACAAACAGTCCCACTTAAATCTGAAAAATCAGATTTCTAGTTCTAATGAAGCATGTAGAATTCAAACTTGTAGCCTTCGAAGTAACAACCATACCAAGAGATTGCGGCATGCTATAGGGTTACTACAATTTGAATCTAATCAAACCATAATGATAATCTCAGAGAAGTGCAAGGAACTCATGTATGAAGTACATGAACTCTCATAAAACTTCTAAAAATACCAACTTTATTCAAATTAAAGCTTAAAAATCCAAACTTGAAGTAAGAGTACTTGAAATAAACGAATTGAACATTGAAACTAGCTACAAGCTTCACCTCTTAGCCCTAACTAAAAGGTTCTAGCCGAGCATTGTCATACTACAACTAGAATCAAAAGAAAAACTACTTGAAAGCATAGAAAAACTATAAAAACCCTAGCTGGAAGAGTTGCAAACACTCCATGACAATCTTCTCCACCTCTCACGACTTCCCAAGCCTTCTATGATGCCTTAAGAAGAGTATGGAGGTGTCCTTTTATAGCAAAAATCACTCAACGTCTCAAATTGCATAAGAATTTATGCACTTACATCGGTTATCGGGTGCCCGGCGAATGTTGGTCGGGCGCCCGACCATACCACAAAATAGTCCAACGAGTTTGGTAACTTTTCTTTGAATTTCAGGCGCCCGGAACCTCTTTATCGGGCGTTCAACGGGTCATCAAGCGCCTGGCCGGTTGTGGTCGGGCGCCCGGCCATGTCTAGAAAAGTTCCAACAAGAAACTGAAATTTCTGTCAATTTTAGGCGCCCAGTAAAGTGGTGGTCGAGCGCCCGAAGGCCAAAAATATAATTTTTCTGCTCTGCAGGGTCATCTATTGAACTTTCTACAATTTGCTTTTCTAGCCCTGCAGCTCTACAATTTGACTTTTTTTGTCATTCTAGGTCTTCAACTTGATTCCTTCAAGGTTTTTTCTCCACTTCTTTGGTTGGCGGACATTTGGTGGGTGTCTAGAAATAATCAAAATATCCAATGGTCCTATTTCAACAAACAATTGCCCATGGATCAAAGATTAAAATTATCTTCCATTTGAGCCTGTGATGGTAACCTAATGAACAATGAATCCACAATTTAGTCAGTTTAACATGAGTTAAGAGATGACACGCATACAATTTTGGTTGCCTACATATCAAGTGATATATCCTACCTGAGTATCACACAACTCCATTTCACATTACACCTACACTACTTAGGACTATCAATAGGCCAGGCATAGGATGGAGGATCACACTACAAGAAATTTCATTTTTACCGACGAATGATTTCGTCGGTAATCAGTAAAATTTCGTCGGGAAATCTTTTTCCCGACGAAATAATTCGCGGCTAACATCGTCGCAGAAAGGCCGTCGGTAAAGGTTTTTACCGACGAAATAATTTTTCGTAGGTAATAATTACACCATTACCGACGAAAATATTCGTCGGGAAAACATATGAATGTTTGTCGGGAATGAAAATGATACGTCGATGAAAAAACTTTTACCGACGAAATAATTCGTAGGTAAAAACATGTTGAAACTTTTACCGATGGAATAATTCGTCGGTAAAAGTATGTAAAAATGTTGTACCAACGAAATATTTCGTCGGTAAAAAGATTTTACATACTTTTACCTACGAAATATTTCGTCGATAAAAGTTTTCCCTGTCTCGGTTTCATTTATTTTCAAAATTCAGAAAAATTTCTGATATACACCTGTAAAAAAACCTATACATTTTGAATCCTATTCACATCCACAAACATACAAATAAACAAAAACTACATCATCCATACACAAATAATCCATTCCACATCCACAAACAAACAATATTCATCCACACACAAATACATACAAGTTAAAAATCGTATATTAAAAAAAATAATCAGGAAGATGAAGGCGGAGGTGGCGGAGGTGGCGGGGCATCGGCGCCAAGGCGTGCAGCGAGAGCCTGAAACATCTCCTGCATCCGTCGCTCATGCTCCTGCCGCAACTCCTCGATCCTCCTCTCCTGCTCCTCCCGTAGCCTCTCCTCCTCCTCCCTCTGCCTCTCCAGCTGCTCCCGAATCCCATCGACGACGACCCGTAGCTGCTGAACCTCTCTCTCTGTGATGTCAGCTCGGCGTTGAGCGCTCTCACCAGCTACGGATCGGCTGGAGCCAGCTCTAGTTTGTGCCATGAGCTTAGCACCATGGCCAAGCCCACGCACATATCCAGAACGGGTGCCAAGCACCTCGCTCAGGATTTCTGGCTCACTCCGCTGACTACCATCGGGAGTGGGCTAACTGCGTATGGTGTCCATCGCCGCCTGTAATGAAAAGATATGAAATTTCATAAAAAATGACATGAATGACATTATTATCAATCAATGCGCAATTAAATTTTACAAAGTAAAGATTTTTACCCAATGTTCACTGGCTCTAGGATGAACCCAAGATCCCGTCGCCTGCCGACAGTGAGTCCCTCTGTAGAGGTCTACTGGTCTAGGCTCCTGGCCGGTGACGGAATCCCGCTGCGCAATCGAAAGGAAAAAAGACTTATAATAAATGCCAATCAAAATAATATATTAATTTAATAATCATCAATAATTTCTTACCATGTCGTAACGATATCGTACAAATGACTTTGAACCAGCTACATGGTTCACTTGTAACTTTTCCCTGTTCGCAGAATTTATTCTACTCCTTTTCTGAACACATTATACAAAATACATTTCTATTAATTGCGAAATTAATTGCGAATTTAATTGTTACCGTAAGATATCGTACATGTGAATATTACTTGAAAAGCCTCCGACGAAAATCTCTCGCAGAGTATCCGCCAGTCGTCTATAGTAACGTGTGGCGGTGCGGACAGTACGGCCTCATCGTGTGTCCTGCATCGCTTGTACTGCTGGTGCAACTCTCCGCGGTACTCCTTGAACCGCTCTCTAATCATGTCGTCGACGGCATGAGAAATGTAGGGAACATTCAAATCGAATTCAAATTTATCCTGCAGTTTCGTAAATAATAAATTAAGGCAATAAACTTATTAACAATAGGACTTAACCGTAAATGAACTTTCACAAAAGAAAATTTCAATTTACTAAACTTTACCTGAAGGCGTTGACGGATGAGCTGTCGCACATCATCTGTCACGTCAGTCCAACGGGGGTGGTGGCGGGGATCAGAGATCGGCATAGGACACCGACCTCAGACGTAAACAATCTGGCACTGTCCCCAACAGGTCTAAGGCAGTCCTGTGGGAACTCTACCGCCACCCTACCCTCACGCGTAAGTCGCTCTAAAACTAACCCACGCGTGGGTCCACGTCCTCCTCGGCTGGTAGAAGATGCTGCTGCGAAAAGATATATGTAAGTAACAATATAAACAGAAATCACTAAATAAATGTCTAAACTTACATGCAGTGCCCGGTGTATGCTGAACAGAAGGATCAGATGACTGTGATGCACCGTGCGACGTCGATGCTGTCTGCGTCGCATCACGGGTGGAGGGGGTAGATCCAGTGCGCGAACGACCTGATCTCCCACCTGGTGCCATGACTGAATATATCTGAAATACAAACTTATAAATTTAAACAATGTCAATGCAAGTTTATGAACATCATTGCAGAGTGAATTTGTGCTTATGCTTAGAGAAATGATAAAAATATGATTAGACCATTACACTATAATGCAAGCAGAATATAATAAAACCGTAAACAGAATATAATAAAACCGTAAACAGAATATAAAAGTTGAAAAATCCATTACACATTGTCATTCTATCTTAAATACATATATCTCATTGTAATACAAATCAACTTCGGATCAACTATCCGAAATACTCCCTGCGTAAGTTATCGTACGCTGCAGATGTATATTTCAAGCTGTATGAAGCACTCGACATTATTACAGCCAACATGCCAGTCACAATAGGAGAAATCTGATCTCTCGGGACTCCATTCAGATGTGCAAGTGATAATGTCGCATCTTCCATACGAAGTTTTCCGCGGTTATATTCCTCAATCAGGTCCGAAATTTTTTTGAGATTGTATAATCTTTCATCTGAGTCATCGTCTTCCTCCCTACATTTCTCAACCAGACCGGATATCTCTCTGGCCCTACCAGAAGAATATAGGGCCGGAAAGTCCATCCGCAACAGCTGATGAAGTATGCTGCGTGCTTCCGCTACGCTCCAGTTTGTGGAGGACATGATCAGAAAGTGACTTAACTGTAAATGTAGATTATCAACAAGTCAATTCAGAAAAAAAATCATGACTTGTAAAACATATATACATGTAATAATCAAATTAATCGAATTGAAAAATTACATGTAAATCTTGTATACATTTAATAATCGTCGTCTGAATCATTATCGCTTAGGACTCTTTCTTCTTCACCATCACTATCGCTGATCAGAATTTCCTCTTCATCGTCTGCAACGTTGTCATCGATGAAAGCGTTATCATCTCTAATAATGTCATTTATGATTGAGGCATCAACGTGATCAGGTGGCACATCATCTCTATTCAATTGCACCACATCAATATCAACATTTGGATCATTCCCTCTATCCCAAGATGGCATGTCTTCTTGGTATGCTTGTTCAACTGACGACGTTCTATTACTCCCTTCATCGTTATCTTCAACGTCTACTTCGAGAATGTCAAATATGTTCCTGGGCTTTATTTTCTACACCACGTGCCAAGAGCCGCCTAACTTGGTGTCAGCGAGGTAGAATACTTGTTCGGCTTGGCCGGCTATGATAAATGGGTCATCTTTAAACCACTTCCGAGATAAATTTACGCTCGTGAAGTAATTATCAGTCTGTATTCCCAACTTTTTATTTCCAATGTCCCACCAATCGCATTTAAATAAGTACACCCCGCTTTCTCATACAATAACTCAGCTCAATAATATCCGTCAAAACGCCATAAAAATCAATTTCGACCTCCTCATGTGTTCCCTTCACAACCACACCACTATTTTGTATGGTCCTATATTTCTCACGCTCCTCAGTGTGGAACCGAATCCCGTTTACAATACAACCTGTATATCTAGATACACGTCTATCAGGGCCACACGCCAGTGAGTAGAGCGCATCAGAAGCATCCGCAGAGTTGTTAGCGCGCAACATCTTCATCTATCATCATGTACAGAATATAAATGTACGTTTAGGCATTTAAAATTACGTGTAAATATTGTGCAATACAACAATATTGTAAGTGTGGTGAGATAGAAGGTAAATTAATCTTACACTTTTTGCAAACCATTCTGGAAACAAATCCTGATGCATTCGATCATAATTTGTAGGGTATTGGGACTTCATCTCCTCGATGTGTTCGCTATACACAATTGGTACGTTGTAAGCAAGAAATTTTGAGATTAAAACTATTTGTAGATATACAATAATTATGTGCGAAGACTTACTCCAAGTACGACTCTATTTCTTCACAGTTATGCAACACATACCACCGCGCCTTCGCTTGATCCCGATGGTCCATATCCTGAAACGTCGGCGATCCTAAAGGACGGACGTTATGTGCGAATACAGATATGAGTCCTTGTTCATGCTCTTGCCCTGCATCGGCATTACGATCTTCTCGGTTGAATCTAGTCTCTATGCCACGAAGATACATGGAGCAAAATGTCAGGCACTCATTATCAATGTACGCCTCAGCAATGGATCCCTCTGGACGTGCCTTATTCCTCACATATTGTTTTAATGTGTGAAGGTATCTGTACACAAAATCAATATGTTTAGGACATGAAAACATGGATATACGTAGTTTATGGAATGAATAAAAATTTATGATCATTGTTCTATCACCTTTCGATCGGATACATCCAACGATATTGTATTGGGCCTGCAAGCTTCGCTTCGTGCGGTAAGTGAATCGCTAGGTGTACCATGACATCGAAAAACGCAGGTGGAAAAATTCTTTCAAGTTTGCAAAGGATTACGACAATATCCTTCTCCAGTCGTTTAATAACCTCTACATTCAAAGATTTCAAACACAAATCCTTAAAGAATATCCCCAACTCAATCAGCGTAGCACTGACATCCTTGTTAAGGAATCCACGAATCGCAACTGGTAGTAGGCGTTGCAGAAGGACGTGACAGTCATGACTTTTCATTCCTATTACCTTACAGTCCGTAATGTTGACGCGCCGAGAGATATTCGATGCATACCCGTCGAGAAATTTCACCTTGTTCAACCATTCACATACACGTTTTTTCTCTAGTTTTGTCAATGTGTAGCAGGCTGCTGGTATAGTATATGAATTTCCATGTGGTTGCAAGTGCAACTCTTTCCTTAAACCCATTGCTTGTAGATCCAATCGAGCCTTAAAACTGTCTTTTGTTTTCTTCTCTATGTTCATCAATGTTCCAAAGACATTGTCACATATATTCTTCTCAATATGCATGACATCCAAGTTGTGTCGTAATTTCAGATGACTCCAATAAGGCAACTAAAAAAAATGCTCTTCTTCCTCCAGTTGTACTCCAATACTGTACGTTTTCTCTTCTTCAAGTGCGGTGCCTTACCAAATCTAACTTCTTCAATATTACTCAGCTGTTGTAACACATCTTCTACAGATAGTTCTGTAACGCCCCTAAAATTCGACACTCGAGTATATAACTCAAATCTCGAAATCAAGGGTGTTATGAATGAATCCTTCACAATCACAACTGAAACTTTTATCCTTTTCATTCACAAGGTACCAAATATATGGAATAAAAATAAGCCAACTTTGAAAATTAAACTAATCAACGTGTCTATGAAATTATTCCAAACTGTCTAAATTAATGGCCATCTAATGGGCCTTATTACATCAATGCTTTCAAACAAAAAATAAATAACTAATTCAAATAAAAATCTTCTAGAGTATTTCCTCATCTGGAACCGCTTCTTCAAAGTCCTCTAAATCATCACCTGTCACTACGGTTAATCGCATAACATTGCGTCAGCTATAAAAGCCGGTGAGCATTCTCATATAGTTTAACACATGTAATTCGACATAGAAAATCACTTAACCATCAAAGTACAAATCACTACAATTCCCAACAGTAATTTCATCCAATCAAAATCCTTTAAACATGCACGTGATGCATGGAATGCAAGTATGCTTCAACAATCTCAGTACGGTTATCAGTAGAACATCCCAGGGCCAGTTTATAGTCGGGCCTACACTGTCTCATAACTGCAGAGTTGGTCTCTTGTACACACCAGGGAACTCACCCAACCTGCTAAAATCATCTGATATCCACCGGGTACGCTAGTATGGTATCTTGCACACACCAGGGAGCTCAACCAACCCGTCCACAATCGATGGACTATCAGAAGGGTATATTGCACACACAGGGCGCTCAACCAGGGACTGTTGCACACACTTGGGCGCTCACCCCAAACAATCATCAATGGGTCTATTGACACCACCAGGGTGCTCACCCTACGGTAATAACTGGAGTTCACAAATCGTGCTATGCATGAACTAAATCAACACTCCAAAATATCTTTCCAAGATAATTCAAAAATAAGCTCACCCATGTACAACCTTAATCGGGTATCAAATTCATATGATTTATCAAAATCACTGTAAAACCAACCTTTCAAAATCCAACTTTCAAATTGAATGTAATATAACAAAATTTCAGCCCATCAAGGCACCAATTACAATCACGCAAATCCATAAATTCATGAAACTATATAAATTTCCAGCAATAGTTTAAAACAAAACCAAACAAAGATTGTAACTTTCGCATGACGATTAACCAATCTAAAATATAATATAAAATCCAAAACCAATTTCAAATAAAGGAAATTATGAATACAATGGAAAAACGATATGAGATAACTCACAGTTTCAATCTTTCTTTCTTCTTTCCTTCTTCTTTCTCTTCTTCTTCTTTCTTTTCTTCTTCTTCTTCTCTCCTTGCTGCTGGGATATTGCCCCAGAAATCTCTCTCTCTCTCTCTCTCTCTCTACAAAGCCCTCCCTCTCTCTCTACTCGTACTCACTCTCTCTCTCTTTCTCTTTCTCTTTCTCTCTCTACCCGCTCTTCTCTCTCTCTACGTTCTCTCTAGGAAACGACACCTAGGGGGGTCTTATACACCACCCTAGATGAGATTGGACGGTCTAAGATGGGCTTGAATGGCCTGAGTTCGCGGTACTACAACCGAACCGAAGGTGGTAGAGTTTGAGTTGGAGAAGGCTTCCGTTTTCGTTTCTTGTAGACAAAACCCCAAGTGAGACGTTGGAACCTAGGTGGGGTCCACACGAACCCCTGAAGAAGTTTGGTCCGTCCATGCAGAGCAACGGACCGGATCTTGGGATCTTTTGGTTTGGACGGTGATTTGGAAAAGCCTGGATTGGCGACCATTATGAAAGAAACTCAAGGGGACCCCATACGTGGGTTAAAGGAAAAGAATGGGCGGTTTCAGATCTTAGATGTGGGGCCCACACACGGACGGAGTGGATGGTGCGGACGGACAGCGTCCGTTCGCTGTTGCACAGCGTCCAGCGAAGAAGACGCTCGGTCTTCTTGAATACGGGGTCAACGCACGTTGACCGAGAGGATGACGTGCACGTTGTGCACGTGGGTTCCACCGTGATGTATGTGACAAATCTACTCCGCTCATTAGTTAGGCCAGGGAGTTTTAGGGTGTGACACCAAAAATGAGGCAGATCCGATGTTTAGGTGGGCCGCTTCATGCAAAAGATGGGTAAGTAAACTTACGTTAAAACTTACACTAACGTAAGTAACGATTCAACCATATATATATTTAAGGTAATTCCAAGTTTACCCTTTTCTTTGTTTTTGAGTTCAACCACCTGTAGCGGTCCCGTTTACCATCAGTTTTCGGTGAAACTTCACCAAGGCCTGTCATTTTCTGCGCTCTTTATACAGGTTAATTTTGGGCCTTGATCTCTTACAGATAACCAAGATGCACTTTAGTGGTCCATTACACTAGGTGATCCAAAGTGACATTTATACATATCTAATAGAAAATTTAACCGGTAGTCTTGGTATATATCCTATGATCTTCGAAATGATCGGTTCGGTTTGTTATTTGGGTGGCCCAATCAGCAGATACGAATTCGATGGATGGTTATATGAAGGGCCAATTTTTTTTCTAATTAGATGTTTATGTTCCTAAACACAAGTATGACTTATTGTATGGTCAGTTTCTCAAACTGATATTCCTAATATGGTCTTTGGGTGGCCTATTGGTGAGACCTATACACCGTTAGACTTTAATGACTTGTCTACTCATGAAATTTCATCAGATCATAGTTTTGACGGTAGGTTAAGCATGTCAATGTATGATAAACAAGATGAACGGATCAGAATGTTAAATTGATTTGTGTATGAGCAGCTATGGGGATCAAGGGTTTAGTTTACCATGATCGGCTTGTCCAAATTTGAAGTGTACGGTCAGATACCTTTACCTAGTGATGAATAATTAATTGAACAGTTGGTTTTGATAAATAAGTGTAATTGATGGTTCATCTTGGAAATCAACGGTTAATGGATTTATACATGTATATGCTTGAACTAACGTAGTGTACATACTCATGTACGTATCTACACGCACCCAAAATCCCGGGTCATTACATTCTACCCTCCTTAAAGGAATTTCGTCCCGAAATTCAAAAACTTCCACGATGTATAGAGATGATAGTATGCATAATTCATCATATGAACTCGGGTTCTGAAAATCTACCCCCCCTAAAAGAATCTCGTCCTTGAGATTAGAGTACATATGTATCAATCTTCAATTATCATAAGCCACAAAGGGAGAATCATACAACCAACAAAATTTATTTTAGTACTCCTCAAAATATCGGATCATCCAAATATCCACACATGATTTAATATTTCATTAATAATAATTTAATTATCCACTCTTTGATCTAGGTCCCTTATGTCTCTCCATATGTTTGTTTGATGGAGGTTTTGCAAGAAAATCGGGTGGCTGGACAGGCAGTTACTTTAAAATTTATTTCTTCCAAACCATACATCCAATCGATCTAAAATTTGGAACAGATGTTACTGACTTCAAGATGTATCATCAGAAAAATTTTCAGCTCAAAATACCTAATAATTCTTAGATTTTCTCCCTGATAAAGGTAGTAATATGTTGCTGTCCAGCAGCAGATTTCATGTTTCTCAGTCTACTTCTAGAATATTTAGAATTTTTCTACAATTCCGTTTGTTCTTAAATTTTACAGGGATATCAATGGGTATGTTTCTGACCTCCAAGAAAATTTTGAAAATTTTTAGACTTGTATTTTGTCATAGGTAATCATATGTATGAATTTGGTCCATAATTTCAGTCCTACAAGTGAAAATTAAGGAAAAATAAAAAAATATTCGATTTCTGGATCAATCCACTTGTTATGATTTCGTGGGAACGTCCTTATAACCCTAAGAAAAATCACAGAGGTTTAGAGATTTTAATTTCGATTACTTATGATTTAGCAAAACGCTTATTAAGGTGGGGATTCACTTCTCATGGTACCTAGGTACATGTATCTAAGTTCAATGGCTATCCTAAAAGTATTTGGGAGCCTATGTTTAGAGTTTCTACATTCATGAAGCTACTATATATCCTAAAACTTTAGTGGACTATTTCCCAAGGCACAGTTTATCTCATTCCTATTCTCTGATACCAACTGTAACGCCCCCTAAAATTCGACACTCGAGTATATAACTCAAATCTCGAAATCAAGGGTGTTATGAATGAATCCTTCACAATCACAACTGAAACTTTTATCCTTTTCATTCACAAGGTACCAAATATATGGAATAAAAATAAAGCCAACTTTGAAAATTAAACTATAATCAACGAGTCTATGAAATTATTCCAAACTGTCTAAATTAATGGCCAGTCTAATGGGACCTTATTACATCAATGCTTTCAAACCAAAAATCAAATAACTAATTCAAATAAAATCTTCTAGAGTATTTCTCATCTGGAACCGCTTCTTCAAAGTCCTCTAAATCATCACCTGTCACTACGGTTAATCGCATAACACTTGCGTCAGCTATAAAAGCCGGTGAGCATTCTCATATAGTTTAGCACATGTAATTCGACATAGAAAATCACTTAACCATCAAAGTACAAATCACTACAATTCCAACAGTAATTTCATCCAATCAAAATCCTTTAAACATGCACGTGATGCATGGAATGCAAGTATGCTTCAACAATCTCAGTACGGTTATCAGTAGAACATCCAGGGCCAGTTTATAGTCGGGCCTACACTGTCTCATAACTGACAGAGTTGGTCTCTTGTACACACCAGGGAACTCACCCAACCTGCTAAAATCATCTGATATCCACCGGGTACGCTAGTATGGTATCTTGCACACACCAGGGAGCTCAACCAACCCGTCCACAATCGATGGACTATCAGAAGGGTATATTGCATACACAGGGCGCTCAACCAGGGACTGTTGCACACACTTGGGCGCTCACCCAAACAATCATCAATGGGTCTATTGCACACACCAGGGATGCTCACCCTACGGTAATAACTGGAGTTCACAAATCGTGCTATGCATGAACTAAATCAACACTCCATAAATATCTTTCCAAGATAATTCAAAAATAAGCTCACACATGTACAACCTTAATCGGGTATCAAATTCATATGATATATCAAAATCACTGTAAAACCAACCTTTCAAAATCCAACTTTCAAATTGAATGTAATATAACAAAATTTCAGCCCATCAAGGCACCAATTACAATCACGCAAATCCATAAATTCATGAAACTATATAAATTTCCAACAATAGTTTAAAACAAAACCAAACAAAGATTGTAACTTTCGCATGACGATTAACCAATCTAAAATATAATATAAAATCCAAAACCAATTTCAAATAAAAGGAAATTGTGAATACAATGGAAAAACGATATGAGATAAACTCACAGTTTCAATCTTTCTTTCTTCTTTCCTTTCTTCTTTCCTTCTTCTTCTTCTTCTTTCTTTCTTCTTCTTCTCTCCTTGCTGCTGGGATATTGCCCCAGAAATCTCTCTCTCTCTCTCTCTCTACAAAGCCTCCCTCTCTCTCTACTCGTACTCACTCTCTCTCTCTTTCTCTTTCTCTTTCTCTCTCTACCCGCTCTTCTCTCTCTCTACGTTTCTCTTCTAGGAAACGACACCTAGGGGGGTCTTATACACCACCCTAGATGAGATTGGACGGTCTAAGATGGGCTTGAATGGCCTGAGTTCGCGGGTACTACAACCGAACCGAAGGTGGTAGAGTTTGAGTTGGAGAAGGCTTCCGTTTTCGTTTCTTGTAGACAAAACCCCAAGTGAGACGTTGGAAACCTAGGTGGGGTCCACACGAACCCCTGAAGAAGTTTGGTCCGTCCATGCAGAGCAACGGACCGGATCTTGGGATCTTTTGGTTTGGACGGTGATTTGGAAAAGCCTGGATTGGCGACCATTATGAAAGAAACTCAAGGGGACCCCATACGTGGGTTAAAGGAAAAGAATGGCGGTTCAGATCTTAGATGTGGGGCCCACACACGGACGGAGTGGATGGTGCGGACGGACAGCGTCCGTTCGCTGTTGCAGCGTCCAGCGAAGAAGACGCTCGGTCTTCTTGAATACGGGGTCAACGCACGTTGACCGAGAGGATGACGTGCACGTTGTGCACGTGGGTTCCACCGTGATGTATGTGACAAATCTACTCCGCTCATTAGTTAGGCCAGGAGTAGTTTTAGGGTGTGACACCAAAAAATGAGGCAGATCCGATGTTTAGGTGGGCCGCTTCATGCAAAAGATGGGTAAGTAAACTTACGTTTAAAACTTACACTAACGTAAGTAACGATTCAACCATATACATATATATATTTAAGGTAATTCCAAGTTTACCCTTTTCTTTGTTTTTGAGTTCAACCACCTGTAGCGGTCTCGTTTACCATCAGTTTTATGTGAAACTTCACCAAGGCCTGTCATTTTTCGCGCTTCTTTCTACGGGTTAATTTTGGGCCTTGATCTCTTACAGATAACCAAGATGCACTTTTAGTGGTCCATTACACTAGGTGATCCAAAGTGACATTTATACATATCTAATAGAAAATTTAACCGGTAGTCTTGGTATATATCCTATGATCTTCGAAATGATCGGTTCGGTTTGTTATTTGGGTGGCCCAATCAGCAGATACGAATTCGATGGATGGTTATATGAAGGGCCAATTTTTTTTCTAATTAGATGTTTATGTTCCTAAACACAAGTATGACTTATTGTATGGTCAGTTTCTCAAACTGATATTCCTAATATGGTCTTTGGGTGGCCTATTGGTGAGACCTATACACCGTTAGACTTTAATGACTTGTCTACTCATGAAATTTCATCAGATCATAGTTTTGACGGTAGGTTAAGCATGTCAATGTATGATAAACAAGATGAACGGATCAGAATGTTAAATTGATTTGTGTATGAGCAGCTATGGGGATCAAGGGTTTAGTTTACCATGATCGGCTTGTCCAAATTTGAAGTGTACGGTTAGATACATTTACCTAGTGATGAATAATTAATTGAACAGTTGGTTTTGATAAATAAGTGTAATTGATGGTTCATCTTGGAAATCAACGGTTAATGGATTTATACATGTATATGCTTGAACTAACGTAGTGTACATACTCATGTACGTATCTACACGCACCCAAAATCCCGGGTCATTACATTCTACCCTCCTTAAAGGAATTTCGTCCCGAAATTCAAAAACTTCCACGATGTATAGAGATGATAGTATGCATAATTCATCATATGAACTCGGGTTCTGAAAATCTACCCCCCTAAAAGAATCTCGTCCTTGAGATTAGAGTACATATGTATCAATCTTCAATTATCATAAGCCACAAAGGGAGAATCATACAACCAACAAAATTTATTTTAGTACTCCTCAAAATATCGGATCATCCAAATATCCACACATGATTTAATATTTCATTAATAATAATTTAATTATCCACTCTTTGATCTAGGTCCCTTATGTCTCTCCATATGTTTGTTTGATGGAGGTTTTGCAAGAAAATCGGGTGGCTGGACAGGCAGTTACTTTAAAATTTATTTCTTCCAAACCATACATCCAATCGATCTAAAATTTGGAACAGATGTTACTGACTTCAAGATGTATCATCAGAAAAATTTTCAGCTCAAAATACCTAATAATTCTTAGATTTTCTCCCTGATAAAGGTAGTAATATGTTGCTGTCCAGCAGCAGATTTCATGTTTCTCAAGTCTACTTCTAGAATATTTAGAATTTTTTTACAATTCCGTTTGTTCTTAAATTTTACAGGGATATCAATGGGTATGTTTCTGACCTCCAGGAAAATTTTGAAAATTTTTAGACTTGTATTTTGTCATAGGTAATCATATGTATGAATTTGGTCCATAATTTCAGTCCTACAAGTGAAAATTAAGGAAAAATAAAAAAATATTGATTTCTGATCAATCCACTTGTTATGATTTCGTGGGAACTGTCCTTATAACCCTAAGAAAGATCACAGAGGTTTAGAGATTTTAATTTCGATTACTTATGATTTAGCAAAACGCTTATTAAGGTGGGAATTCACTTCTCATGGTACCTAGGTACATGTATCTAAGTTCAATGGCTATCCTAAAAGTATTTGGGAGCCTATGTTTAGAGTTTCTACATTCATGAAGCTACCTATATATCCTAAAACTTTAGTGGACTATTTTCCCAAGGCACAGTTTATCTCATTCCTATTCTCTGATACCAACTGTAACGCCCCCTAAAATTCGACACTCGAGTATATAACTCAAATCTCGAAATCAAGGGTGTTATGAATGAATCATTCACAATCACAACTGAAACTTTTATCCTTTTCCATTCACAAGGTACCAAATATATGGAATAAAAATAAGCCAACTTTGAAAATTAAACTATAATCAACGATGTCTATGAAATTGTTCCCAACTGTCTAAACTAATGGCCAGTCTAATGGCCTTATTACATCAATGCTTTCAAACCAAAAATCAAATAACTAATTCAAATAAAATCTTCTAGAGTATTTCCTCATCTGGAACCGCTTCTTCAAAGTCCTCTAAATCATCACCTGTCACTACGGTTAATCGCATAACACTGCGTCAGCTATAAAAGCCGGTGAGCATTCTCATATAGTTTAGCACATGTAATTCGACATAGAAAATCACTTAACCATCAAAGTACAAATCACTACAATTCCAACAGTAATTTCATCCAATCAAAATCCTTTAAACATGCACGTGATGCATGGAATGCAAGTATGCTTCAACAATCTCAGTACGGTTATCAGTAGAACATCCAGGGCCAGTTTATAGTCGGGCCTACACTTTCACATACTGCAGAGTTGGTCTCTTGTACACACCAGGGAACTCACCCAACCTGCCAAAATCATCTGATATCCACCGGGTACGCTAGTATGGTATCTTGCACACACCAGGGAGCTCAACCAACCCGTCCACAATCGATGGACTATCAGAAGGGTATATTGCATACACAGGGCGCTCAACCAGGGACTGTTGCACACACTTGGGCGCTCACCCAAACAATCATCAATGGGTCTATTGCACACACCAGGGATGCTCACCCTACGGTAATAACTGGAGTTCTCAAATCGTGCTATGCATGAACTAAATCAACACTCCATAAATATCTTTCCAAGATAATTCAAAAATAAGCTCACCCATGTACAACCTTAATCGGGTATCAAATTCATATGATATATCAAAATCACTGTAAAACCAACCCTTTCAAATCCAACTTTCAAATAGAATGTAATATAACAAAATTTCAGCCCATCAAGGCACCAATTACAATCACGCAAATCCATAAATTCATGAAACTATATAAATTTCCAAGCAATTGTTTAAAACAAAACCAAACAAAGATTGTAACTTTCGCATGACGATTAACCAATCTAAAATATAATATAAAATCCAAAACCAATTTCAACTAAAAGAAATTGTGAATACAATGGAAAAACGATATGAGATTAAACTCACAGTTTCAATCTTTCTTTCTTCTTTCCTTTCTTCTTTCCTTCTTCTTCTTCTTCTTCTTTCTTTCTTCTTCTTCTCTCCTTGCTGCTGGGATATTGCCCCAGAAATCTCTCTCTCTCTCTCTCTCTACAAAGCCTCCCTCTCTCTCTACTCGTACTCACTCTCTCTCTCTTTCTCTTTCTCTTTCTCTCTCTACCCGCTCTTCTCTCTCTCTACGTTTCTCTTCTAGGAAACGACACCTAGGGGGGTCTTATACACCACCCTAAGATGAGATTGGACGGTCTAAGATGGGCTTGAATGGCCTGAGTTCGCGGGTACTACAACCGGACCGAAGGTGGTAGAGTTTGAGTTGGAGAAGGCTTCCGTTTTCGTTTCTTGTAGACAAAACCCCAAGTGAGACGTTGGAAACCTAGGTGGGGTCCACACGAACCCCTGGAAGAAGTTTGGTCCGCCCATGCAGAGCAACGGACCGGATCTTGGGATCTTTTGGTTTGGACGGTGATTTGGAAAAGCCTGGATTGGCGACCGTTATGAAAGAAACTCAAGGGGACCCCATACGTGGGTTAAAGGAAAAGAATGGGCGGTTTAGATCTTAGATGTGGGGCCCACACACGGACGGAGTGGATGGTGCGGACGGACAGCGTCCGTTCGCTGTTGCAGCGTCCAGCGAAGAAGACGCTCGGTCTTCTTGAATACGGGGTCAACACACGTTGACCGAGAGGATGACGTGCACGTTGTGCACGTGGGTTCCACCGTGATGTATGTGACAAATCTACTCCGTTCATTAGTTAGGCCAGGGAGTTTTAAGGCATGACACAAAAAATGAGGTAGATCCGAGTCTTGGGTGGGCCACACTTCACAAAATTGTGTGGGTAATAACCAACGTGAAAATCCAATCTACGTTTCCTGTTCTTTCCAATAACATAATATGAATAATTCCAAGTTTACCCTTTTATTTGGTTTTGACTTTCAACACCTGTCCATAGCAGTCTCGTTTACCATCAGTTTTATGTGAAACTTCACCAAGGCCTGTCATTTTCTGCGCTTCTTTCTACAGGGTTAATTTTGGGCCTTGATCTCTTACAGATAACCAAGATGCACTTTTAGTGGTCCATTACACTAGGTGATCCAAAGTGACATTTATACATATCTAATAGAAAATTTAACCGGTAGTCTTGGTATATATCCTATGATCTTCGAAATGATCGGTTCGGTTTGTTATTTGGGTGGCCCAATCAGCAGATACGAATTCGATGGATGGTTATATGAAGGGCCAATTTTTTTTCTAATTAGATGTTTATGTTCTAAACACAAGTATGACTTATTGTACTGGTCAGTTTCTCAAACTGATATTCCTAATATGGTCTTTGGGTGGCCTATTGGTGAGACCTATACACCGTTAGACTTTAATGACTTGTCTACTCATGAAATTTCATCAGATCATAGTTTTGACGGTAGGTTAAGCATGTCAATGTATGATAAACAAGATGAACGGATCAGAATGTTAAATTGATTTGTGTATGAGCAGCTATGGGGATCAAGGGTTTAGTTTACCATGATCGGCTTGTCCAAATTTGAAGTGTACGGTCAGATACCTTTACCTAGTGATGAATAATTAATTGAACAGTTGGTTTTGATAAATAAGTGTAATTGATGGTTCATCTTGGAAATCAACGGTTAATGGATTTATACATGTATATGCTTGAACTAACGTAGTGTACATACTCATGTACGTATCTACACGCACCCAAAATCCCGGGTCATTACATTCTACCCTCCTTAAAGGAATTTCGTCCCGAAATTCAAAAACTTCCACGATGTATAGAGATGATAGTATGCATAATTCATCATATGAACTCGGGTTCTGAAAATCTACCCCCCTAAAAGAATCTCGTCCTTGAGATTAGAGTACATATGTATCAATCTTCAATTATCATAAGCCACAAAGGGAGAATCATACAACCAACAAAATTTATTTAGTACTCCTCAAAATATCGGATCATCCAAATATCCACACATGATTTAATATTTCATTAATAATAATTTAATTATCCACTCTTTGATCTAGGTCCCTTATGTCTCTCCATATGTTTGTTTGATGGAGGTTTTGCAAGAAAATCGGGTGGCTGGACAGGCAGTTACTTTAAAATTTATTTCTTCCAAACCATACATCCAATCGATCTAAAATTTGGAACAGATGTTACTGACTTCAAGATGTATCATCAGAAAAATTTTCAGCTCAAAATACCTAATAATTCTTAGATTTTCTCCCTGATAAAGGTAGTAATATGTTGCTGTCCAACAGCAGATTTCACGTTTTCTCAGTCTACTTCTAGAATATTTAGAATTTTTCTACAATTCCGTTTGTTCTTAAATTTTACAGGGATATCAATGGGTATGTTTCTGACCTCCAAGAAAATTTTGAAAATTTTTAGACTTGTATTTTGTCATAGGTAATCATAGGTATGAATTTGGTCCATAATTTTAGTCCTACAAGTGAAAATTAAGGAAAAATTCAAAAATATCGATTTCTGGTCAATCCACTTGTTGTGATTTCGTGGGAATGTCCTTATAACCCTAAGAAAGAATCACAGAGGTTTAAAATTTTAATTTCGATTACTTATGATTTAGCAAAACGCTCACTAAGGTGGGAATTCACTTCTCTTGGTACCTAGGTACATGTGTCTAAATTCAATGGCTATCCTAAAAGTATTTGGGAGCCTATGTTTAGAGTTTCTACATTCATGAAGCTACCCTATATCCTAAAACTTTGGTGGAATTTTTCCCAAGGCACAGTTTATCTCATTCCTATTCTCTGATACCAACTGTAACGCCCCCAAAATTCGACACTCGAGTATATAACTCAAATTCGAAATCAAGGGTGTTATGAATGAATCATTCACAATCACAACTGAAACTTTTATCCTTTCCATTCACAAGGTACCAAATATATGGAATAAAAATAAACCAACTTTGAAAATTAAACTAAAATCAACGAGTCTATGAAATTGTTCCCAACTGTCTAAACTAATGGCCGTCTAATGGACCTTAATACATCAATGCTTTCAAACCAAAAATCAAATAACTAATTCAAATAAAATCTTCTAGAGTATTTCCTCATCTGGAACCGCTTCTTCAAAGTCCTCTAAATCATCACCTGTCACTACGGTTAATCGCATAACACTTGCGTCAGCTATAAAAGCCGGTGAGCATTCTCATATAGTTTAGCACATGTAATTCGACATAGAAAATCACTTAACCATTAAAGTACAAATCACTACAATTCCAACAGTAATTTCATCCAATCAAAATCCTTTAAACATGCACGTGATGCATGGAATGCAAGTATGCTTCAACAATCTCAGTACGGTTATCAGTAGAACATCCAGGGCCAGTTTATAGTCGGGCCTACACTTCTCACAATTACAGAGTTGGTCTCTTGTACACACCAGGGAACTCACCCAACCTGCCAAAATCATCTGATATCCACCGGGTACGCTAGTATGGTATCTTGCACACACCAGGGAGCTCAACCAACCCGTCCACAATCGATGGACTATCAGAAGGGTATATTGCACACACAGGGCGCTCAACCAGGGACTGTTGCACACACTTGGGCGCTCACCCAAACAATCATCAATGGGCCTATTGCACACACCAGGGATGCTCACCCTACGGTAATAACTGGAGTTCTCAAATCGTGCTATGCATGAACCAAATCAACACTCCATAACATCTTTCCAAGATAATTCAAAAATAAGCTCACACATGTACAACCTTAATGGGTATCAAATTCATATGATATATCAAAATCACTGTAAAACCAACCCTTTAAAATCCAACTTTCAAATAGAATGTAATATAACAAAATTTCAGCCCATCAAGGCACCAATTACAATCACGCAAATCCATAAATTCATGAAACTATATAAATTTCCAACAATTGTTTAAAACAAAACCAAACAAAGATTGTAACTTTCGCATGACGATTAACCAATCTAAAATATAATATAAAATCCAAAACCAATTTCAACTAAAAGAAATTGTGAATACAATGGAAAAACGATATGAGATTAAACTCACAGTTTCAATCTTTCTTTCTTCTTTCTTCTTCTTTCCTTCTTCTTCTTCTTCTTCTTCTTTCTTCTTCTTCTCTCCTTGCTGCTGGGATATTGCCCCAGAAATCTCTCTCTCTCTCTCTCTCTACAAAGCCTCCCTCTCTCTCTACTCGTACTCACTCTCTCTCTCTTCTTTCTCTTTCTACTTCTCTCTCTACCCGCTCTTCTCTCTCTCTATGTTTCTCTTCTAGGAAACGACACCTAGGGGGGGTCTTATACACCACCCTAGATGAGATTGGACGGTCTAAGATGGGCTTGAATGGCCTGAGTTCGCGGTACTACAACCGACCAAAGGTGGTAGAGTTTGAGTTGGAGAAGGCTTCCGTTTTCGTTTCTTGTAGACAAAACCCCAAGTGAGACGTTGGAAACCTAGGTGGGGTCCACACGAACCCCTGGAAGAAGTTTGGTCCGTCCATGCAGAGCAACGGACCGGATCTTGGGATCTTTTGGTTTGGACGGTGATTTGGAAAAGCCTTGATTGGCGACCTTATGAAAGAAACTCAAGGGGACCCCATACGTGGGTTAAAGGAAAAGAATGGGCGGTTCAGATCTTAGATGTGGGGCCCACACACGGACGGAGTGGATGGTGCGGACGGACAGCGTCCGTTCGCTGTTGCAGCGTCCAGCGAAGAAGACGCTCGGTCTTCTTGATACGGGGTCAACGCACGTTGACCGAGAGGATGACGTGCACGTTGTGCACGTGGGTTCCACCGTGATGTATGTGACAAATCTACTCCGTTCATTAGTTAGGCCAGGGAGTTTTAAGGGCATGACACCAAAAATGAGGCTAGATCCGAGTCTTGGGTGGGCCACACTTCATGCAAATTGATGTGGGTAAGTAACTTACGTGAAAACTACAATCTACGTTAGTCACTGATTCTTACCAATATACATATATATTAAGGTAATTCCAAGTTTACCCTTTTATTTGGTTTTTGACTTTAACCGACCTGTAGCAGTCTCGTTTACCATCAGTTTTCTGTGAAACTTCACCAAGGCCTGTCATTTTCTGCGCTTCTTTCTACAGGTTAATTTTGGGCCTTGATCTCTTACAGATAACCAAGATGCACTTTTAGTGGTCCATTACACTAGGTGATCCAAAGTGACATTTATACATATCTAATAGAAAATTTAACCGGTAGTCTTGGTATATATCCTATGATCTTCGAAATGATCGGTTTCGGTTTGTTATTTGGGTGGCCCAATCAGCAGATACGAATTCGATGGATGGTTATATGAAGGGCCAATTTTTTTCTAATTAGATGTTTATGTTCCTTAAACACAAGTATGACTTATTGTACGGTCAGTTTCTCAAACTGATATTCCTAATATGGTCTTTGGGTGGCCTATTGGTGAGACCTATACAACCGTTAGACTTAATGACTTGTCTACTCATGAAATTTCATCAGATCATAGTTTTGACGGTAGGTTAAGCATGTCAATGTATGATAAACAAGATGAACGGATCAGAATGTTAAATTGATTTGTGTATGAGCAGCTATGGGGATCAAGGGTTTAGTTTACCATGATCGGCTTGTCCAAATTTGAAGTGTACGGTTAGATACCTTTACCTAGTGATGAATAATTAATTGAACAGTTGGTTTTGATAAATAAGTGTAATTGATGGTTCATCTTGGAAATCAACGGTTAATGGATTTATACATGTATATGCTTGAACTAACGTAGTGTACATACTCATGTAGTATCTACACGCACCCAAAATCCGGGGTCATTACAAGTTCTTTCGGTGGTGGCCTATGATCTTGTTTGCCATCAAAGATTACCGTCTTCCTGCGCCAACTATGATCCCTCGGAAGGAAGCGACGATGGCCCATATAACACGTTTTCTTACCATGCTTCAATGACAATGAACAAGTCTCAGTACTACATGTAGGACAAGCCAACTTTCCCTTCGTGCTCCACCCAGACAAATTTGCATATGCCGGGAAGTCATTTATTGTCCACAAGACCGCTGCATGCAATCGAAACGTCTGTTCTGCAAAAGTGTCATACGTCTGGACACCTTGACTCCACAACTCGTTAACTCATCTACTAACGGTCGGAGATACACATCAATGTCATTCCCCAGTGACTTGGGTCCAGGAATAAGCAACGACATCATAAAAAATGATTCCTTCATACACAACCAAGGAGGTAAATTGTAGGGCATAAGTATTACTGGCCACATACTGTACGAGCTACTCATATTACCAAATGGATTAAACCATCACTTGCAAGACCTAGCCGAACATTGCGAGAATCCTCTGCAAACCAGTCATATTGCTTATCAAAATGTTGCCAGGCTTCAGAGTCAGCGGGATGCCTCAATGTATTATCATCATGAAGGTGTTTCTCCTTATGCCACCTCATATCTTCAGCCGTCTTGCTCGACGTAAACAATCTTTGTAATCTGGGTTTCAATGGAAAGTACCGTAACACCTTTTGTGGAATTTTCTTACGCTTAGCTTCGTCATATTTCCACCTAGACTCTCCACATTGTGGACACTCCTCAACATTTTCATGTTCTTTCCAATACAATACACAATCATTTATACATGCATGTATGAGGATGTAACCAAGGCCCAAGTCTCGCATTAACGATTTTGCCTCATAATGAGACTTAGGCAATGTCTCACCTTCAGGTAATACTTCTTTCAACAAGCCAAGTAACATGTCGAATGATTTGTTACTCCAACGATTTATTGTCTTTAAATGAAGTAACCTTGTAAGGAAATTCAACTTGGAGAAGTTCCGACACCCCGGATAGAGTGGACGTTGCGCATCCCTCAACAACCTACTAAACTTTTCTGATTCGGCATCACCCATAGGAGGAATATCCTGGCTAGTACTTGTCGCTGCAAAATCAGTATCCGCAATTGTTCCCCTTAACACATCCCCAATGATATCTTGCTATCGTCAACATCTTCATCTCGTCATTACGCACAATTGGGTCAGCAAGGACTTCAGTGGCCTCAACTCTTTGGTGGAAGTCTTCACCATGATGAATCCACCAAGTGTAACCCTGGTCAATCCCAACTATGAACAAATCATCTTCCACTTTGTCCAATGTCTTCTGAATCATGTTCTTGCATTTTCGGCATGGATACCTAATTCTATTACCTGAATCTACCCGATCTCTCACAAATTCCATGAACTCCTTAACACCTTCTTTATACTCTGGGCCAAACCGATTCTTAGCTTGCATCCAACTTATCCATATCTACAATGCAAAGATTAGAGTCAGGTTTAGTTTAGGTGACATGAGTTTAAGATTAGGTTTAGTCATAGGTTGAGATTTTCGAGTTCGAGATCGGGTTTAGGGTTAGGTTGCCGAGTTTGGGTCTAAGTTTAGGCTAGGTGAATGGATTTAGGAATAGGTGTAGGTTTAGTTTAGGTGACATGAGTTTAGGATTAGGTTTAGGGCATACGTTTGGATTTGCGGGTTCGGGATCGGGTTTCGAGTTTGGTTCTCGTGTTTGGGTCTAGGTTTAGGTTAGGTGAATGGATTTAGGAATAGGTGTAGGTTTAGGTTATGACATGAGTTTAGGATTAGGTTTAGGGCATAGGTTTGGATTTGCGGGTTCGGGATCGGGTTTAGGGTCGAATTTTCGTGTTTGGGTCAAGGTTAGGTTAGGTGAATGGATTTAGGAATAGGTGTAGGTTTAGGTTAGATGACATGAGTTTAGGCTTAGGTTTAGGGCATACGTTTGGATTTTGGGTATGGGATCGGGTTTAGGGTCGCATTTTCATGTTTGGGTCAAGGTTTAGGTTAGGTGAATGGATTTAGGAATAGGTGTAGGTTTAGGTTAGGTGACATGAGTTAGGATTAGGTTTAGGGCATACGTTTGGATTTTTGGGTACGGGATCGGGTTTAGGGTCGCATTTTCGTGTTTGGGTCAAGGTTTAGGTTAGGTGAATGGATTTAGGAATAGGTGTAGGTTTAGGTTAGATGACATGAGTTTAGGATTAGGTTTGGGCATAGGTTTAGATTTGCGGGTTCGGGATCGAGTTTAGGGTCGAAATTTTTGTGTTTGGGTCAAGGTTTAGGTTAGGTGAATGGATTAGGAATAGGTGTAGGTTTAGGTTAGGTGACATGAGTTAGGATTAGGTTTAGGGCATACGTTTGGATTTTTGGGTACGGGATCGGGTTTAGGGTTGCATTTTCGTGTTTGGGTCAAGGTTTAGGTTAGGTGAATGGATTTAGGAATAGGTGTAGGTTTAGGTTAGGTGACATGAGTTTAGGATTAGGTTTAGGGCATACGTTTGGATTTTTGGGTACGGGATCGGGTTTAGGGTCGCATTTTCGTGTTTGGGTCAAGGTTTAGGTTAGGTGAATGGATTTAGGAATAGGTGTAGGTTTAGGTTAGATGACATGAGTTTAGGATTAGGTTAGTTTAGGGCATAGGTTTGGATTTGCGGGTTCGGGATCGGGTTTCGGGTTTGGTTCTCGTGTTGGGTCTAGGTTTAGGTTAGGTGAATGGATTTAGGAATAGGTGTAGGTTTATGTTAGGTGACATGAGTTTAGGATTAGGTTTAGGGCATACGTTTGGATTTTTGGGTACGGGATCGGGTTTAGGGTCGCATTTCGTGTTTGGGTCAAGGTTTAGGTTAGGTGAATGGATTTAGGAATAGGTGTAGGTTTAGGTTAGATGACATGAGTTTAGGATTAGGTTTAGGGCATAGGTTTAGATTTGCGGGTTCGGGATCGGGTTTAGGGTCGAATTTTCGTGTTTGGGTCAAGGTTTAGGTTAGGTGAATGGATTTAGGAATAGGTGTAGGTTTAGGTTAGGTGACATGAGTTTAGGATTGGTTTAGGGCATACGTTTGGATTTTTGGGTACGGGATCGGGTTTAGGGTCGCATTTTTGTGTTTGGGTCAAGGTTTAGGTTAGGTGAATGGATTTAGGAATAGGTGTAGGTTTAGGTTAGGTGACATGAGTTTAGGATTAGGTTTAGGGCATACGTTGGATTTTTGGGTACAGGATCGGGTTTAGGGTCGCATTTTCGTTTGGGTCAAGGTTTAGGTTAGGTGAATGGATTTAGGAATAGGTGTAGGTTTAGGTTAGGTGACATGAGTTTAGGATTAGGTTTAGGGCATAGGTTTGGATTTGCGGGTTCGGGATCGGGTTTAGGTCGCATTTCGTAGCTTATAGGGTCTAGGTTTAGAGTTAGATGAATTGAGTTTAGGTTCGGTTTAGCCATAGCTTATAGGTTTTAGTTTTAGGTTTATGGTT
>PVNU02000242.1:0-103241 GCA_003013855.2 Liriodendron chinense
TAAAATGAGATTTTAAAATGGATGGACAGTATTGATGTAAGGAACATATATCAAAGTGGGCCCCGCTGTTAAGGATTCACCGACCTTGGTGGGTCCGGGGATCCACCCAAACAGCAAGTGCTAAGTTCAGAATAGCTTTACGTTAACTGTCGCATCTTGACCGTTGAGTGCGATGGGGAAGACTCGTGATTAAAGAGGAATGATCGAGCCGTGCTCTTGTCTGCATCAGAATGCATCTTTCACTTCGTCCAATTGGATTGTTGTCCACTAATTGACTCGTGGCCAGGTCCCGTGGCGTATCCACAGTCCATTTGTGACTTTTGTTCATGGGTGGACTGCACTTGAAAACCACATAAACGAACGGTCTTAGTGCACGGATAGATATAGTGACCTTCCAATGGATGGTTTGTTGGAAGTGTAACTCAAATATGTGTGAGACACGGTAGACACGGTAATATAATTTTTCTCACAGCAACCTCCCTGTGCTGATCAATCGACTAGCTGGTTGATCAATTGCTCCGGGTGGTCAATAGATCAGCGATCAACCGGCAATGCGCTGTCTTACGCAATTTTACGCGGTTTGCATAAGTTTGTTTCTAATTAAGTTTGTTACCTATTTTAAGTGGGTGTAACCGAGATTATGAAGTATTCTAAGATGTCCGAGCTTTCCTAAGTGGGTTAGGAAGAGGGGAGAATGTTTTTTGTGGTGTGTGTGTGTGTGTGAGAGAGAGAGAGAGAGAAAGCTGGTTTTCTCTATTTTTTTCCTTATGTGTGGGTTGTCAATCTCTGTATCTTCTGGAATCATAGTGGATTGCTTTGTGCCGTAGTTTTTTACCCATTGAGGAATTTTTTCCACGTAAAATCATATTGCTCTCTTGTGGTGAATGCTTGTGTGATATGATTACATTGTGTTTCTCGTTGATCATATATTTTGTTGTGTTGTGTTGTTCGGCTTCCGCTTCCGCTGGCGTCCCTATTCCAACAAGTGGCAATTAGAGACAGGTTGTGGGGTGGAAGTAGAATTCAGATCTGAGATGAGAGGTGGGATCAAGCACAAAGTTCGATGTAGAGAGGTTCTCCAATTAAAACAACTTTAAACTATGGAAAGTGAAGATTGAATCCCTTCTAATTCAGCAAGGGCTTGATGAAAACTCTTTGAAAGCGACCTGAGGCTATGAAAGAGGATGAGTGGACGAAGCTCGATGAGAAGGCTAGAACTTCAATCCTGCTAAGCCTTACAGATAATGTCCTCTATCATGTCACAAAGGAGAAGACAACCGCTGATACGATGGCGAAGCTAGAGAAGGTCTATTCTAAGAAATCTCTAGAAAACCGGATATATTTGTTGATGGCGGAGGGGGCGGATGTGAATGACCACTTAAGCACATTCAATCGGCTAGTTTGCAAGTTGGTGAAGATGGATAAGCCGATAAATGATGAATATCAAGCATACATTCTGTTGAATTCTCTTCCACATTCATATGAATCATTCAGGGACTCTGTGTGCGTAGGGAGGGAGACCATCAACGTCGAGACTGTTATCTCAGCCCTCCAGTTGGAGGCGATGCGAAAGAAAAGCGGGGGGTAACGTGGGTTTTCGTTCTTCCTCAGAGACACTAATTATGATGGGAAGAAAATTCTGAATATAGTGGAGGATATTTGAAATTGGGATCTAAGGCCAAGGGCAAAGGAAAAGCTAAGGTGAAGTACTGGAGTTATGGTCAAGAAGGCCATATGAGAGGGGATTGTCAGAATCTCAAGTTGAAGCAAGAGAGGTATAGAAATTCTTCTAGAGAGGGAGCCAATATCGTAGAGGACGATGGCGATCTTTGTGAAGTTCTGACTATATCCGGTAAGGGATCTCACGATAGATAGTGGAACCTGGATTCAGGGGCTTCATGTCACGTTTATCCTGATCAGAGTTCATTCATGACATACACGGAGTATGGTGGTGAATCGGTGTTTGTGGGCAATGGCTACGCTCATAAGGTTGTGGGTATTGGTACAGTGCGTGTAATACTCGTACCTTAATTAGCCCTCCGTACACCTCATTTTCGAACTCAGCATACTCGGAACAGTCCAAACCGACGAGTTCCGATCAGGCACCCTATTTTAGTACCGCAACAACCCGAAACTTGTACCCCAGCGACCACGCGGACGCCACGATTCCAACGCCACGCAACACGCTCCGTTTCGATACGTAATTTGAAAGATGCATACATGTGCACAAATCAAGGCAGGCTACGCTACATATGCATGGCGTGGGCCCCACTTCTACAGATCCGAAGGTTGTCCCATTAATCAATCAAGCATCACATCAATCAATCGAATGTCTCATCAATTACATCCATCTCTCTCCTCACAAGTTAACTAAGCCTATACCTAAGCCACTCCCCCTCATAGATGCTCCATTTCCTTTCTACCCTCATTCTCTTTCAAAATCCCCTCTATGTCCCCAAATCCCCTACCACAAAAGGGGCATACGTATGGCCTCCCCCATTTCTATTTTCTAGAGAGAGAGAGAGAGAGAGAGAGAGAGAGAAGATTAAGAAAAGAAGAGAAGTGATTAGTGAGAAAAGAGTGAGATTGAAAAGGCAAGAGAGAGTATTTGTGAGCTTAGATGATTAGAGGAGGAAATCCACCCCATCAAGTCATCCGATCGACTATCCGACCCGATCCAACCGTCCATCTTCGTGGTGAGTGCAATTAGGGAGGACATAATCTTCATTTTCATTATTTTCCATTTAGTTTTGTGGGCCACAAGAGTGGGATCCACCTTGATCTATGTCGAGTGTGCTAAAATTTGTATGATGGACCCCATAGTGGCGAGGGGTCCATCCAATGGCCGAATCTCCCTCTTCATTGTTTTCCTTCTTTTTCCTTTCCTTTTTACTTTCAACTTTCATGCTTTATGAACTGATACGAGACCCACAAGTGGGCCACATTATAAGACAGCATGCCCCGCATGTTGTCTGACAATGTGGACCACCATATGTGGCCCACCGTGTTATTTATTTTCCATTCAACCTATCCATAAGATCATATAAATCTAGATGGAGGAAAATGTAAATTTTTGTTCGACCCAAAGCTTTTGGGGCCCACCACGAGGTCGCCGAACAAATGGATGGAGTGGATTACCCATATGTGGGCTCCTTACAAACATTAAAAAAAAAATTTATATATATATATATATATATATATATATATATATATATATATATATATATATATATATATATATATATATATATAAAAGTAACATCCAACGTTGGACAGTTCCAGTGTCTGAGACGCTGTGAACATCCAGCGTCAGGGACGTAGGGACGTTGGAAGGTGGTATGGAGAGGGTCTCCACTGGTGGGACCCACAATGACATATGTGTTTCATCCACACCGTCCAGCCAGTTTACCATGCCATTTCATGGCCAGGGCCCAAATTTGAGGCCGGTCCATATCTCAAGTGGGCCACAACGCAGGAAATAGTGGAGGCAGCAACGTCCACTATCGAAACCTATCCAGGGCCCACCATGATGTTTATCTTCCACCTAACTTATTCATAAGGCCACATGGGGCCTAAGATGAGAGAAAACACAAATATCAATCTTAATCCAAAACTTTTTAGGGCTAGAGGGGTCCACGCTGCAAGGTAGCGTGCCTTCACACACTGTCAGCAGGTGGCCCACTTGTGGACTCCACCATGAATGTATGTATTCAATCCATGCGATCCATCTGCTTTGTCAGATCATTTTAGAACCCGGGCCCAAGAATGAAGCATATCCAGATCTCCGGTGGACCACACCATAGGAAGCGGTTGGGATGAGCGGCCACCGTTGAAAATGGTTGGGGCCTGCTGTTGCACGTGTGGGGCCCCACCGTGAGGTTTATTTACCATCTAACCTGTTGTTAAGGTCACGCAGACCTGGATGGAAAGAAAACACAAATATCAGCTCGGTCCAAAACTTCTTAGAGCAACGAGTGTGGTCCACGCTGAAGGTAGCGTGTTGGACATGCTGCCTAGGAGTGGCCCACCTTGTGGGACCCACCATGCCCAGCCGTCCATCCATTATCCTATATCATTTCAGGGCATGGGTCCAAAAAATGAATCAGATACAAGTCTCATGTGGGCCACACCATCTGGAACGATGGAGATAATGATGTACACCGTTGAAACCTTCATAAGGCCACATGATGTATATGCCACCCAGACCTGTGACACAGGTCCGGGTGAAGGGATAACACAAATATCAGCTTTATCCAAAGCTTTTATGATCCATGTGGGGTCCACGCTGCAAGCAGCGTGCGTGAGCACACTATCCAACAGGTGGCCCACCTTATGGGTCCCATCGTGATGTATCTGTCTTATCCACGCTGCCCATCTGTTTTTCCATGTCATTTTAGGAGACCCAAAAATGAGACAGATTTAACCCTCAGGTGGGCCACACCGCGGGAAATAGTGGTCATGAATGCGCACCATTGAAATTTTCTTGGGACCACTGTAATGTTTATTGCCACATCCAGCTAGGGGCCATGGGGCCCACCGTGGGGTATTTATTCTAACCACACTACCCAACCATCTTGACATCCGATAAGGTATGTGGGGCTCAATATTGGATGGGCCACATTTAGGAAAAATATTGGTGATTGAATGCCTACTATTGAAAACTTCCAAAGGCCTATTGTAACGTTTACTTGCCATCCAACTTATCGGTATGGCCCACTATGAACCTCGCTTTGGGGACTTGCGAGGACCGTTACAGATCATCACCTTGATGCATATGATCTATCCGTGTCTATTTACTAGATCTTCCTAATATATGAGCCATATGATGGACCGATTCAAGTCTCAAGTGTGCCATGCCATGTAAACTTTTCTATTTGTAGTAGGGCCCTCTATTCAGATCCCACTCCCTATATATTCGACCATTTGAGGCCGATTGTCACAGAATACGTTTGAACATGCTAGTATAATTAACCTGATAGGTTACACTGATAATATGCTTAGTGCAATGAATACCATGCCCATTCATTTGTGCATACGCATCATATATATTCCTGACTATGGATAATGTTGATCATAGCATATACCTTACGGCTTGAGATACTTAGGGGACTTGTACGAGATAGAGTCACCCCACTTGACCGCGCGGTATGCGCAGGTTTGGTGCATGACTTTGATAGTATGACTTATGCATCTCGTATTATGTATGTCACGATCAGCTTCACACCCCAGCGGCATCGAGGTTGTAGCCACCATAGTCACATTGTGAATGGTAAAAATGGACATCGAAAATATGTTCTAGCACTTGGGCGTAAAAAATGTCCTTGGGTGAAAGTCCTTAAACCCTGTGGTATCAGTAGGATGCTCCAATGTCTAGACCGAGTGGATTTATGAGCGCACGATGACCAAATACCAGTAGGCCACGTCTCTCACTGTGTTGGGGTCGGTTGGAAGGGGTGTGACCTTACCCGCCCGGGTGCAGAGGGCTATATGCTAGGTTGAGTCTGACCAGCTCGTGAATGGGTTCACTATCGATGAGCCGGGTGAATTTTTGTATGCCATTGATGAGGTAGATAGTGATGTCTCTTCCACTTGCTTGGTTATGGGCGTGATGGGCGGCAGCCAATGTAAAGAGTGTACTAGAGCCGGTGATGTCCCAATTACAAATCGTATGATATATGGCAGTTGAGGATTGACATAGGCACATTGCATCGTTAGCATATGACACTCGGCTATATAGGCCTTTGCATTGCATAGCCTCGGGATGACTAATAACATTCATAGACTTGGTAGTGTAGCCCTCCATCATTTCCGCTTACTCTTATATCTGTTTACCTGTCATATACATTGTGCACCCACCACGCACTCTCTAAGCTTCATAGTAAGCTTATGCACATTGTTTACGTGCAAGACATACAATAGCACCACAATAGTGAGATAGGGGCGCACTGTAACGCCCCAAAATTTTGGCTCTCATGGACAACACGATGGGCCGAGTTTCCGGGTGTTAAATAAAATGCATTAGGAATATATTTTCATACATTCATGACATTCATAGTATAATGACGAAATTCAAGGTTTTTATTCAATGTTTTTTTTACTCTACGTTATCAACATAATGTCCTTAAATCATATAAAATATATAATATTTCACTTTTCGTCTCCCTAGGAGACTTAATTCAATTTACATGAAAATAAATTTATCCTACAAAATGGAAACAATAAACATTATTCGTCTTCAAACCGATACAACTTCATCGTTCGTCATTGACCACCATGATACTGTTTACTAATGGATCATCATCTGCAACAAGTTGGTGGTGTTTTATAACACCATCCCAGTAGGGAGGGAGTTGCTCATAATCAACTCAGTGATGGTTACCCCCTAAGATTAGCACAATAATATCCAAACATAAGCATACACAACCAAAACATACATGAGAAAATCTTATTTAATGCAATACATGATATGTATGCTTTGGCTAAGGCACCCTGACTAAATGAGATGGGACTTATTCCAACTCTTCTCACCAGCCACTAGTCACCAGAGTCCATGATGAAGCGGGTAATTTCACAACTTCATGTCAACAAATTCAGCCAATGAAGGTGATGGCCACCCATCCCCCTACCACAAGCTAGCGTTGCAGCGTCAGCAGGGCTGACCCACCAAGTTGGGTCCAGTGAATGCATTCATGATTAGTTTCACATTTAGTTAAGTAGTTTAACATCCAGCCAATTAAATGATGTTCACGACTAATGAACACTCCTTACCCCAATTAGTTTAAGGAAGCTCAAGGTCATTGTGGGAGGCTCGTCACCCAGCATAGGCCGACAGCTCAGGCTTAGTGTCCTATACTACTAACACTGGCTTATGAAACTTCTCACTTTCATCAATCTCATTCCTCAAAGGGTCCACCACAGGTAACATATCAAACAAGGACCCCTTGGCACGTATCCAACAATGCACACGATAGTGCTAAACTCAACATCATGGCATTTACGACCAACAACACATTTACGGTAATGCCAACACTTAATCCTCAACATCAAGGCATATCATTCAATAATACACATGGTGATGCCAATTCTTACTACAACCAATAAGGCATATTCATCCAAAAACATCCACATGGTAATGCCAACATAACAAGGCCTCATACGGGCTTCATCTTTTAACATCAAACGGTATATCAGTACGAGGTTAAGGAGCGTTCATTAATGTAACATCCATATACAGAATTTTGAATCATACAACAAATCAATCATCATGTTTATCATGAGCATATAATGAACATAAATTAAGCATAGTCTCCACATAAGCATATACATCATCATGGTTCCTTTTTCCAAACATATAAGCATAAATCATGGTTCATATACATCAAAATTCATAGTACACATCAAGGAACATCATACAAATCATAATCACATGAAGAGATTTCAATAAGCATGGTTTCAAGAAATCACACAACAAAATCTTAGTGTCTAAGCATGTAATCGACAAGAAACATGATATTATTCTAACTAGGCTTAAAGGAAATTCTCACCTTCGCCTTAGATAAAAATCCTAGGTAGAATTGATGGGGAAGATCTTTACATGAACCACGGTGACACGGGGAACGGTTGAAGATGACTACATGTGTTGATGAAGAAGGAAAAGAAGATGATCGACGGGCGGGCGAGTTCTCTCTCTCTCTCTCTCTCTCTCTCTCTCTCTTGGACGTGTAGGGCTGGAAAATTATGGTTGGGCATGAGTTTTTTAGAATTGAGAAGGAGTAGGGACGTGCGCACCACTCCTTTAAATGAAGTGCACATGCACACCTCCCAATCTCACTATGACACCATCAAAACATGATTAAGGGATGATTTTTAATAATTTCTAATCCATTCACCGTGTTAAGCACAAAGAGTAGAGTCAGAATATATAATTTTCATGGTGATCTGAAATCTAAATTGATCGATATTGAAAAATAACCCGGCGGGTGCCAAAACGAACTTGATCTCAATTAACGGTCCATGCTTGATGATCAGGGACCAAATTTGAAAGAAATGTGTAGTCATGATAGGTAAATGATTGTACAATGTTTGGTGGTTGATTGATGGTGGGAATAACCTAGATCTGAAATTTTAACTTTTTGCGAAAAAATAAGCTGGCTTGGTGGTTCCACGATGTAAGATTATAGATCGAGGACCAAATTTTGTAGAGTTTCGTAGTCATATGATGCTAAAATATGTTCTAAATTTGAGTTACGATTGACGGTTGGAAGTTGGTTAATTGAAAGGTTCAGATTTGAAAGGAGTTGGTACTCGGTTATTTCCTAAAACGAGATAACTTCGTGCTTAAGAAAGAGGCTTATCAAGGAGGGGCAGTCAAATCACACTATTAGTCCATGATATGGATGATCTAAGTCACTCACACAAAGAAAAATATTCACCTACGACTAACCATCCACTTTCCTCACTCGATGGACATTAAAATCAATGGTTAAGGGATTGATTTATTAATTAGGTCATTTAGACTATGATTTGAAGGCTGAAATTCGATGTGTGCAGTTCATTTATGATAGATAGGTATGGTATAAAATTTCACATCAATCAGATCATGGGAACCATGTGAACTAGATATCAAGGGTCTAGGTTAAGGTGAGTCATTTACATTTTTTAGCACTTAAGATTTCATATTTATACTCATTGGATCATCACAAAAATTTTAGGATAATATTTTACAGCTAAGATGATCAGTTTGGAATGGTTGCTTTCCCGACTAGCTTTTTCGATCAACGGCCACGGATGCTCCTAGGTTAAGATCTTCATGATCTAATGGCCATTTAAAAAATCTAACTTTATGGCATCGATACACACCTAAAACTACGCCTACCTTCCAGATGGATTAAAAAATTACTTACCCGATTGATCAGAAACAACGAATATGGGTGGGTCAAGGGCATTATCATAGTTATTTTTAATCTGATCGAAACTTTTGAAAAATCTAATGGTTTTATAAGGTTCTATGCATGATCCTAAGCATATCTTACAAAAGAATCTATATCGAATTAATCACGAATCATTACTTATTCACAAAATAAATTAAAATTATCATTAATCGAGAATTTTACACATAATATGTTATACTATACTTTCAAAGCCACCTAAGGAAAATCCGAGGAGTTACACGCATACTTGATCTTTCAGCTTTTTAATTATGCATTGTATTTCCCTTTTTGTAGCACTGTACTCAAAAGATTATCTTAGTGGATATGTAATGTGATGCTTTTTGGTTTGGTAAACTTGTAGTTATGCTCATTTATAAAGAAAAAAAAAAGTTTATCCTAAAAATCCTCCTTGTGGGATCCTAGGATCGGAACCTGGCGTATGGAAGCTAGGAGCCGAGAATGTGGTACTACAGAGGTTGTCAGCACCAGATTCGGTGGCCGAAAATTTAGTGAGTTCGTTCCCCGAGTTTGGGGCGTGACAATGCGCATCAGGATGTTCGATTGGATTGAACGAGTCTTGGAAGATGTGAAGCATGTCCCTAAAATGAAGATGAACGTGATTTCTCTTGGTGCACTCGAAGCAAAAGGGTGCGTATTCATTGGCCGCGATCGTTGTTGTAAAGTGATGAAGGAGGCACTCGTGTGGACGAAGGCACAGAGGTGTGACCATCTTTACAAGTTGATCGAGAGCACGATTCACGATGGAGCTGCGGGTCGGCAACGAGATCCATGGTTGCTCGTATGTGGCAAGTGCCCAAGGGCCGCATGAGAAGAGCGGAAAAGGGCATGAAAGTGCAAAGTTAGGGTTGATGGAGACACGAGAAACGGTGGAGCTATGTTGAAGTTGAAATGGTAAAGAAAGCAATGATGGAATGGTGTATGGCAAAGTTCTATACGAAGATTTTCGTTACGGTGGAGATTGTTGGAATTGTGACTCAAATCTGTGTGAGACAAGGCCATCGATCAATCGATCAAGGTAGGTTGATTGATCGGTAATGCGATTTTTCTCACAGCAACCTCCCTGAACAGTTTTGCAGCCAGACGATCAATCAATCAAGTTGGTCGATCAATCGCTCGGGGTGGTCAATTGATCAGCCGATCAATCGGCAGTGCGCTGTCTTGCGCAGTTTTACGTGGTTTGTATAAGTTTGTTTTTAATTGCGGTTTGTTGCCTATTTAAGTGGATGTAACCGGGATTGGGAGGTATCCTAAGGTGTCCAAAGTTTTCTAAGTGGGTTAAGAAGAGGAGAGAGTGTTTTGAGAGAGAGAGAGAGAGAGAGAGAGAGAGAGAGAGAGCGAGCTTGGGTTTTCTCTGTTTTTTTCATTGCATGTGGGCTGTCAATCTATGTAATCTTCTAGAATCATAGTTGATCAGTTTGTGCTGTGGTTTTTTACCCGTTGAGGGGTTTTTCCATGTAAAATCGGATTATCTTTTGTGGTTGAATGCTTGTGTGGTGTGATTGCATTGTGTTTCTCATTTGATCATATATTCTACTGTGTGTTGTTCAGCTTCCGCTTCCGCTGCAGGCGTCCCTATTCCTAACATGGTTAGGTTGAGAACAGGTTCAATAGAAGAAACTAACGGCTAGGATTGTGTGTTCTAGTTGAAGGTTAAGATCCTCATCCCCGGGCAGGTCAGGATGTGGAGGCATGATCAGCAATCGAGACCGTTCAGTAGTGGGCCCCACAAAAGACCGGAATAGTACGAAATTAACACTAATTGGATTATATTAATAATCTGAATTTGTCTGTTGAATTAGGACAAGTAAGTCGTCGCCAATTTATTTGCAACTGCCCATTTGATAGTTAACTAGCGAGTGGATGAGTAGGAGCATTCCATCGATAATGGGCCATGTGATTTTGACGGTCAGGATTGACGTGGATGTACGCCATGGGCTTGTAGAAGAAACACGGCTTTGGTTTTAAGGATCTTGGCTTAGTAAATCCTATGAAATGCAGATGGCCCATGGGTGGATGGATGCACTCATTTCTTGTCCACAAAAACTGGTCCGAAATCAGAATGCAATCTTTGGGTGATCTATAACCGTTGTTTAATGGTGGGCTCATTGTCCGCTGATCTAGACGGTCGACATCATGGTCCCATGGAGGCGGACCATGCTTCGAAGATCTCCTTGATGGGGCAATCCTAAACGGTGGTATGCAAATAGAGGGTTAAGAAGGAAATGCAAAGTAGGGATAGGTAGGATCGATAATGTAGGAGCACTTTGAGACTGGTGTCTCCTGATTGTGGCCCACCATGTCAATGGTCAGGATCATTGAACTGCCAATGAAAAGCGATGATACTTAAAAGCATACATCCTTGAAGCAGAAGTTCAACCTCCGTTGGATTCCTTCATCAAGTGGGACGTTCGTGTTAGATCTAGTCCCTTCATCAAGTGGTCCACCTTGAATTTGCCATTCCAAATAAATAAATAAATAATCAGGTGACTACTCAGATTGCTTGGCTGCTGATTACTCTTAAGATTATTAATTATATTTTATTAAAGATTAACCAATCAAAACCACGGGTCCATAGCTCAGTGGCAGAGCATTTGACTGCAGATCAAGAGGTCACCGGTTCGAACCCGGTTGGGCCCTTATATTTTTACGAAATGATTCCCTTTTTACTTTAAAAAGCCTATCTTAAGGGTTATTAGACCTATAACCCTTCCCTTTTTGCTATAAAAAGCCTATTTTAAGGGTTATTTAACCTACAACCCTTCCCTTTTTTCTATAAAAAGCCTTTTTTAGGGGTTGTTGACCTAAAACCCTTCCCTTTTTGCTATAAAAAGCCTATTTTAAGGGTTATTTGACATACAACCCTTCCCTTTTGATATGAAAAGTCCTTCTTTCATTGAGAAATGCGCAGGAATGTTCTATGGTCACCTTCCCTATGCCATGCAATTGCAATGTACAAGCCATCCAAAAGGTTTTTTGGACCTCAAATATTATTATTATTATTATTATTATTATTATTATTTTAGCCATAGATTTGTTTCATGGATGCTGGGAAATCTTATCAATGAGCCAACCTTATTTTGGGGACATTGGACTAGCAATGGATATCCATTTATTTACCATCATATCCAACCCAAGAAAACTGGATTTTGATGTGGGATTTCCCCATTTGAAAATAAAAAATTGTGCCTAATTACCTGGCTTCTAAGGGGGTTGGAAAAAGATATTGCCATATACATATCATATTCGTATTGGCTTACCTGATTACTTGAGAGGACATTTTTGTGATTTTCCAAACCATTAATATCTCTTACTAAAATATTAAATACCGCAGATAATATAATAAATTCTACGTGTTGATTTACATTGACATGGATGATGAGGTTGAATGATGATCATTGTTAATAATTGAGTTTATCTTTTGTCAAATTCAATAATTTTTTATTTAAATGCTTTAGAATTTATAATTTAATATTATGTAATTATATTATCAAAATTGTTAATCTCTTACTAGTTTATTAAGGTATTCATCTATGGTACGATTGTTGTTTTTCCACTTTAATTAATTTTTGCAAATTTTATTAGATTCTTAACTTCTATTTCTAATTTTAATTCGATGTTAATTACATAGTTAAACTATCTTATTTATATCCAACTTCTTTGAACAATATATGTATCCAACTTATATATGACTACTTTTGATTATACCAATCTATATCTATGATCAACATATATTCAACTTGTATCGGATCTATTTACAACCTTAGATAATGTGTCCATATCCTGCTTATGGATGGATTGGATCTCATAATTTCACGCATTTGCTACACTTAGCACCCTCACTTTTGGTTTATCAGAAAATAACCCTCTCATGTGCATATTAGTTAATAACCGGCTGTAACACGACAATATTTGTATTAACAACCTGGAGTTTGTATTATTTTTTCACGTTCCATGATGGAATGGCATCACTGTTCAAATTTCATTGTTTCTAAAAGAAAAAGTTTCCCTTTAGAATGTAATGGAGGTAGAGCTAGGACACGAACAACAATTTACCGAACAGTTCGCTCAGTTCGATTCGAAAAAAAATGAACCGAACAACTGATTCGAAAGTGGAACGAACTTGATCGAACTTGATTTTGTTTATTTGAAAATATTTCAAACTGTACACGAACAAACCTCTGTTCGATTCGATTCGATTCGTTTTACCAGTCTGAAGTTGTCTGATTCGAATTGGTTTAATTCGGTTCGAATGACATATATAGTATAAATAGTTTTTTTTACCCCTCATTTTTCACTCAACCCCAGCCGGCCCTAAAAAATTTACCCTACCCGAAGAACAATCGAAACCCTAACCCTCCCTAACCCGTTCGGCCATCCTTTTCTCCCTCTGTTGCTCGTCCTTCCCACTTCCACCCTCATTCTCCTCTGTTGCTCGTCCTTCCCACTCCTACCCTTTCACCTCTACCCGCTAAATTGACCGAGATTCCGGCCATCCTTTGCTCGTCCTTCAATCTTGTCGAACATCCGACCATCCCTCTGCTCATCAGTCCTGCTCGTCCATTGATTCCACCATTCCGGTCATCTCTTTGGTTGTCACTCGTTAGTCCTGCTCGCAACTCGGCCATCCAATTCCACCATTCTGGTCATTTTACACGTTCAGCTTCAAAGGTTCGAACAAAACCTCGTGCTTAATTTCTCTTTTCTATTTTTTAATTATTTAATATTCTTAATATCTTATTTGTAAATGTCTGTAGCTACTACTCATTCGATTCTGGTCATCCCTTTGCTTATCAGTCTACACGTCTAGAGTCATGACTTGTGATTTGGTTGGTTAAAAATATTATGATTTGTGATTTGTAATTTGCGAAAATGTACTAAAACAAAAATATTTTTACACGAAAAAACAAATTGTTCGAACTGAAAAAATTGTATGAAATGAAAAATGTTTGAACATGTACGAACATGTGTTGGACTAGACTGAATTGAACACGAATAGGGCCCCATTGTTCGAATGTTTGTTCGAACATTGTTCTAACACAGCCCAGTCAGCAACCAAACCGAACCAAACTGGCCCATGTTTGACTCAATTCGGTTCATTGTCCAGCTCTAAATGGAGGGGTTCTTTGATATCCAAATATACCTAAGGTTTGTGAAGTGTAATGTTCGCTCACCTCAAGTGTAAGGCTGCGATGTAGTAATAAATCTCGGTAAGACCGAGGTCGATCCATAGGGAATTGGAAAACAGGTTCCAAACTATTCCAGCAACTCAGTTTGCAATCAAATAAAAGATTTAATTGGAGCAATTATGCTAAAACAGTAACTTTAATGAAAACAGTAGTTTAAAGGCACTAAGGCATTCAAGGATCCACTTATAGCAATCTCATGTCAATCCAATCAATCCAAGCAAGATACACAACTAGATGTGAAGTCCTATCTCTCATCTAGTTGGAAAATTTAGCATTAAACTCATTCAATCCCACTCAAGTTGAACTTCCAAGTTCTAGTCCCATTCAACCATGTAGAATTCGAAACCATAGCCTTCGGAGTAACAGCCATGCTTATGGACTAGGGCCTGCTCAAGGATTACTATAATTTGAATCTAAACAAACAAACATGATAATCTCTGAGAATTGCAAGGAATCCATGTCTGGAGCATATGAACTCTCATAAAACATAAAAAACTATCAACTTTGGGAACTTAAAGATGCAAAAATCCAAACTTGAAGTAAAATTACTTGAACTAAACTGAATCAAACATGAAATTAGCTACAAGCTTCACCTCTCAGCCTTAGCTGAGAGATTCTAGCCGAGCATTGTCATACTACAACTAAAACTCATGAAAAAGCTAGAAAACATAGAAAATTGAAGTTTGGAGGGTTGCAGACGCTCCACGACGGCTTCCTTCCTCTCCCACGACGTCCCTTGGCTTCTATGATACCCTAGGAAGAGCCCCTAGGTGTCCTTTTATAGTGAGGACGCTCAGTTGCGTCGGAAACATCCAGAAACTGCGTAAGGTTACGCAGTGCGCAGTATTTTTCGGAGCCCAGAATAGCAACTGCCTGTTTTGTATGTGGCCGACCGGTCGGACCTGTATTTTAACAGTCCAGGGAGTACACAGAGAGGGCCGACCGGTCACGACCAGTCAGACCAAACTGGGCATTGGTCCAGCGTGTTCAGCAGAAGGCACCAACCGGTTGGCCTACCGGTCAAGACCGGTCGGACCAACTGGTCCTTCATCCAGCGGTTTCCAAAGGTGTAGCCGACCGGTCGGACTTGCTGTTCTTCTTTTTCTTCAACTTTCTTTTCTCCTTGCTTTCTTCTTTCTTTGCTCCTTTTTCAATCTTCATCCCATGCATCTAAATATATTCTTTTGGTCCCCAATTGGGTGAAATATGCTCTCATCCCTACAACCACAAAACATACGTTAGATGGGCCTTTTAAACATGAAAACCATGCATATAATGTGATGTAGTGGGATATGCAATGTATAAATTGGAGGTTCAACATGTAATAGCCCAAAAATTTAGACGCATGAGTAAGTACACGAGTTCGTGTTCACATGTAAGAAATTAAATGCCAGGCCATGTTGTTCACACGCATACACACACGTGTACACTCTTGTATGTATTCCGACAACTTTTAAGACCTCTAAAAACTTAGTATACTTAGTTAAGTAATAGACTAACCGTTAGAATGATCTGTCATTGCTAGACTGGAATATTTAACTGGCCACTTCAATTTTGATCTACGCGATCAACTTAAATCCGTTGTACGGTCTCCACATCGTCTTGTACACATGTCTATCCATAAATCTGATCCGTACACCTTATCTATCATCAGGCATATGCTTATATCATTTATTCATCGGACCTATGAACCTGTTCAGATATGTTTATAACACCCCAAGTTCTTGGAATCATTTAAATCGTAATTTAATTAATTATTTAATAACTTAAATAACTTTTAATATTGATAAATTAATAATAAATAATCTGCAGGGATTTAGGACATGGCCCTTTTATTAAAGTTGCATAGAATAAACTCTAGAACAGTGTAAAAGTATTAGATTTCACAAAACTCATAAATTTACAATAATTACAAAAATGCCAGTAGTTAAACTAACACTTTTAAGTAATATAATTTCTGATAATAAATTTCATGTAAAAATTTATATACTAGCTATTGGACATATTTTAACCGTACACGTCGAATTTCAGCCCTCCGATCATCCTACAAATGCCCTAATCAGAAATAAATCAATATATGGCCCACCTTAGCTCGGATCTGCCTCATTTTTCTCGTCGACGGCTAACTTTATGTTACCCACCTGTTGAACGGAGGAGATGGTCCCAATCCACTAAAAGTAGACCCTACTTGCAAGTTGAGCACCAATTTTATGTTACGTGCGGTGCACGAAAAATTCGAAATTAGCATTTTCTTCACACGACCGTTGCAACGGACGCTGTAACAGCATCCGCTCGCTGCCATCGGTGGGCCTCCACTTGACCTTCAAGTGGGCCCCATATTTTATATCCATGTCGTTCATCAAAGCCCCATCGCACCTAAGTTCAGTCCGTCCAAAAATCTCTGCCAGTTGATCGTGCAGCCCACTTCAATCGACTGTTTGGAAACCAAGGAAACCAAGATCATGTCGAATCTGGTCCGTTTCTTCGCATGGGTACTTGAAATTTTAGGGGATTATTTTCATGGAGCCCACCTACTATTTGAACGGTCTACATGTGATTAAGTGCAAGAAAGTCGGGCGAGATGAATGCCAAGCAGTGCCAACACCAAAATCGGTCGGGAGTTTCCCGCACCGACCCACCGACTTTGGGAGTCTTTAAAAGACCTCCTTAGATGCATCTCCCTCTTCACAGGCGTCCGACCAAGAGAGAGAGAGAGAGAGAGAGAGACTCTAGGAGATGGAGAGAGAGAGAGAGAGAGACTCTAGGAGATGGAGAGAGAGAGAGAGAGAGAGAGAGAGAGAGAGAGAGAGAGTGAACGTGTGCTTCTACTGCTGCTGAGACAACATCCCAATCAAGAGAAGAAGAAAGGAAGAAAGAGAAGAAGAAGAAGAAGGAAAGAAAAAAGAGAAAGAAAGAAGAAAGAAGAGGAAAAAGGAAAGAGAAGATGTCCAAGGCTGAGTTAACCCAACGAGCCAACTCACTGAGTCGACTCAGATTTCAATTGGGTTTGCTTAGAACCTAAGAGTCGTCATATACTGTGAGTTATCATCTCACGTAACTTTCTGTGTTGATTTTCTTTAGTGTTCTTTTCTGCTTATGTCTAAATTCTAAATTATCCTTCCCTAACTAGGTTTTAGGCGTGTTCTAATGTTTTCTTCCTTATTATGAGATCTTAGGTAAGGGATCCATCCATCTTTTATCTCTGTTCTTAAAGTTTACTTGCCAATTATCTTTTTAAATTAATTTTCTCAAGTTCTCCTTTTTAATGCATATGTCAGAATTCTACAACAATTCGATTTAGGTTTCTTACATATGATGTCGCCAACACACAACCTTAGATACACGTAGTATTCCTAAGATTCCACGTAACATTATTCTTAAACTTCCTGATAAACAACAACTTAGGATTAGATAATATACAATACATAACTCTTGGAACAACCTTAGCTCGTCAACATACTAAACCTTATACGATGACCTTCTCAAATTCCTCGATTGACAATAATTAAACAAAGATAAAGAATTTCTGAATGAAGATAACACATGTATGGCGTGATTGGAATTGAGTTTGATATGCATTATATGCTTGAAGAAGTGTTTCCATAACTCATGACATTCATATACATCTTTTATACACTACGACAGAACAGAAGCATGGTTGATTTTTCGCCTCGCTGTACCGGTTAGGTAAGCATGGTTGATTTGCGACAGGTTCCTAATGTTCAGTGGCAGCGAGTTCTGATCGTTTCACTTATTGAGCATGGTTGATTTGCTCGGTTGGATCAGTGGTACATGGTTGATTTGCCCACTAGCATGCATGGTTGATTTACCGCCTCGTTGTACCGGTTAGGTGAGCATGGTTGATTTGCGACAGGTTCCTAATGTTCAGTTGCAGCGAGTTCCTAGACATTTATTGCTCTCACATGCACTACGTGAAAAAGCGCTAAATTCGACGGTCCAAAACCGTCGAATTTCCGAAAATTCGACGGTCCGCGCCGTCGAAAAAAGCCGTCGTAGATCAGCCAGTGTAGAAAAAATTCGACGGTCCATAAACGTCGGTTAATATTCGACGGTCCTTAACCGTCAGTTAAAATTTGACGATCCGTCGGTTAAAATTCGACGGTTCTAACCCGCCGTTTCTAGGAAAAATTATAGGAAATTTCGACGGTCCTGGACCATCGAATTTGTGTCTGCACGGAAAAGAAAATAACCTGTATTTTGGTAGGGGTTGTGCCCCAATGCATCCTGTAAACTCTGTAATTCGTAAATAATTTAGAAAACTACAACATTTACTTACACAATGTACAAGTACAATCCTCCACAATCACATTACATAACCAACACAGTACAACCACAATCCTCCACAATCACATTACATAACCAACACAATACAACCACAATCCTCCACAATCACATTACATAACCAACACAATACAACCACAATCCTCCACAACTACAAACCTCCACAACCACAATCCTCCACAACTACAAACCTCCGCAACCACAATCCTCCTCCGCAACCACAATCCTCCACACCCACAATCCTCCTCAAGTACAAACAATCCACAACCACATTCTCCACATGTACCAAAGAGTAGAATCAACTTACAATATACCATCAACCAATCGAATTTATGTCTGCGTGAAAAAAAAATAACCTGATTTAATGAGGGTTGTGCCCCAATACATCCTGTAAATCTGTAATTCATAAATAATTTAGAAAACTACAACATTTACTAATACAATATACAAGTACAATCCCATCATCAAAGGCTTATCACTTCCTAGTTGGTTAAAGGCTTCAATTAATGCAGATCCTGAAACCATGTATAAGAATGATCCAATAAAAAGCAACTCAAGACAAGAAATGAATAATCATACCCCTCGCCAAAATCCAATAGATGCACCCTTGTTGATGCAATAGGTCTCGATTATCTGATCAAATACATTGGCCAACGGAAGGAACGAAAAATATGTGTCTTCTTCTGTCACCTGTGAGTGAAAATATTCCAAGTTGCAAAACTCGAGCATTATGAATGAGAAATTGGGAACAACAAAATTGGAGCTTAAGCTCTACAGCCTTCTATTTAAGTGAATTATGTAAGGAGAAGATAATGAATCTGAAAAAGGTTCTTGTAAAGGCTGAGTTAGCTTATTACCGCTTTATCTGTTTCTAGGAGTAGCTGATCTATTGTCGTGACCTCCGCCATGATAGCACCATTAGTTAGTAGAACAACCTTTGGATCCCCGGTTGTTCCACTTGCATACATGATTGTGCAGATATCAGTCTTCTCTTTTGGACGCAGCTTACAAGTTTCACTTCCCTAAAAGAAAACAGGAAATGGTCAGATCTCTGTATGCATTCAGTTCATAACAACAATGAAAATACTTTCTACTATGCTCTCATTCAGACTGTTGGTTTCAATAATTTCTCTGCTTAAATTCCACCAAAGAGTGGTCCTTTTAGCAGTAATGACTATTTAGGGGGTGTTTGAATGCATTCGAAAATTAAAATTGCAATGATTGGTTTAGGGAACATTTGGTTGCATCTTTCAAGATATTTGGTGCAACCAAACGCACCCTTATATTAAGTTTAAATAACCAAACCGGAATTACCTTTTTGCATTATTCATATTGAGGGACTGTGCTCCAAATTACAATCATGTTACTTTCAAGCAACACTAGAAACAAACGTAACTGCAATTTTACAGATCCTTCTTACAACTAATGCGAATTAAACTGACTGTTGACAGTTTTAATTCACTTTTGCACGCAAATGCAAACTTTGTTTCATATTTTGTTATGGTATAACAATATTAGCCTAACATCGAAAGCACAAAAAATTTTAAAGGTTGAAACTTTAGTATAAAAGAATTATATATAAATCGAAGTTCTCACCAACAGAGCAAATTCTTCCCAAGAAAAGCAAGAAACCCCTGCTAGTTCAGCTTCTTTCTTTTGGGCACTTGAAATATTTCCAAAGCTGACAATCGCTGAAATTAGTAAAGAAATACTGAAATGTTACTAGCCTAAAAAATTATCTTTCTTTTTAGAATAATAAAAAGTCAGGGTTACATATCTTCAGAATCTTTTGATTTGCAGCACACCTCGGAAGACTCATTATCATCTGCCCAACACAAAGAATTACAACTTAAGATGGGAATTGCTTGAAAGAGCTTTAATGAAGTCAATTAAACTCAGAGGCAATGGGTATTACAAGAATTTCTAATGTAAAAATATCATGAGACATCATAAATTGAGGTAACAATCTGCGATCCTAAACAGCACTTGTAAGGATAGAAGAAGAATTGGCATACAGCTTCAATCTTATTCTCTTGAACGAAAGCTATTGAGACCTCAGCGTGGTTGATAATGAATTCTACTGCATTAGCACCTGCAACATGTATACAGCCACTGAATCTGATCATTTCTATCCTATATGAATTAGCTAACTCGTATCAGGGCGTAGTTGAAAACTCAAAACTCAGACTCAACTCAATGTCCAGCAAGGTCAAGTCGACATAAAGATCAGACAAGCTTTCACTTTACTTGACTTAATATTCAGTAAATAAAATTAATAAATTAGTTATATGTACTTCAACTATATATACATGCTAGAAGCAAACTGACAACAACTTGTACTCTACTGGTTAAGACATCTTCTCTCACAAAACATTTTAGCCAAAAAAAGGGTCTTCTAACTGAGTGATTTGAGTCAACTGAATCAACACCACCGAGTTGAGGGCCAGGTCTTGTACATTCTGGGTCTACATTACAACCTGACCCAAAAATCTGCCTAGTTACTTGACTTGGTCAAATTACAAGTCAAGTCACAAAATTTTGGGTCTGGCTCCATGGCTTAGTGGTAGACAGACTTCTGTTTCAACACTGAGACCAGGGATCAAGTGCCCATGTGGCGTAGGTGGGTGTGTGAGTGTCTGGAGTGTGGATAACAAAAAAAGTCACAAAATTCTGAAACTATGAATGAGGGTACTGTTTTAAGGGAAATACAAGTGCGCTCGTGACATGTTGACAATATACATAGGATTGAATAATTTAAGAAAGGTAAATGCTCCAGTGCTCCTAGTTGTATTGCATCAGACAATCCGATCAATTGATCTAGACTGTCGATCGGTTCAACATATATTTCATGGACAACCATGTAAATATCACAATAACCTGAAAATCATAATCATCTTATCAGTAGCCTTTAATATGGACAGTTAAGATTGTTTACAAAAAAATAGTTCAATCAACCTTCATGGGTTGCTTACAATCATGAAGAATCATTTTTGTGGGCAACCCTAACTATCCTATCCATAGCTTGGAAAAAGGATGGCTACAAAAAGTAAGACCATTCAAAAGATGGATTGGATCATCTATCAATCTAATTTTTGCATGGTAACCTCAATAAATAAAAAATCAAGCACCTCAATAGATCTTTAATCCAATCCACTAATTCAATGAACCATGTATAGTCACCTTATTCTTGGGTTTCTCTTCAATCACCGATCGACGACTCCAAGAGTCCAAAGTCCGAAGATGCAATCCAATCTGCAGGACAAGAGATCAGTACCGTTCATCGCTTACCGACAAGGCCATTTGAGCTTGATCCACATGGAATTAGTATCTAGCAATAGCAATGGACACTCAATTTTCATAAATCACCTACATGGGAAAGACTGTATGCAGGTCATTGGTGATCTCCTTAAATTTGTTCATTTTCCATACAGATGGCCCTGTCCTACAAAATCCAGAATATAAAACATAGAGTATCAGTTTTATAATCAAAGATCAAAAAAGAAAAAACAATAACAAAATAACTGGGCCCACATGGCCCAATATGAAGAAACCTCCACTAACCATTGTACTTTATTCATTCTTTACAGTGGGATGGGATCCACCTCATGTACTACTCAAATCTCCAACAATCTTTCTAGGCATAAAGGGTGCATGTGGGGCCTCGCAAACCTCCCACATTGAAACATCACAAACAAAATATTGTAATATAAGGTGTCCAAAGTCCAAACACACCTTTAAAATCATGTGGGTTTTAATTTTCTTATTGGTAGTGAGATTAAAATTCCAAAATAAAGAAAGGTATTGAAGAAATGCCAATTTATCTTTCAGGCTCAACAACTGCTGAGCAATGCACTCGAGAACAGAGACTTTGAAGGCTTAGTCGATCCAACTAAAGTTCTAAGGATCCCATTCAGGTCCTCGTTTGATTGGGGGTCAATCAGTGCAACAATGGTCCACATTCATCAGAAATGCCCAGCCAATGAGTAGCTCAGTCTGATTTTTCATAACATGTGGTCATCATGTTGTGTCCTATCAGTGCTCCTAACTATAACCTCCACGTTGAGTGGGCTCCACCAACAGAAGCACAGGACAGCCACAGTGAGGTCATGATGCCAGCAGCTTGGATCACCTAACAATTTATATTTTCTTCTTTGTACAAAATGAAAGACTTGGCCCACTTTTAATGCACATCCCTATCAAAAATTAATTTGATCAAATTATGCTAACCATCCAACAGATGACCTACAAATTGGACGGTCATGGACCTTACATCTCATAGGCCCGCATTTGATTGCTCGTCCTTCTCAATGGGATTATCATAACCACCCAATCAATGGCCATAAAGATGGATGCTTCTGACAGTTTCCCTTCAGTTTGTTCAAGTGGGGCCCACACTACAGTGGAATGATAATTATATGGATCAATGAGTAAACTTTTTGAAAACCTCTTTAAAAAAAATATATTCTAAAATGTAAACTTAATAATAATTAGGTAGTTTTTTTAAATTTCCCGAAATAAATAAACAAAAAAAGTCTGGTGGGCCCATTTTGGATGGCCCACCAGAGAGAGATCAGATCCACTGGAATGCACAAAAACGGGTTTATCATAATTCAGGCCAACCAATATCCATTAAAAATCATCAAGAAAGAACCATACCATCCAAACATGTACAAATGGCAACAGATGGAGAGAAAAGCTACAGCTAATGGCCCACCCAAAATCTAAATATCTCAATGAGGAATCCAAACAGGCCAGGTAACATAAATGCCAGACTCAATCCAACCCATCCACCGACCCTTCCCAAACCCCACCAAACGGGAATCAACCTCATCAAAACATGGTAATACACATCAATCCCGCGCATATACATTCTCCCCGTGTATGTGAGCTCCAAATGGTACATCACAAACCCACAGCCATCGCCCACCCGAATTCCGGATACACATATACCGACCCCAGAAGCACCAAATCCGGGACCCACTCCATGCCACGTGTCACTACAATGTTCAAGACACGTCACCTCAACACGGGCCCACAGCAAAGATCTTCCTCAAGATTTCACATAAATAAATAAATGAAAAAGAAAAGAAAAAAACAGAGATGAAGAGAATAAAATACCTTGGGAGATCTGGTGCCCCGACAATCGGCGCCCCGACGAGACAGAGAGAAAGAGAGATTTGGACCGATGACTATCGGCGCCCCGACGAGAGAGAGAGAGAGGGAGAGAATGAAATAGGGGAAGAGGGCGGTTTTGAGAGGGAGAAAGAAAAGAGGGAAAAACTCCCTCTTACGTTTTTTTTAGACAAAGTCCAGCGAGTACAAGTTTTGTGCACTCGCGGCCAGGGTTGGATTTTTGGGACACGTGTGAGGGATCTGAGACGATCATTGTATTTCTAACTTCGAGGTGGGCCTCACCATGTAGATGCGTTGTCCCAGAAATTAGGCCGTTGACAGCTTGGATATGAAGACATGAACGGCTGAAAATATGAAGACATGAACGGCTGAAAATAGTTCTTTAATTAGGCCGTTGACAGCTTGGATCTCGCACATGTGATGACATGTGGAGGGGCTCGCACATGGATCTCGCACATGTGATGACATGCCGTTGTCGCGCACATGTGATGACATGAACGGTGTGGTCCACCTGAGATGTGGATCTGCTTAATATTTGGTAACCCCTTCTAAAATGGGCTGGAGAAACGGATTGCGTATTGAGTAAACTCTGTGGGCCCCACAGTGATTTATGTAATTTATCCACTCCGTCCATTCATTTTACAAGGTAATTTTATGGATTGATCCCAAAAATCAAGCATAGCCAAACTTCAAGTGGACCACACCACAGGAAGCATGTGAATTGAACGTCTACCATTGAAAACTTCTTAAGGGTTACACAAGTTTTGAATTAAGTTGATATTTATGTTTTTCCTTCATCCATATCCGTGTGATCTCATGAACATGTTGGATGACAAATAAACATCACTGCGGGCCCTACAAAGGTTTCAACGGTGGAAATCATTATTCCCACTGTTTCCTGTGGTGTGGTCCACTTGAGCTTTAGATATTCTTAAATCTTGGGATCAACCACTAAAATAATCTCAAAAAACAGATAGAACGCATGGATATACCAAATGCATTCAAGGTGGGCCCAACAGAGCTTACTCAGTATGATAAAAGCGCACTAAGTTACTCGGTACGCAATCCAATCCCTCGTTGACAGCTTGGATCTACACTAGTATATATGGAATTAGCAACCTTCATATTTAGATGTAATGAGCTATGATCCTGTAACAACTCTTTGTACCTTATTATGCTGCAAATACCTAAATGGGTCCATCTATGATCACAATGAACCTTTAGATAGGAGGATTTCACGCTGGGAATGTAGTCCAAAACTTATGCCGTTTGGGCGATCACAGCCATTCGAACGAGGGCCTACAAATTGAAGGTAGGAATAAAAATGGCCTGACCTTCCAATTGTAGTGTTTATTCAAATGGCTATGATCATCAAACCAGGGTGATGATGGGGCCAAATGCAATGCTCCTATCGTATGGTTCACTGCGATCATAGGTGGGTCTCTATTTTGGCAAGGTTCCATCTCTGCCCCATCGCAAGATCAATGTTTATGCATTGTATGGTATCCATCGAGCACTAAGTGTGGACCACCCGTTGCTTGATTTCTTTGATTTTTCATTTCTCCTCAGATCCAGCAGTTAGGGTTGTCCAAAAATTATGAAAATCCAAATATCAAGTGGACCATACCACTAAAAAGAGTTCTGATTGAGTGCCACACCATTAAAAATTCCAAAGAGCCCATCATAAGGTTCTGGTAATGTTTATTTGCAATCCAATCTCTTGATAATGTAAATAAGGTTTGGATGAAGCGAAAATTTAAAGATAAGCTTGATCTAAAACTTTTGTGGTCCACAAAATGTTTTTAATGATTATTCATCACTCTTTCTGTTGGTATGGTCCACCCGAGATTTGGATCTTCTTATCATTTTGGATCACGTCCTAAACTTATACCGAAAAACAAATGGACAAGATGGATATACAAAAAATACATCAAGGTAAGCCCCACATTGTAGGGGTAACATACACACACTAAGATGTTACAAGGGTAACACTTAATTCACTCTCATGCATTTTCCACACACTTGTATTTGGCTAGTGGCGATGCCACATGTCATGGACTCCACCAAGATGTATTTGTTTCATCCATACTGTCTATTAATTTACTAAAAATTATTTTAGGCTACAATTCAAAAATGAGGCAGATCTAAATCCCAAGTGGACCACACCACGAGAAAACATTAGTGATTGAATGTCCACTATTGAAAACCTCATAGGGCCCACTGCAATGTTTATTTGACATCCAACCTCTTAACTAGGTCATACAGACCTGGATGTAGGGCAAAAACAAATATCAGCTTCATCCAAAACTTCCATTGCCCCTAAGAAGCTTTTAATGGTGGACATTTGATTAACATTATTTCTTGTGATTGAGTCCATCTGATCGAGATTTAAATCTACTTGAGTTTTGGACTCATACTATAAAATGATCTGGGAAAATGTATGGATGATGTGAATGAAACACGTACATCATGGTGGAACCACAAAAATGGTACACTTGAGATAGGCAATTTGGAATTTTTAATGGTGAGGCGCTAAATTACCATTATTTCTTATGATGTGGTCCACTTTAGATTTGGATCTATCTCAATTTTGGGCTCATACCATAAAATAATTTGAAAAAATGTATGGACAGTGTAGATGGAACACATACATCATGGTAGGGCCCATAGAGCATCGATCAGTACTAACTAGTGGCTAGTCAGGGTCACTAGCCAATCATACACACTACTTTAACCGTGTGAGACCAAGTTGATATATTTTATGTATATTATATCCCGTTCATCTGTTTTTAAATATCATTTTATGATGCCATACCAAATCTCAAGACTTAAAATCTAAATCTCAACAGCTAAATTAGAGTTTAGGGTCCAATGACGGCACATTTCTTGGATTTTCATGAGGTCAGCAAGTCCCAATGCAATTTTGAACAAAACATTTGGATCAATTTAGAATTATGATCCAGTTACTTTATTCTACTCATCAATATTTTCAATTTGATTAGTCACTACTCACCTTGATCGGATTTCGAATGAGAAAGATATTAGGCGGATAAAATTGATCAACAATATGATGGGTCATATCTTGCAATCCAAGAGTTAGATTTGACTAAAATTTAATCTAAACGTCTGAAGTCATTTACTATTCAATCTTGACCGATCAGATTGTCCAAAATCTGTCTAGATCTAGAAAAACTGATCGTGCCCATTTAAAGAGTGTTTTGGATGGATCTAATTCATTTCATGTCAGATTGGGCTGAATTTTGTTTTATAACCTATTCAGCACGTTCCAAATATATTTGACCGTTCATATCAACTTTACGATTACCTGATTATAGAATTTAATCAATCTTATCATTATAAGTTATTCTTGTAATTACACATCATTATACTTAGGCCCTCATTTTTTGTACAAGTGAATTAACTTGTGGGTATGCATAAACCAATATGATAAACTCAATGATTGTAATTTTTTATTTTCAACCATTCAATAAATGTCCACTAGTAAATTTTGTCCACTCATTTCAAATTTCTTAATTTTTTTCAATCTCAAAAAAATATTTTTAAATATATTTTTTTCAAACATTTCAATTTTGTTAAAAAGCTTATTTTTTTTTTCAAAATCTCACAGTCTTTTTTAAAATCCCAATTGTTTTTTTTTTCCAAACGTTTGAACTTTTTCAAACTTATCATAAAACATTTTTTTTCAAATTTATCAATTCTATTCAAACATATCAATTTTTTGTAGATGTAATTTTTTAAAATGTTTTTTTTTTTAATTTCAATAATTTTTTTTCAAAATCTATTTTTTTCCAAACATTGCCAAATAATTTCCAAACTTTTAAACTTTTTCTTTTCTCAAAATCAAAATTTTTTTAAATATTTAATTTTCTTATTCAAAATGTTAATTTTTGTGTCAAAACCTCAGTGATTTTTTAAATCTCAATTTTTCTCAAATATCACCCATTTTCTTTTTTCAAAATCCTAGTTTTCTTTTTTTTTTTTACGTTAGCTATTTTTTTTTAAAAATCATAATTTTTTTAATGTTGGATTTTCGGGAATTCGACGATTCTAGACCGTCGAAGTTTTAAAGGCGCTATATTCGACGGCTTTAGACCGTCGATTTGTTTCGCGCGTATACGAAAATTTTCGCGCGCAAACGAATTTTTTCGCGCTCTAATTTCCGACTGTGCTAATTCGACGGTCCTTAACCGTGGAATTTAATGCCCTAAATTCGACGTCTTCGGACCGTCGAATTTTTTCACGTGTTAATTTCGACTGAGATAATTCGATTGTCAGTACCAGTCGAATTTTAGGTCCCAAATTTGACGGCTCTGGACGGTCGAATTTTTTCGCGCGTTAATTCGACTGAGCTAATTCGACTGTCAGTAACAGTCGAATTTCAGGTCCTAAATTCGACGTCTTTGGACCGTCGAATTTTTTTCGAACGTTAATTTCGACTGAGCTAATTCGACTGTCAGTAACAGTCGAATTTTAAGTCCTTAATTCGACGGTTCAGGACCGTCAAATGACGGAGTCGAATTTAGCGCTTTTTCACGTAGTGATGTATCATAACATACATGACATCATGATAATCATACTCCATTTATAATAAATCATAAAGTATATCAATCATAACCTTATTCTTGTATATTTCATACAATTCTATCCATTGATGATTCGAAATCATATCTCTTATTAACTGGAATATTACCTATGATGAAAATGACCTCATTGGGCTTTCAGCTCACCAAAATCACCACAGTTCTTGCAGGTCTTCAGGAAGAGAAAGACATAGGTAAAGAAGAGTACTCAGAGGGCTACATTCTACTCAAACATTGCGTGTAACCAATTTATATTTATTTTGTAAAATTTATGTAATAAGGCATTTGTGAAAAAGATATATATATATATATATATATATATATATATATATATATATATATATATATATATATATATATTTGGTATTTATTTTGGTTATACGATATATGGAAATGGAATATCAGGGAATCTATATTCGAATTTTAAATTCACACCCTAGAACTCGGGCTTCGAGTTGTTGTACTCGAATCTTGAATTTCGGGGCGTGACACAAAGAGACTGAAAATAGCACCCCTTTTTAAAAAAACTTATTTTTATATACTTAGAAGTGCTTTTCTATTTTTTATAGGATGAAAATGCTTGTTGACCTTCTTTTACATGCCTTCTTCTTTAATCATTACTCTCTGGCTACCTCCTCTTTACCATTGAACTCCAACAATATTTTGTGCTTTCCAACTACTCTCCGATATTAATCATTCATGTTTTTCAACTATTCTTTTCAGTAAAAACTCCCACATAAGAAAAATAAGTTCTGAGTTTGTTTGACAAGAGATAAAAGAAAATGAGATGAAAAAATATTTTAAAAAAACACTTTTAAAATATTAAGTCTTCATCTTTATTCAATAAATTCCATTTTGAAAGGTTAATAGAGACGAGAGAGAGAGAGAGAGAGAGAGAGAGAGAGAGTAAAAATTTCATTTTAAAAAATGAAAGTGAACGCAAGTTAGACTTTGAGCCTACTTTTGAAATGTCAAATGATATCTAAATGAGATCATTTTAGTCTTATTCAAAAGGACTTCGAATTATCTTTCCAACAGGCTCAAGATGACCTCAATTGAACCTATAATAAGGGAGTTTGAAATATTTTCATAGAATTACATAATGCTGGAACAACAACTACCGTTGTTGTGTAACAACTGCTTTTGTATGACAATAGTGATCGTTACTTTCTTATAATAGTGATCACTTTTGTATAACAACAATGATCGCTACTTTCTTGCAACAATGATCACTTTTGTATAAGAATAGCGATCACTTTATTGGTCTAGCATCGCGCTATTCCACTAAAACACTCATAACTCTCTCATTACATGTCCAATTGAGGCATCTTGGGTTTATTTGAAAGATAATTCAACGACCTTTTAAATAGGAGTGAAATCATCTCACTTAGATATTGTTTGACCTTTTAAAAGTGGGCTCAAATTTACTTTGTTTTCGCTTTCATTTATAAAAGTGAAGTTTTTACTATCTATTTTCTTTCATTCTATCCCTTTCAAGGAAAAATGTCATCTAAGTAAAATCTTTTAAAAAAAAGAACTTATCCTCTAAAAGTGAAATTTTTACAATATTTTTTAATTTCGTTTCCTCTCAACTTTTTCTCAAATAAAATCAGAATTCATTTTTCTAAGGTGAGAGTTTATGCCAAAAAAAGTAGTTAGAAAGCATAAAAAATTGTCAAAGAGTAGCTGAAAAGTTTGAAAGATCATTGAAGTACAATGATAAACGAAGAGGTAGCTAGAGATGATGATTAAAAAAGAAGATACATTGAAGAATGTCAAGGGGCATTTTTATCGCAGAAAGCAAAAAACACTTTTAAGTCTACAAAAGTTTTAAAAAAGGAGTACCTTTTCGAAAAAATTCCATAACCGAGAGTGAAAAGACAATATGAATGAAAGGTACGTGCCACAAGCCTTCATCCAGTAAAAAATTGATCTTGCCTGAACGATAAGAGACACTCACCAATATGGGCCATCAAATGCTCCTGCCCACTCAGTAGATTGTTTAGTGTTGAAGTCCCTTGATATACATTGATACACCATCCTCTAATGGCTCGAGCTTTTAGAGCATCCGGTTGTTTGACATAATATCAAAGCAGAAGACCAAGTGTTTGAATCCTGAGAGTAGTAAATATGCCTCTGTAATCTGTAATATATTCATCCACAAGGCCCAGGGGCCATTGTTTATGGTGTGAGTGAGTGCCATCCACCCCTGCCAACCATGTTCCCAGCAGAGTTTCACCCTACACATGTAGGGGAGTGTTAAAGTACAAAGTTTCTCTCTCTTGGAAATAGGATTTTGGACATGGCAATGGGCCACCCAACCCCATTTTGGACCAGACTTAGACCTATCATCTTGGTCCCTATGTCAGGCTTCGGCCTGACACTCATCGCCCGATCAATTTATTGGCCGGGCTTGGGCTCAGGTCATTTTAGCGCAGCCGGCTTGACTTGCCATTCCTATTAGGCAACCCATGTATTTTGAATTTAGACCATTGGTTCCATTTCTCTAAGTGCATGTATCTTTGTGCATGCGTGGCCCACTTGATCAACTGATCGATTAGGAAGATTTTATCAATATTCAGGCTGGGCAGGCCGGACGCAGATGCAACCAACTTCTTGGTCTGAGCTTGCACCTAACATACTAGGCCCATTCCGGGCATGGACTGTGCTGGGGGCTGGCCTAGCCCAACCCAAACCCAGTCCATTGCTACTCCCAGACATTATATACAATCTATCAACAAGAGTTCTAACCACCACAAATTAACTCTTGGCCCATCTATCAAACATGTTGGGTGCAAGTTGTTTTCCCGGTCCATCTAATAAATGGGTGGTGTCCGAGCTGACCATGACCTGACCCAAATCCAATCCAATGCCACTCCTAGTTAAATGTACTCGGGCCTCGGTAAGCCCAGCACCGGACCATCTATTATCCATGCTTATGTTTAGCTTGTGGGGCTAAATATTGCAGACCCAAGATGAGCATAGAAATCATAAACAGGGCTCAACATGGGCTTAACCTGTTTACTTCGGACTCAGTATAAAATTACGGGCCTGAATTTCATTTCAACCCCAGTAAAAGGCTAAGCAAATGGACAGCCCACAAAGAAGCACAAACAAATATTGGCAACGTGCAAAGAAAGGAAAAGGAAAATGCCAACATCCCTACATTCACTTTCACAGGAAGATTAGTCCCCAGAGCTGTCGGTATGGGACCGTTCCATTCGCTAGTTGCAGGTTTTGATTGAAAGATCATATTTTGGACTGAAACGTTAGACAAATTGGATGATTCTGACTGGCGCTGTCAATGGTCTAGGATGGTCCAATGTGCTTCAGGGCTGGGCTTGGGCTCGTATATCGGATTTGGGCCTAAAACTCAAGTCCATTTATTAGTAGGATTGGGCTAGGGCTATGACTAAAAGCACCATGGTCCCATTCCGATTAACCGTTTGCAAGGGCATTTTAGTAACATTTTACACTGTTGTTCCTTCTTGGCCATTTAAAATAGTTGTTGATCAACCTGTCTTAAAATCCCAAAGGGGCTATATCACGGAGAATTTTCAATTGTATTTCACTGTAGAAAAAGATGAATATATATGGGAGATAGGAGGTCTAAAGAGGACTTAACAGATAATAATCTAAACAAATATATAAATATTCTTATCCCTACTTTATTTAGGTGATTCTAGTTCTATCTCCACTTGATCTCAGTTTCAATTCCCCTTTCTTCAGGAGGAGAGGTGAGGTTCGGGTCGGAGGGATGTGGCGGAGCTCTCCATTGTTCACTACTAGTTTCTAGTACAAGTCTATCAGTAGTGGTTTCAGTTTTTTTTAGTATGGTCCAGATTGTCGAAGCCTGAAGCCAAGTGATACCTCGATTGATTGAGTGGGCGGGGAGGTGTGAGCTACCACTAAACAAATATAGAAATATTCTTATCCCTACTTTATTTAGATATTCTAATCACTCTAATATGCTCTAACATAAATAAAAAAAAAATAAAAAATAAAGTAATTTGATGTTCTAATTATTTTATTTAGATATTCTAATTCCCCTTCTCAAACTCTAAGTGCTTTGAAAGAAATAACTCAAGTTTGAATGGTAATATGAACATTTATTTAAACATAAAAAATTTCAATTATGGCATGAGCTAGTATAGGGTGGCGAAATGAGTGGCTTCAAGTAAGTAGTCACTTTTGACAACTTCTAGGTGTGAACCAATAAATCTTCAAATAATTGACAAATAATCTAAGTAGTACTTCCGGTGGTCAGGATTTTACTCCTTGATTTTTCTATGGATACATATTTTCAGTAGTGAAGAGTTCAACTGTTGCTCTTCTAGTAAGTTTAAGAAACAAAAAATAATTCCCACCATAACGATAATGGAAAAAGAGGTCTAGTCCATACGCCCAACACAAAAAACAAGTCCAGTCCAACATGCCAAAAAAATAATAATAATAATAAAAGAAGAAGAAGAAAGAAAAACACATCCTATCAATTAGTGGCGGTGGTCAAGGAAGAAGACCAAAAAAAGAGCGCTGGGAGGGGCTGCTCGAGTGATGGTTGCACTTTGGTGGCAGACAGTAAATGATGGAGGGTTTCGGGCTGATACAGTAATGTTGGAGAGGGTGTTGTCGCTGGAATCAGTGGCAATAGGTGCATGGTAATGCTGACGTAGTTTATAATATGGGCTGTGGGTTTATGTACAAGGGACACGATTTAGCTGGGTGCAATTGGATCAAAGGCCCTAGATGGGGAGGCTTTGATACCATGTTAGAATCCTGAAGCAACTACATTGTGGAGAAATAGGAGACCTCTAAAAAATTGAAAAGGCCTTCACAAATGCCAATCTAAACAAATATTGAAATATCCATAATCTAATTAGATTCTCTAATTTACTTCAATATACTTTAACAACAGAACGCGGATTGCATCCAACCCCTAGTTATACCTTTAAGCATTTGGCCAGATGTGGGGAGCCCACCATGATGTATCCATTTATCCCTACTCATCCCTTTTTTCTTTTCTAAGATCATGTTAAAGTATGGCTCAAAAATGAGGTAGATCCAACGCTCTAGTGGACCTCTAGTTTGGATTTGCCTCATTTTTAGGCTCATACCTTAACATGATCTTAGAAAAGGGATAGACGACATGGATAAACTGATACATCACGGTGGGCCCCATACAGATCTGGTTGGACACTTAAAGATTCAACCAAGGGTCAAACTCAATTCGCGTCCCTAGCAACCTTTGTTTTGGGTTCACAATACATATATACATGGGTGAAGTACGACCTGCATCTTGTCACAAAAGTAGATGAATCCCTAGGGCTTGGGCTATTGCTGTGCATAAGCATCTCATGCTGGCCTTGTGTTTGTCTGTTTAGGCCCATCACTGGCCCGGGCTGGAGCTGGCCCTAGATTTTACTTCGAAGGTTTGGCTTGGACAAACCTGGTTGGCCCCGGCATGGCCTGTTGACTGCCCTACTTTTAACACTGTAAATGTTGGTCATTTTAATAATACAGTTTGATTTAGCCAGCAATGTATTGGACAGTTTAAATCGTTGGATTAAAGTGCTTTTTTTGGAATCATGTGTGTACAGCCTATGGAATAGGCCTGTAAAAATGATGATAGAACCTGTTTATTGGCTGTCGATTTTTCATGCTATTGATTAGATTGTTGGAATCTTCCAACAGATTATCACCGTGTGTCATTTAAAAGTTTTGAGGACTGGTTCGGAATTGATCCGGTTCAATACCATGAGTCACACCTGACTTAAGCTAGTCGCGACTCGACTCAGCGCTGAATGAGTTGTGTGTCCAGTCACAGAGCCTTCTCCCAAAAGAAAAGATAAAGAGAGTTTCTGATCTTGCCTTTACTAGTAAATGAGGTTTGTCATCCAAAACAAGACAATTGATGGGGGGGCATTGTATCAGACCGTCCATCCACGAGTTCTCATCCATAAACTCGTCTTGGGTGAAAATGGGTAGTTTGGATTCACCTCCCCACCTGGCACCTGTCAAGCGTCGTTGGACAGACTACCCTTTATGGTCCACCTCTAGACGGATAATGTCACTTGTTCTCTCCTATTGGTTCATAGGCCAATGGGCGGGAAGTTCAGCATAAGCTTCAAAATTCATTTCCTACTTTGAAATGTGCAGTGATTCCCACCCACCATCTTATGATTTATTATTATTACTTTTTAGGTAGCTAAGTTTAGGCTAGAACCCGATACTTTAATGTTGAAACACACTGTCAACCACTTGGGCACAGGCTCAAACTGATCTAAAAGGCATAGAACGACTGAAACATTTTCTCTCCAATAAAAATTAAGTTCTCCTTTCCCTCTCTCAGTGACTCTCACACCTCTTCTGTCTCCCACCTCTACCCCGCTTGGCATTTCATTTCATTAGTTTTCAAACCCCATCTGGGAGGTCATGCGGTGTTCAAAGTCCAATGCTAATAAAATGGGTGAAGAGGAGGACGCCAAGCCCAGATTATTTCTACAGAAACAATATAGCCTCGTGGACTTGATTCCGATTTTAGATCAGTTTTGAGTGGTGGGGAAGAAAATGAGAAAGGGACTCGAATTCCCTACAACACCTGTTATGTTACATGGAGGATGTGCAACAAAAAACTATATGACCCACCGCAATATCTGTGTAATATCCATTCCATTTATCACTTTCGCCGGCTTTTGTTAAGAAATCATCTCAGAAATTAGGCAGAACCAAAATTCAAATGGGCCACACCTCAGGGAACAGTAGGATAGAAATTGTCCCCAATGGAACCTTTACAGGCCCACCATGATGTTTGTGTGCCACGCCCAACCTGCTCATAAGGTGATTCTCACCAAGATGATGGGAAAACATAAATATCAACCTAATCCAATTCTGTGGTATCTAATAAGGTTTCAATTGTGATCATCCAATCTCAATTATTTCTTGTGTTGTGGCTTACTTGAGTTTTGAATCTACCTAATTTTATAAATTACCTCCTAACATAAACGGACACAGCAGATGCATGAAGTCACACAAGCATCTTAATGTGCCTCCACAAAGCTTTTCATTAAGCACGCTCCTCATTAGCGTTGTGGGAAATTTGTGTCCATGTGAGAGGGGTGTTTTAAATGGAAAGGAGATGCACATTTGATACTCTGCTTGCATCTATCACTTAATACACAGGCACTTAGAAACACTACAATTATAATTAACTCAGACTAAAATTGACTAAATTGTCAAACTCATAATCACTAAGTTACAGTTCAAAAACGAGATTGGTTTGACAATCCTAACTCTTATTTGTGGACAGTTGCTTCTTGAAACAAGGCATTAGATTATATCTTTGATTTTTTAAACATCAAATAAATACATATCTACTATCAATGTAATGTTGAGATGATCAAATAAGCATAATTGTGGTTCATGGTACACTTAAACTAGTACAGATAATTTAAAGGGTTTAATTTAAATTATTTATAAGAATATGGGGAAGAGAGGTTTGCTAATTCCATATGCCTATGGAGTCGTACGCATCCACACAAGGATAAACATCCAAATATGAAATACATGTGTGAGATCTAAGCTTTTCATAAGGTTGGAAGTAACACTTAGATCTTTTACCGGAAAATAAAAGATCAGATAATTTGAGGTAGACCGCAATGTGGAAAGTAAATTGATGGTTAAAAATTGTTTCTACTATACATTAAGGGCCTGTTTGGATGGAAGCATGACTCCAAATACAAGCTTCATCCAACACTTCTGCAGGCTGCATGAAGTTTTTAATGGCAGGCGTTCAATCTTGACTGCTTCTGTGGTGTGGTAAATTTTCATTTTAGAGATGTGGCTCATTTTTTTTTTTTTTTTCTCTGTATCTTTCCATGAAATGATCTCGCAAGATGAATGGACGGTATGGATACAACACATACATCATGGTAGGGCCCATGAAGCTATGTCAAAGCACCTCCCCCATCAAAGTCAGTAGGGATTCCGCCGAAATACTCTGACATGACAGCTTGGTTTATCCAAGCAGCTACAAGGTGTAATGACGTGAGTTTTGCATTGCATCATCATAGAACACGGTCATCCAAACAAGCCCCAATTATACTTTTGATATGTTAGGGTCTAGTTTTGAAATGGCCTTTTTTTTTTTTTTGCAGAAGATTTACATGCTCACCTTAATGGAAATCTTAAATCTCACGCGCCTATCACATCGTGACCACATGCACCCACACGAGGATACATACAGCTCTGGCATGTGGAATGAAACAACTTATCATTTGGCATTTTGGAGTATAGGGGTATAGATATGGAGGGCCCAAATCCTTTTCCCCCAAATTATGACTTAAGAGCTAAACACAATGACTTGTGTTAGAGATACCTAACTTCTTTTGGAAATGGGGTTTTCTAGAACACATCCCACTTATTTCAATAGGATACACCAGGACTTTAAGGGGCAGTTGAGATTGTAAGTTACTTAAGCTACTTATGCCTAAGTAACTTATCTAGATTTCTACTTATTAAACTGTAGTGATTAAGTAACTTTAAATAAAAATGTTACTTATAAGTGATCATAAACCAAACTTAAATAAGTTACTTATCTACTGCTGTAAGAGGACAAAGTAACTTATTAGGCAGTATCCAAACGGGCCCTTAATTGCTCTATTAGGTCTCTTTCAAATGGCTAACGGATTATATAATAGGCGCACTGTGGATGAAAGATTTCACAGGCATACATAAAGCTCTCAAGTCCAACTAGTACAAATTACAGTCCACCTAGCAGACAACTTCCAACTTCTAATGTGTTTGCAACATCTAACCTGTCTAATATGTTGGCCCTATCATGAGGATTGCCTTGAGAAAAAATCAGCCATTCACTTTTTAAGTGAACCACACTTGTCCTTTTCTATTTATCAATGGCTAAAAATTGTTTCCTTTGTTGTGGTCTGCCCATTGAGCAGATGGAACTGATTTTTCAGCTAGGCAATCCTCATGGTCCAACCAACCTGTTTTAAAATTGTTTCCTTTGTTGTGGTCTGCCCAGTGAGCAGATGGGGCTGCTTTTTCAACTAGGCGATCCTCATGGTCCAACCAACCTATTTCCGGGGTTGGATGCCACATGCACTTAACTGGTTGGAATTTATTGGCTCAGTAGACTATAACTTGTGATCCAACCGTGGCTCCATTAAGTGAGGAAAGGGCCATCCACTAGGTGGTACTTTAAGATAGCTTGATCAATAAAAATATCAAAGGCATATATATATATATATATATATATATATATATGCTGTGATCAATCTGATGAGTGGGATGATCTAATACTTTGGCAAGAGCATCTGCGTAGCGTTACTGCTCTGATGAACAGATTGGATCTCATACCAATGTTCCACGCTGGCAGATATGTGGCCATTAAATGAGGTGCCATTGTACAACCGTGGACTTACCAAAGCTCTGCCTGATATAACAGGCATTGTACTAGGGCTGAAAGTCCAGCCGGTTGGGCCTGGTTGGTACTCAACCCTAACCCAACTCAAGGTTCCTGTACCTCAAACCAAATCCAATTCAACCCAACCTTGGATTGGAAATTCTCAACCCAAGCCCAACCCAAGCGGGTTCAGTCGGGTTGATCAGGTTTGTCGGGTTAATACATGCTAATATTTTTATTATTATATTAATCTATTATGTTTCAATACACGTCTTATTTTTTTTATACCCATGGCTTTATTAATTATATATGTAGTTAATTATTTTAAAGAACTTCATTTTTTTTAAACAAACAAGCTAAAATATATGATAAATATTCCTTTAACACTCAAGCATATCAAATTCAAGTATATTAAATTTCAAAAATTATAAGTTTACTTACTAAATTATAATAAAATTATTAGTAACTTGTATATAAATCGGGTTCGTGTTGGGTCGGGCAACCCGAGACTTCAACCCAAGCCCGACCCAAGCTTTATCAGATTGGTGTTTGCATAGCCCAAGCTTAAGATCAGGTCCAATGCTTTCTGCCCTAGCCTAACCCATTGTCGGGCCGATTTTCACCCCTACATTGTACAATCTTCAGCCTAGTCAGCTTTAAGCCCGTACAACTAGGGAGCGGATTAGCTGTTACCCAAGTAACAGCTTAGTGGGTGTTACCCTCATCGTAAGGTGGGCCCCACCTTGATGTAGTTTTTGTATATCCGAACCATCCATCTATTTTTAAATACCATTCTAGGATGAGATCGCAAATCATAAGAAGATCCAAATTTCACATGGACCTAACCAATAGAAATAGTGATGAATAATAATTAAAAACTATTTGTGGTCCACATAAGCTACGGATCAATATTAAATTTCTAATTTCCCTTCATTCATATCTTCTTGACATTTTCAAAAGGTTGGATTGCAAATAAACATTACTAAAACCTTATTACGGGCCCTTTGGAATTTTTAATGGTGATGCACTCAATCACCACTATTTCCTATGATGTGGTCCACCTAAAATTTGGATATGTATAACTTTTTGTACCCCGTCCTAAATTTGACTAGAGAAATGGTTAGATAGCGTGGATATACAAAAAATGATTAATGTGGGCCCCATGTTTGGGGTAACACCCACTAATTAAGTAGGCTAGGGCTGAAAGTTGGGCGGGTTCAACCCGACCGACCCGTGACCGACCCGACATTGGGTTGGGCTTGGGCAAGAAGTATCGAACCCGATCTCGAGCTTGGGCTATGAAAACATCAACCCGATGAAGTTTGGGTCGGGCTTGGGTTGAGGTCTCGGGTTGCCCGACCCAACCCGAACCCGATCTATATACAAGTTACTTATACTTTTATTATATTTTAGTGAAGTAAACTTATAATGTTTACTTGTATTTTAAATTATTTGTTTAGGAAAAGTGAAGTTCTTTACATAAATAAGTACATATATAATTAATAAAGCGATAGGTACCAAAAATAAGGCATGTATTGAAACATAATAGACTAATGTAATAACGAAAATATTAACATGTATCAACCCGACCAACCCGATCAACCCGACCGAGCCCGCTTGGGTTGGGCTTGGGTTGAGAATTCCCAACCCGAGGTTGGGTTGGGTTGGGTTAGGGTTGAGGTATAGGAACCTTGGGTTGGGTTAGGGTTCAGCACCAACCCGACCCAACTCGCCCGACTTTCAGCCCTAAAGTAGGCCTCTCAATGGGTCGATTCTGGATCGGCTCTCCAATTGGATCTGGCTCTAAGTTTGAAAATTTGTAGACGAATTTGAATCCAAACTCAGATCCAAAAGGTGATATCGGTATCCAATCAATTTATAAATAGCCAAATTCATTTTCGATCCAAAATCTATATAACCACCGGATTTAGGTCAAATCTAGGTCTGAATCCACCCCATCACAAATCTAAAAAAATATATAATATAGCATATTTAATTTAGTAGCAAAATGATGCAAATCTTACTCTTTAATGTGATATGGTCGACCTTAGATTGGCATATGTCTCAATTTTAAGATGTGGCCTAAAATAATATGGAAAATGGATGGCAGGCATGGATATAACATATACATGAAGGTGACAATGTGTCAGATCTAGATCGGATTCAGTTGGATCCAGTTCCAAGTCTGAAAATCTATAAATGGATTTGGATCTATTTCTGTGAATCTGAATCGGATCCATTTAATTAAGCATACCTATTTTAAGATCTAAATCCGCATTATACGGATTCGGAGCGAATTGGATCTTAGATCTGACCGGCTCCATTGAGAGCCCTACCACTAAGCTGTTAACTAGGTAACACCCTAATCCGCTCCCGTACAACTGAAACTCCTGAGGATTAGGTGCGCTCCCGGCCTCACCCACTATGGTGCGGCCCCTACCATGGGCCGACCTGAATGTATGTACTCCATATCCATGCCGTCCATCCATTTTGCCCGATGATCCAGTTCTCAGGTGGACCATACTAGAAGAAAAAAATGGTGAGACTCTTAACGGACCATAAAAGTTTTGAATCAAGCTAATATTTGTTCTCTCTTCACCTAGGTTTTTGTGACTTTATCAACAACTTGGAGCAAATAAACATTACAGAAAAGTTATGCTAAGCTCTAGGAAAGTGCTAAGGGTGGTGCTATGACTCATATGGAAGATATAGAATTCGTACGTCAAAGTGTGCCCCACAGTAAGGGCCCTTCACAGTAAGGGCTGCACCGTCTTGGATGAGTCTGGGGCCACCTAATCCTGTCCCAGTCATTCAAACCGTTAAGATGATAGGCACCACAATGGAGGGACCTGCACAAAAGGTTCTCAAAGATCGAAGTAGTCTTGACCCTTGACATGTGGCTGAGAGACAGATCGCTAAGAAAGAAAACGAGCCATTGCATGCTTCATTCAAGAAAAATGCAGAGAATTGCGTATCGTCTGTTTTGGAAGCACGGCGAATTCCTGTGCCGCTTCCTCTTATTAGTCCACGTCACCAATCATGACCTCATATGAGGTCGCTTGAAAAAAATTATGAAATAAAAAATAAAAATACGTACCTATTTAGACTTTGGTCATATGACGTATTTTCGCATTCGGATTTCTGTCCCTGACTTGAATTTCGTGGTACAAGACGTACCAATGAACGAGCTAACATGGCAAACTTCTGTGAGCACCACCATAATTATGTGTTATATCCAGGCTGTTCTTTAATTATTTTAGATCATTTTAGGGAAAGAGCCCAGAAATCTGTTAAATTCAAAGTTCTAGTGGACCAGACAATAGAAAGCATTGGGGACAATGATACCCACAGTTAAAACCTTGGTAGGGCCCGCCATGATGTTTATTTTTCATCCAACTTGTTCATGACGCCCGCAGTTGAAACCTTTCTTAGGCCCACCATGATGTTTATTTTCCTTCCAACCTGTCCAACTTGTTCACGACGCCCACAGTTGAAACCTTCCTCAAGCCCACCATGATGTTTATTTTCCATCCAACCTGTCCATAAGGTCATAAAGAATTGGATGAAGGGAAACCATAAATATCAATTTGATCCAAAACTTCCATAACCTGTCAAGTTTTTAATGATAGGTGTTCAATCCTCACAACTTTCTATAGTGTGGTTCACTTGAGCTTTGGACATCGATCCTTCCATTTTAGAGCATGCTCTAAAATGAGTTGGCAAGGTAGATTGATGACATCCATAAAACACATATACCAGGTCCTTAGCTGAAGTGGCAGACTGCGTGAAGATGGACTTGTTTCAACCTTGAGGTTATGGTATCGATTCCCATATTAGGGGTGGCTAACATTGTGATGTCACCACTCAAACTGGGTCTAGTAGGCCCTACCATGCTGTATGTGTTAGATCCTCACCGTCCATCCATTCTTCTAGATCATTTTACCGCAAGATGTCAAAAAGAGGCGGATGCAAAGCTCAGGTGGACCACGCCACAGGGAACATTAGGAATCAGAATCAGACGTCTCCTCATGAAAACTCCTTGAGGCCAAAGAAGGATCCGATTAAGATGATATTTGTGTCTTCCCTTTATCTATGTCTGTGTGACCCTATGAATAGGTTAGATGCAAAATAAACGTCAAGTGGGACATCGGAAGGTTTCAACAGTAGTCGTTCAATCCTCACTTCTTTCTGCACTGTGGTCCACTTGAGCTTGGCATCTGCCTCGTTTTGGGGCGCAAGCCCTAGAATGATAGGGCGAAATGGATGGACAGTGGGGATCTAACACATACATTATGGCGGGGCCCACAGAAGTTCCACTTGTTAAAACATTAGTTGATTTGTTATGCAGTAATTCCGAGAGAGAAAATCGATGTACCAAAAGTAGAAATACCTAAATGTCCCGATTAGAAATTAATATCTATTTTCATTTTTTATCTTTTTGGTTTTTCTCGGTTGATGTCAGCTGATGTCATCTTTGCTGATGTGGACCAATAAGAAGGAAAGACACAGGAATTCACTGTGCCTTCAACACAGACGATCCGTAATCGTGAAAAACATTCCCTGGCTATCAAACTGGGGAAGTTTCAGAACATGTGTCATCGACGGTGAGAACCGTCGTGCCAGCAGTTTGGACGGCTGAACCATGGGCCCCACACCAAGAAAGAGAATTCACAAGTCACAATACTCGACCACGGGCCCTACTTGTACAGACTAAAGACGGACGTTTGCTAAATTCAGATACGTGTATGGACCAACCCACCCAAAGCAGGCCCTTGTGCAAGGACTGGGAGCTTTCCATTAGGTGGGCCATACTGTTTAGATTGTGGGGCTTTAAAATGGACCGTTCCATCTGGTGGATGTCACTGTTCCCAATGTTTTCTATGGTGGAGTCCACTTGAGCTTTGGATCAGCCTCATTCTTTGAAACATGCCCTAAAATGTTCTCTCCAAATGAATAGATGGACGGTGTATATACAACACATATATCATGCTGAGGCCCACGGAACATGGTGCCGTCACTTCAGTAGCGAGATTCGCTACTCGACCTGTCAGTAGCTAATCCGCGTCCGCTACAAATGAACCAATCTGGCTGCCGCCATATGTACCTGCCGTTGGATGAATAGATGATCAAAAGGACTCATCAGCTTTAAAGCCATCTTTGCAAATGGTGGAAATAACCCGATTTCTATTTCCTCATATGATCAACGGTAAGCACCTTATCTCTCGCAACAAGCCAACAAGATGCAATCATCCAAAGGATGATAACCACTCTATATGCTTTCGTATACTTCTGATTCTAGTGCAGACCCAAGCAGCTTTTGAGCTGGAAGATTGAAACAGCATGGCCCACCTGATTGGTAGCTCAGATCTCACACAAGCTTGTCATATTGGCACTGGTGCTTAGAGCTGCACACAAGTTGAGTAAGCTTGAAAAACTAGTTCAATTCGACTTAAAAATGCTCGACTCGGCTCGGATCAGAAGTGAGTTTGAGCCGAGCCGAGTCGAGTCATTTTTGTGGTGTTCGAATGAGTTTGAGCTCGACTCAATTCGTATAGTGACTTGAACTTGGCTCAATCTGACTTGAATTGAAAAAAAAAAAAGAAAAAAAAAAAAAGAAATACTAATCCATTTCATTTAAAAAACATACTGCCCGAGTCCTGACTATCCGAGCGCTCTCTCTCTCTCTCTCTCTCTCTCTCTCTCTCTCTCTCTCTCTCTCTTTGTGCTCGCCTACCAGAACACTTGCACTCCTTGTTTGCTCGACGTCGGCTGTAACGACCCGAGATTTTCGACTCTCGTGTATAACACAACGGCCGAATTCCCAAGTAATTTATGGAATAACTAATTTGTCAAATAATAAAGTATAGTATTCAAGCACAATGGCGGAAACAATTATCATCTTATTCTATCAAACTTACTACTTCATCATCAATGTTTAAATAAGGGAACCAACTAATATCCATACTGATTAATTAAAATACAAAACCATGTCTTCTCTTAAAGACTTATTACAATTCCATAAATGTATCAACTACTCAAAAGAAATATTTAATAAATGATAACATCAATTAAGTTTCTCTAACATCGTCATCCGCCATGTGATCGTACGAACCATCGAACTCTTTTCCTTAAAAATCGGGTTCAATACCTGGATCTTCACCTACATCATCTAAATTGTGTTTGGGATAGCGTTAAACGCTATCATAGTACGAAATATTTCCTCCAAGACAATCAAGAATAATAATAACGGTACAGAGTAAACGCAAGCAGTATATTATCATTTAATCAGATCAAAACAACCAACTAAAAATCTTTGTTAATGGGATACATGGAATGCATGCTCTGGCTAAGGCACTCTGGCTAAAATCATAATACATGAAGTGGGAGACTTCTTGTTACGACTTCACGCTAGCCACTAGTCACCAGAGGTTCCTGGGACGCACAAGTCCATAGTTTTGCCCGACCAAGTGAGAAACGGGATGCTCATAGCCCAAATCTACATGTGATAGTGTACGGGAGAAGTAGGACGCTCTAGCCTATTCTCAATTTCGTACACCCACATGGAGCCAAGTGAATGCATGACTTTAGTTTCACCTTTATTTAAGTGTTTTCGCATACAACCAATTTAAATAAAACTCAATTGTCACTATGGGGAGTCACAAGCAACCCAGCATAGGCCGACAGCACGAACTTAGTGTCCATGGCACCAACCCCGGCTCATGAGAATTTGTATACTATTAGTGTCCACTCATTGTCCGGTTTTATGATTTCATCATGTCCCAAAAAGCCAATGCTGTACATCATGACCAAATCATTAAAATACTCATGTAATGTAAATGGGTCCATTCAAGCATTATGTACATGTAAGGATCCATTGACAAACAATTACTTCATTCTTTCAGTTAAGTCAAGAGATATTCTTCCATCATGGACACCTCTTACGGGTTCCATCTCTCTACATCGAATAATTTTACCAACTTAGGGACAAAGAGTATACAATAATGAGATGTCTATATGATGATCTTATACACATATTTCATATATATCACAATATGAAAATCAATGTTACTTGTAACACATAAACTAAGAAAATAAGGGCATAGATTTCACAAAGATAAATAACACAAATACACATGCTTCTTAGTCAAAAATCTAAACAAGGAATCACATCATTATATAATGGTATTCATTACAAATCCTACATTAAATTTCATGTTATATGGATCAATAACTCAAAATAAAATAATTTCATATGCCACAAAAGAACTTATGATAATTGTGATATTATTAATGAAAGGCTTGAAGGAAAATCCTCACCTTAGGATGGACTTAGAAGAAGAAGATTGTAGAAGATCCTAGCCGCTGGAAAAATATGAGAAAGAACTCTCTCTCTCTCTCTCTCTCTCTCTCTCTCTCTCTCTCTCTCTCTCTCTCTATAGGGCATGGAGGCTAGGGTTAGGAGAAGGATTTGGAGGTGCGTAGTAGAAATATGGAGAGGGATGTGCACGCGAGGTCTTGTGTAACAACCTCTTGAGGTGGGTTTCTCAAATCTCAATATTCGGATAATCTTTGATCAATTCCAATCCGTTCATCTTATCAAGCTCGAAGAGTAGAGTTAGAATACGTAAATTTCTTAATGATCCACATTCTAGATTGGCCAATCCTTGAAAATGGCCTAACGGGTGCTAAAATGGGCTAGATCTCAATTAATGGTCTACGCTTGATGATCAGGGCCCAAATTTTGAGAAAATATGTAGTCATAATAGGCAAACAATTGTACAAAGTTTAGTGGTTGATTGATGGTGAGAAATGCTTAGATCTGAAATTTCAACTTTTGGCGGAAAAGGAAGGGGCTGGCTTTGTGGTTCAACAGTGTAGGATTATAGATCGGGGTCCAAACTTTGTGTAAACTCATAGTCATATGAGTATAATAAGTGGTCCAAATTTGAGAAGCGATTAATGGTGAGAAATGTGTAAATTGAAAGGTTCAGATTTAAAAGAGTTGGTAACTCATTAATTTCTAAAACGGGATAACTTCCTGCATAAGAAAGATGCTTATCAAGGTGGGACACTCAAATCACACTATTGGTCCATAATAAAGACGATCCAACTCACTCATATGAAAAGAAATATTCGACTACGACTAACCATCTACTTTCCTCACTCGATGGACATGAAAATCAAGGGTTAAGGGGCTGATTTGACAATCGGACCACTTCTACTATGATTTAAGAGCTGAAATTTGATGTGTATGGTTAATATGTGCCCAAAATCTTAAATCCAGGATTTTGCGTGAAAGTGATCGTCAGAAACTATAATACTTAAAAATGGCATCTTAATTTAAGTTTAACTAATGACATTTTCGTAATTATCTGAAAAGTGCGTGATTTTTGAAATCTGATCTTTCTACGATGTTTATGGGATCATTCTAAGCAACTTTTGTAAAGGGTCCCCTATTAGATCTCCTACGGATGTCCCGTTATTCGCAAATCAACGGTAAATGTATGATAATTAATAAAATAAATAAATTAAAAATGAATTTTCAAAAATTTTCAAATAAATCTCGAAAATCTGGGGCGTTACATCGGCCAACCCCACTCCCTATCTGCTTGACGTCGGCCATCCCTTGAGTTGCCCTGTCCGCTCGACGTCAGCCACCCCCTACCTATCCGCGCTGTTGGGATACGGGCGATCGGCCCCGTAGTGAAAGCGAGCACAAAGCAATCAAACGAGGAACAAACACAACGTAATCACACACTAAGCAAATCAACACACGAGGCAATCCGAATTTAACGTGGAAAAATCCCTCATAGGTAAAAAACCACGGCACAAAGTGACACTGATCCACTATGAATCAAAAGTTACAAGAGCATGAAGAAAATTTACACCGAATTCAAGCCTACGAGAGAAAACCCAAGCTCTCTAAGAAAAAAACCGACATAGCCGTTCATTTAAAGCTCTTTCTCTAACCCTAGTACTCTCTCTCTCTCTCTCTCTCTCTCTCTCTCTCTCTCTCTCTCAACCCTTACACATCTAGGATACCTAATTCACATATTACACTTCCTTAAATCAGAAGAAATCCGAATTAAAAACATCTTACGTAAGAAACCTCGTCAGATTGGGCACGGTCGGGTGCCCAACAGATTCAAAATCTATCCAAAGAGTTCCATCACAATATCCAGCCAATTTCGAGTGCCCGCCCAGACCTCATCGGGTGCCCTACCAACAGTGGTCGGGCCCCTTACAGGCAAAAAAACAGAACAGTGATTTCAGCAATTCCAGAAGCCATGCCTGGTGTTCTCGGGTGCCCAGTCTGAACCCGTTGAGCACCCGACACCCCCTGGTGTCCAAGATTGAAGGCAAAAAACCCAACACGCTCGACGCCGACCACCCCTTGGACTGCCCAACCTACCTATCCGCTTGACGTTAGCCACCCCCTGAGCTACCCAGCCTCCCTCTCCACTCGATACCAGTAATCCCCTTCCCCCTCAGCTCGAAAGAATTGAACTCGCTCAGTCTGCTGATCGAGCAAGTCCACGCTCAACTCAGCCAAGTCAAGTCGAGCACCAAGCAGGGGCTGGGTGATTTGAGCTGAGGAACGAGCAGGGCAAAACTCAACTCAACTCGTGTACAACTCTACTTGTGCTTGCTGCTACATGGGCATGGCTTAACACGCTTGTGGGCTTCGTAAACTTCAATAAAATAAGAAAATAATTATCCTCCTAGGGCAATATATCTTGGCATAATTGAGAAGAAAATGCTCATGTGGTTGTCATGCTCTTACTGGAGAATAATTTTCTCATATAGGGATGGTCCATCTTATGTGAATGAGATGCACCCATAAGTGAGGTGTGCCACCCTGTGTTTGGACTAGGTCCCCAAAACGGATTCAAAACTCACCTAGGTTTATAAATCGTAGGGAACAGTTAACATAGGATCCAACTATCAGGTTCCCACCATGTGCATTTGGGGTGTTTTAGGTGGTTGTCCATTATTTTATTTAGCTCGGCCAATATAATAATGGGATCTGCCACATATAAGACATTTAAGATTTAAATGGTCTATAATTGAGTTTACATGGCCCAATAAAAAAACACTATTTGTACCATTAGATGTGAGCTAGGCTCACAATAAAAAGATAAAAATCATTATTTCAAGAGCAGTTATTTTTACTTTTTATTATGCACTTACATTTGATGGATGCGGATTGCGTTCTACCTTACGTGGACAAAATTGGTCCAAGCAAGGGCTCTGTAGGCCCACCATATGATGTATTGGTTTTATCCACTCCTTCAATCTATTTTTCCATATGATTTTTGAAAGTGAGCCAAAAAAAAAAAAAAAAAAAAATTCTGCAAATCCAAGGCCTAAGTGGACTGCGCAATGGGGATGGAATGCCTACCATTAAAAACTTCTTAGGGACACAAAAGTTTTAGATCAAGCTGAAATTTGTACTTTCTCCTTTATCTAAGTTTGTTCGATTTGCATGCCAAATAAACCTTACCATGACCCTAAGAAGGTTTCAAGGCTGGACATCATTATTATCACATCTTTCTGTGGTGGTCAACTTAAGCCTTTTATCTGCCTCATTTTTTGGATCGAATTCTAAAATGATATTGGAAAAATATGGATATATGACATGGATTAAAATCCATACATCATAATGGGCTTTGTGGAGTCTCTGCTTGGGCTGATTTCGGTCAATTTTTGTCTCAATATTGAAGGTAGAAGAGCCTTTGTTGGACGGATTGAATATCAATGATTCGGAATAAAAGGAAACTATGTGTGTACTGTCCACTGCACCCATATCTTAAGTGGTGTTCCGTTTTCATACAAGAGATCGATCTCACGTGACTTCGACGTGTGGCCCACTTACTGTGGTTAAAAAACAGTAGCAAGGGTCCTTCTTTAGGGCGGGAAAACAAAGAAGGAAGCTTACTAATTCGACACTCCTTGGTAACCGTACACATCAACACAACAGGCACATGTGTAAGATATGAGCTTTTTGTTGATGAACTACACTGTTGAGATCTCCTGGCGTAAAAGAGCTGGCCTTTTCACACCTCAGTGGGCCACAGCATATAAAAAATAATAATTTAAATGGCTAGAAAAGAAATCTTCACCGTTAATTTACTTAAGAATGACTCATGGAAAGCTTAGATCTCACACATGGGTTTCATCTTTGCACGTGTCACCGTTAGACTAGCGTGGAATTAGCATACCTGGTACGTAAGATGAGAAAGGTCTTCAATCGGGGAGGTTTTTTGGGTAATGGGCAATTACTATGGGGGCCTATCAGATCAACGGTCTGAATCAGCCAACTTGGACAGCTGCTGTTCCTCGCCCATATCGAGCTAAACTCGAAAAGCGTTCAAGACTTTGACAGGTTGACCAGTCTTTATGGAAATGTAGCCACGTCCGCTTTTCCCGGGACGGACGCCCCCCTCCCTCATTAATAAGAATGCCTTACTTCGAGCCGGTCTTCGAGAATCCAATTCCGGTACCGAAAAACCACAGTAACACCATTGGTCTCCCACAAATGCTCAATGTGGTGCATATGCACCAGATCCAGACCGTTTATCAGGTGGGCCCCTTGTGTATTTGGCCAGTCCTGTTGGGATACTTGATGACCAGGCCAATCTGATCTTCAGGGAATTGGGGATAAATGGCGGATTCATCTAACCTGGATCTGGGCAGATGGAGTGGTCACTTGCACCAGAAAAAATTTCAGCCATCTGATGTTAGCCAAGTTGGGCAGCCGGCCTACACATGAGGCCTTTCCACAAATGGACGCCCATGTGCTAGCTAGCTGCAGCATATGCTCAAGCTCGGATGCAACCCATGGGTCTCTAGGATCAGCCCATATCTACACGTTAACGGATGGTTCGACTGGGGAGCGGATTAGGTGATACCCCGGATCCACCCAGGTGGGTGGGACCCCTGACTGTGGGGCTCACATTGATGTATGTGTCTTAAATCCACAACGTCCAACCATTCTCATTATAGGGTATGATACCAAACACAAAGCTGACTCAAATCTTAGGTGGACCACACCACAGAAACAGTCGTGAATGAATCTCTACCATTGAAAACTTCATGGATTTTCAATGGATTCCATTGGAATGTTTATTTTCCATCCAACCTGTTTATAAGTTCACAAACACCTAAATGAAGAGACCACATAAATATCACATTGATCCAAAGGTTTTGTGGCCTATAGGAATATTTTAATGATCAATCACCACTGTTTTCTGTACTATGGCCCATCTAGGATTTGGAACTGGTTCATTTTTTGGATCATGCCCTAAAATGAAATTTCAATACGGATGAATGGCGTGGATGTAGTCAAATACATCACAGTGGCCCCAAACTCAGGGGTCCCACCCACCTCGGTGGATCCGGGGTCCCACCTAATCCGCTCCCGTTCGACTGAGGGAAGCGGGATCCTTTACGCCTGTTTTACTCCAACGGGTAAAGCACCTAAGCTCTGTAGGGCCTGCCATATTGTAGACGTAAATCAACTCCATCCATCAGGTTTTATCCTCGATTCTAGATACCCCATAAAAAAATCAACCACATCTAAATTTCAGGGGGCCTACACCACAGGAATAGTTAGGATGGGATGCTAACCATAGGATTGTTTGTGGGGCCACCAGGTTGTTTATCTTTCATCAAAACCGTTAATCTGATGTACTCAGTGGAAAGAAATAAAGATAGAAAAATCAATCCGATCCAAAATCCAAGTGGGGCACATCGCGTGCTTTCAGAAGCATTTTGCATTGTTCAGAATAGCGTGGCCCACCTGAGTTTTCTATCACGTTAATATTTTGTAAATGCTGTTGAAATAAGGTTTTCGCCCGATGGACGGAGTGGATTTATGTATACAGCATGGTTTAGTGTTTTACGCGCTGATAAAAACAGGCGTTGTATATGATTCCAAGCTCAGATACCAACGTACGCATGCAACGTTCGCATATGGGAGAGCAGTATCATCCCATCGGTGCGAGGGCGTTGCCTCAGTGAATAATCTACGCTTGCGAGTAAGACATAACACTCGAAAACTGTTCGATCGCATCTCCCGCCGGAATCTTTCTCTCGGGGCTCTGCGTCTGGCTTCTGCTCTGCTCTCTCTCTCTCTCTCTCTCTCTCACACACACACACGGCTCTGCTCGTGTTCTGCGCACCAAAACACATGACTGTGTGACCGTTGTTTATAGCCATTAAAATAGGATAAAAGCTCACCCAGAAAAAAGCTGAGTAATAAAAGCGCCATTGTTTCTGCAAAAGCAACGTGCGTTCAACTCGATTGCAATGCTTTCGACGTTCCCGAGATGCTCTCTCTCTCTCTCTCTCTCTCTCTGACACGCCTTTAGTTTTATACATGCCAGAAAAGAACACCACGCTGTCACCGTTACGGAGCTAGAGTACACAAAAACGCCTCAGACCCTGTTCTTGGATCGCAATTAAAACCCCAAAAGGAATCCTATCAAATACTCTCTCTCTCTCTCTCTCTTCCTTTGCTTCGGTAAATGCTGCTGCATTTCACATGGGCAAGAAGGGAGGAACCTCATGGTTGACCGCAGTCAAAAGGGCTTTCAGATCTCCTTCCAAAGAGAGCGAGAAGAAGAGCAGCAAGAGAAGGGAAGATCAGGAGGTTGAAGAAGAAGAAAAGGTGAGATTTTTAAGCTTTTTCCTTTCATCTTCTTACAAAGAGAAAATGTGTTATTTTCATTGGGGCCTGTGCAGAAGAGGGAGAAGAAGAGATGGATTTTCCGAAAATCTTCGAACACGGAGCCGTTGCATCAAGGCGATTTCAAGGCGGCTGCGAGTCGGGTTTCTGCGTCCATGGCTGCAGATCAACGGCATGCAATTGCAGTGGCCGTAGCGACAGCGGCAGCTGCAGAAGCAGCGGTGGCGACGGCACAAGCTGCCGTTGAAGTCGTTCGACTCACCAGGCCGTCGAATTTCGTTAGAGAGCAATACGCGGCTGTGGTTATTCAGACAGCTTTTAGAGGTTATCTGGTATGTGGGTTTTTCTCATTTAGCTACTCTGTGGAAGAGAGGGGATGATAGGTTGTATCTTTCTTTGTTTTGAAGGCAAGAAGAGCTCTTCGAGCCCTGAAAGGGCTGGTGAAGCTGCAAGCTTTGGTGAGAGGACACAACGTTCGAAAGCAGGCGAACATGACGCTGAGATGCATGCAAGCTCTTGTTCGGGTGCAGGCTCGGGTTAGAGATCAGCGTGTGAAACTCTCGCAGGAAGGCAGCAGCAAGTCCTCTCTCAGCGATAGTAACAGCGTTTGGCAGTCGAGATATCTTCAGGAAATGGCGGAGAGGAAATCAATGGTCAGAAATCTCATTATTGATTGCTTTGCGTTTTACTTCGCTTAGATTTCTTCTACTCTTAATGGGTTCTCTTTGTTCATGCAGTCGAGAGATGGAAGCAGCATTGCAGATGATTGGGATGACCGCCCGCATACGATTGAGGAAATCCAAGCTATTTTGCAGAGCAGAAACGAAGCTGCTTTGAAACGAGAAAAAGCGCTTGCGTATGCTTTCTCTCACCAGGTTCCTATCTCTTGCTCTGTTCTTCTTTCTCCAATCTTTGATTGATTCCTTTGATTTCTTATCTCGTTTGCGGAATTCCTTTCAAACCCATCTCAAGATATGGAGGGCTGGGAAAAACCCATCAATGGCTGAGGAAGCTGAGCTTGAGGAGAGGCCAAAATGGCTCGACCGTTGGATGGCGACAAGGCCATGGGAGAACAGGGGAAGAGCTTCCACTGATCAAAGAGACTCCATCAAAACCGTTGAAATGGACACCGCCCGGCCATTCTCTTACTCAAGCACCAACTTCAGAAGACACCAGCAGCAACCTCAACAGCACCCGAGCTCGTACTCGATCTCATCTCCTCTCCACAGATCCCAGCACCACCTCTCTCTCCATCAATCCCCAGCAACACCATCTCCCGCAAAGACCAGACCTTTACAGGTGAGATCCGCTAGCCCTCGTTGCATCAGAGAAGATAAGAACTCTCCAGCAGTGCACACGCCGAGTTCTGCGTATTACTACAGCAGCGGCTTTCGACACCATGGAATTCCGACGTCGGCAGTAAATGTCGCGGAAGCTGCTGCAGCTTCTGCAATTCCGAACTACATGGCAGCGACTGAGTCGGCGAAGGCTCGCATCCGGTCACAAAGCGCTCCAAGGCAGAGGCCATCGACGCCGGAGAGAGAGCGGGGCGGCAGCGGATGCTCAGCGAGGAAGCGGCTGTCTTTCCCAGCTCCGGAGTCCTATGGCAGCGGTGGCGGCAGCGGATTTGGAGAGAGGCTGAGGAGCCCGAGCTTCAAGAGCGTGCAGATGATGATGATGGAGCAGCAATCCAACCGTTCGTCATGTTGTACGGACAGCTTTACTGGTGAGGTGTCTCCGTCTTCCACGAGCGACCTCCGTAGATGGATGAGATGAACTGAGAAGCAGATCGATTGTTGTAATTTCAAGTGCTGACAGGATGAAGGATGATGGTGATAGCGATGACTTTTGTTATAATCTACGGTTGTTATTTGATCGGAGATTTTAGCGAACGATGATGATTTGTCGGTAGTGTTAGTATTTTATTAGAGATTTTTAATTCTGCAATTTTCGTTTAGTAGGAACTAATCTTCTGCTTCAGGAGAATGAAACTTTCATGTGAATACGGTGATTCATGCACACGTCCATATTCATCTCGGAACCGTTCATCTCGGTGGAGTACTATTGAATGTAACAAATCCGATGGTCAGGATGATCCGTTTGTTCATTATTTGAGCAGCAGCTAATTCATTGGTGTGCCCACCTGATTGACCGCTCGGATCATTTTATCATGCAGCCGTGTGGCTCCATCTAGTGATTTGTGAGGTTGGGCCGTCCAATGTGCGGTTAATATGCATAAACTGCTGGAAAGCAACAAACAGGTGGGGTCCACCTCAATACATGTACGTCGTAAATCGAAAGATCTCATTTCCAGTTGAGCGGGAAGACTGGAAGATTGGCTAATCAACCCGTCTCCTGCCGGGGTACTAATTGGACGATCATTGCGAGATTTTGTGCATGTTACATTAACCTAGTGGCCCACAGATGGACAGATAAGATGGACTCCATATCCTCGGTTTCAGAAACCATGCTGAGAAACTCTGCTCGTCACTTCTCTTATTGGTCCGGCTCTGACACAGTTAAGATGAGGCGGACCAATCAGAGCAGCGGAAGCAAGCAAGGGTTCTTTGCTCGGTTTCAACAGAGGATCCGGATTCAGCAAGATGACAGATGATGGCCCAGCTGTTCAATTGCTAAGACGACCAAACAACATTGCTACTATTGTGAACCCAGACTCATTTGATAGTTCACCACTATGGGTCTATGACCGTGCACATGCCTTATTTATGAATCTGGATCCTCTGTTGGGTTCCAAGCAAGAAGCCCCTGGTTGGAGCCTTTTCATTAGTCCACGTCACATGTATGAGGTGTGACCAGGTTGCATTAACGACCACATTGCAATGAGGTGTGACCAGGTTGCAATGACGATGTGATGAAATTAGAGACCTATGTGATACAATGAAAAGACTTCAACCAGGGATTTCTAAAGCAAGAGATCGAGACTCTTTATTTATATGTCAATCAGGACCGTCCAAATTGTTGATCCGATTCCCGATGGAGCCTAACCCCACATCCACACTGCAGGTTATTTTTTTTATTTTTATTTTTTTTAAGATGACGGCTGATTTAGACAGGCTAGGGTAACGCAAGCTGTCTAGACGTGGTGACATATCATTGGTCAGTCAGAAAAGTCAAGGGAGGTACTCAGCGGACGCCGTTAGGGTACGGATTGGGTACTACCCAGCCTGTCCGGAGCTCAGCATGAGCAACGGCTCTGAGAGTCCCACCGTTTGATGTACAGAGTTTACCCACACCGTCCGTCTATTTTGCCATATTAATTTAAGGTACAAGACGAAAAAAAAAGAAAGAAAAGAAAAGCAAATCCAAAACTCTGGTGGACCACACCAAAAGAAGCAGCAGTGATTATATCATCCACTGTAATATTTACTTGCCATCTAACCTATTAATAAAATTACATAGAGCATAGACATGAGCGAATGGAAAACACAAATACAGCTTGATCCAAAACTTATGCAGCTCCCCAGAAATTGTTAATAGTAGGTGTCCACTTCCTACTGCATGCGTGGTCTTCTTGAGTTGTGGATCTACATGATTTTTCAGTTTATACCACAAGGATGATAAAGCCAAATGAATGGACAGTATGAATAAAACCCATTCATAACGGTGACCCTTCAGAGCCCCTGCCTGTGCCACGCTCAAACATCGGGTAGTACCCGATCTGTGTTCTTGCTCAACCCATCCGCCATTTAAAACTTATGGGCCCTTTTGGACAATTACCCCACGAGGCTCATGTCTAATAAAACTCAGTGTCGCTTCTGCTAGACTAAATCTGCTCCCCCATTAGATAGCCCATCAATTAGATAATTAGGGTTGCCTAATCAGTATGATTTTGAAGAGGCTACATCCACAATGTCCCACAATTCAGATGGTCTGGATAGACGCAAAGGAACTAATACAATACACCAGCCCACCATTGCATTCCAAGGACCTACACCCGTGCTCCTCAAATGCTGTATTCATTACATGTGGGGCACATGGTTTAGTGATCCAAATTGTTGATATTATGGTTCTCACTGTCAATTAAAATCCCATGGAAATCATGATGATGTAAGATCCCAACCCTTCAATATTTGGCCTTTTTATCCGCTAAGGGCTTGTTTGGATTGCAAATTTCATCGATATTTTATTGTAAAAATGCAATGTTTACAAATTACAATTCTTATCTCTTGAAAAAAAAAATTGATAATTTAACCAACGACTCCAATATTTAGATAAGCATGATAAAATTATAATGATGATTGTTGTCGTCTAGATTTGGCCAACAAACAAGGTTGAATAGGCTAGCCTTCTAATCTTTTCCACCCTCATTTTTTCAAGACGAAGCAAGCGCGTGTCATTCATTGATTGTTGGTCCTGTAAGAGAATATAAATAGGCAATAAGAGAGGCGCTGGTAACGGGATGTAGATCTTTTGATGCCTAATTTAGGCCTGTAGAATTCGAACGTAGGGGATTAAGAAGGTAAAGAACGTCGTCCCTTGGTTTAGAGATCAAAGCCCTACTTATAAGAAGCTGGGAAAGTTCTAGGCACGTGAGTCCTACTAAGATACGTTAGAAGAGTCTTTTGTTATATGGGAGTCTTGCCCCTGACTTGTGGGAGAGATCCACGGCTGATATGCATCTTAGTCGAATCCTTATCTCATCCACGTTTCGCGGATCTTGCTTGGAATCTTCGTATTGCCTTTGACGGTGGTCGGTTCTACACTATTCAGGATGTGGAACTCGGTGCCCGAACTCTTTCTCTTTGGGTTTCTCACTCGGATTGTAGATATTCATTGGAGGATGAGTTCAATCTTGGTAGCTCATCTTTGAGCTTGAGTAATTGCTTACTTAGATGGTCTCCTTGCTAGGACCAACCGTAGCTTCTCCTCAGTTGGAAAGCCAGAGCATTTGTAGAAAGCTGCTCGGCCCCTTTGCTCGCAAAGGGCCGAGCACATGGAGATTCACTTTACTCTAGCTTTGGCTTTTGCAGATGTTGATAGGACTGTAGTAGAAAACTTGATAGTTGGTGGCCCTCAACTTATAGGGTTGATCAACCTATCTTCTCAACTTTTTTGTTTTTTTTTTTTTTTTGTCAGTCATGCAACTCACCCGCCTAGTCAATCACGCAACACACCCACTCAATCAGTCATGCAACGCACCCATTCATGCTGTCAGCAGCATGGAATTTCATCACTATGGGTTTCGAAACCTATCTCCTCAACTTCATCACTCTTCAGCCCGAAAATAGGGCCGAGGACTTATACTAGGGCCTCTGGGCTTTCTTCCTCGTGTGTGGGATCAGTTCGGAATCCCCTACAACAATGATAGTTTTACATTACTAAAATGCTAAATTAACAGTAAAAATGCATTAATTCAAGCATTTGGAAAAGAGATTTCCATAGAAAAACGATATAAAATTATAATGAGTATAAATCTCTTCATTTGGAATTACATCATTAATGTATTATAAAAGGGCTACTGTTACGCTTTTATAATGTCTATGTAAATACTAGGGCTCTAAATGGATCGAATCTGGATCGGATCCAGTTGGATTTAACTCCAAGTTCAAAAATCTGTAGACGAATTTGGATTCGGATCGAATTTGGATCCAACTTGGATCCAAAAGGTGATATCCATATCTGATCCATTTATAAATAGCTAGATCCATTTTCGTTCTAAAATCCATATAACCATTGTGTAACGACCCGAAATTTCGACTCTAGTAAACAACACGATGGGTCGAACTTCCGGGTGTTAACTCATGTGTGTCAAGGTTACGTTTCCACACACTTACCTGTAATTTCATACATTCATGGCATACATAGTATAATGACGGAAATTTAAGTTCTTATTCCATAAATATTCTATTCTAAGTTCTAAATCAACATAATAAAACATGTTTAAACAAACATTCTGAAATTGTAGTTTTACCGCTAGTGATATAAGCTTGAAGGTATGCTTATGTCCTAGAGGAGGGGTGAATAGGACTTTTTAATTTTTCTTGCAAATTCAAAAGCTCAATTGCATTTATACCATAATTTACCAATTAAGTGCATGTAAATGATAGCAATTGATCACCCAATATCTAACTCGATTGACAACTTTACTAAGAGAAGTATTTCATCAAACAGTTTATATGCATTCTTGTATTAATCATTCAAGGATGGCATATGAGCATTTTGTCAAACATAAGATGGGCATACAGTTAAGCACTTATAAGATTGATCAATAAGGAACAAAATAGACAAAATGCATTCACCACATTGCACACGATGTATAGTGGTTCGGTTTCCCTACTCCACTCCCGGTTCACGATCTCAACCTATGAGACCACCGGATTTCACTATAGTCGTAGTTTTAAATCAGGTTAACCATCAACCTTAACATCCTTTGATCTAGGACCGCGTTTACCATCCGCTGATGGCCCAATCCAGGGACTTGACGAGTTTGGATCTCAAATTCTCACCAATCCTAACCTAAGGACGGTCACGTACACTCCCACCGGAGTTTTCCAATCCAGGGAATAGTGATTCAATAAATGGACTCTCAAATACTAGACATACCTAGACGATTGAGCCCCGATTCAGTGTCGTTGATGAGTAGCTTCAGCTTCCACGAATGCCTTAGCTCCTCTCCAAGCTCCCACGATCAGTTACCAATGCATATGATGTTCCTAAACTAGTGCCGAGTAGGTGGGAGAAGGTATTGATGTTCCATATGCCTATTACAATGCAATGGATAATGAAGGAACCATCAATTGGATCATTCAATGGCTATAAATGACTTCAAGATGAAGATTGAATGATAGGGACAGCCATGAATGCCATGCTTGAGTTCATTGTTCAAACCGAGCTTTGAATACTCAATGTAGTGCCATTAATGGCTAGGTTTGAAGGATGAACTCAAGACTATGATGAGCAAAAGAGATTAGATGAAAGTCTTAATAGCCTCTCTTAATACTCTAAATGGGTGTGCAAGTGCTCTGCTCAAAGCCCTCGAAATATGACTTTATAGGCTCCAAGAATCGGGTTCCAACGGATAGAAAACGGTTACATGCGACCTGTCTAAAAAGCCCAATGACCGGTCTTGATTGTGCCTTCGACCAGTCTCCCTTTGTAAAAACAGCCCCTGAAGTCTCTGGACGTTTTTTCGTCCATTTGCGACCGGTCGTGGGTAGTCAGTAACCGGTCTCCCTATTAAACTGTTTCTCCCATTTGGTCGCTGGACGTTTTTTGTCCAAATGCTCCAACGACCGGTCTTCAGATCGGTCCTCAGCCAGACATAAAATAATTTTCCTTTTAAAAGCTGTCTGAATCCTGCTACAGCCGACCGCTCGTCAGGCTCAATTCCTGGACTGAGATGGGGTGAACTCCCTTGATTTTAACAGTGCACAAAGAGATGGTATTCCTAACTTTTTCAACTGATTGACACCTACATAATGGAGGTATAAGACTGATCATCTTGACCTTAAGTTCGTGGATCAACTGGCAAACAAAAATGTGATTCGAATGCCATGGATTAGGAAGTTTTGGGATCCTATAGGCTGTCTATATGCAACTTACCTTCCGAGCTTAATCTGACTTGAATTTAAGTGCGGAAAGCTCCTTTAGTCTTCAAGTCTTGAGTCTTCAATCTTCATCGGGGCTCACGAGACTTGACTGATTCAATGATCACGCAATTGACAATACAATCACAAATTAGTGCACTAACACATTCCACTTATTATCTCCATGAGAGACTTATTACATGTTCAAAGGAAAATAAATCTACTTTAATAAAGAGACTAGGCGAAGCATCTTCATGTCATTTCAGCCTAATCGTCCGCCATTTGCTGCCATGAGCCTTCGAACACCTCGTCGTAGTATTCGATTCCCTTACTGAATCTTCACCTGGATTATCTGAGATGTGGTTAGATAGCGTTAAACACTGTCATAGTGGGGAATATTCCTCCAAGACAATCAAGAATAATAATAACGGTACAGAGTAAATGCAAGCATGATATTATCATTTAATCAAATTAAAACAACTAAGTAAAAATCTTTATTAATGTGATGCATAGAATGCATGCTCTGGCTCAGGCACCCTGGCTAAAATCACAATACATGAAGTGGGAGACTCCCTGTTACGACTTCACGCTAGCCACTAGTCACCAGAGGTTCCTGGGACGAACAAGCCCATAGTTTTGCCCGACCACGTGAGAAATGGGACGCTCATAGCCCAAATCTACACGTGACAGTGTACGGGAGAAGTACGACGCTCTAGCCTATTCTCAATTCTCTATACCCACATGGAGCCTAGTGATTGCATGACTTTGTTTCACCTTTATTTAAGTATTTTCGCATATAACCGATTTAAATAAAACTCAGTGGTCACTATGGGGAGTCGCAAGCAACCCAGCATAGGCCGACAGCACGGGATTAGTGTCCATAGCACCAACCCTGGCTTATGAGAATTTATATACCATTAGTGTCCACTCATTGTCCCGTTTTATGATTTCATCATGTCCCAAAAAGCCAATGTTGTACATCATGACCAAATTCATTAAGATGCTCAAGTAATGTAAATGGCTCCAATCAAGCATCATGCACATGTAAGGATCCATTGACAAATAATCACTTCATTCTCTCAGTTAAGTCAAGAAATATTCTTCCATCATAGATACCTCTCATGCGTTCTATCTCTCTACGTCGAATAATTTTATCAACTTAGGGACAAAAGAGTATACAATAATGAGATGTCTATATGATAATCTTATACACATATTTCATATATATCACAATATGAAAACCAATGTTACTTATAACACATAAACTAAGAAAATAAGGGCATAGATTTCACAAAGATAAATAACACAAATACACATGCTTCTTAGTAAAAAATCTAAACAAGGAATCACATCATTATGCAATGATATTTATTATAAATCCTACGTTAAACTTCATATTATATGGATCAATAATTCAAAATAAAATAATTTCTTATGCCATAAAAGAACTTATGATAATCGTGATATTATTAATGAAAGGCTTGAAGGAAAATCCTCACCTCATTGATCGGACCCGATAGAAGGCCGTAAGAGCTAAGCACGTCGCTGGAACAACTAAACAAACTCTCTCTCTCTCTCTCTCTCTCTCTCTCTTAAATTCGTGTATGAGGGCTCCCTTGCTGAGAGAAGGCTTTAATTAGGTTAGGAGGGTCGGATTTTAGGGTTAGAAGAGGGTAGCAGGCTACATGTGCACGGTTGCGACAGAAAGTGGTTTAAAGTGAGATTTTAGGCTAGATTTGGAAAGCGTATACATAATGAATGGAAACGAAGTTTTCGACATGAGCTATGATGGGTATGGGACACAATGGATGTGATAGATTTTGGAATGGGGTCCACACGCGATTGAACGATCGGCGTGAAGTTTTAAGGAAAGAGATGTGATGAAAATAGAAAATTACAAACGGACGGTTTACCTGACAATCTAACACCTAGGATGGGTTTAGATTAGTCCATTTAGGTAGGTGGGGTCCACAAATTGAAGTTCTACAGTCGTTTGATAAGTCTCTTACATATGAGAAGGTTCTAGAGAAAATCTTCAAAAATTTAGAAATCTCGATTTTGGAGGGGATTCTCTACGTTGGTTAGCTTGGAGGGATCTTCAGGATCCTCTAGAAGCATCCCTAGCTTCTCATACGAAGGGGATTCCCGGATTAGAAGTTCTAAGATTCCAACGGTAGATTTGGAAGAAGAGAACGGGATGGACACGGGATGGAATGAAGAGATTTTTGGTAAGAGGAGGTTTTGATGGACTACAAAGAGGATGAATGGTTCAGATATGAAGGAGGGCAGCGGTGGCAGTAAGTGAAGAAAAAAAAATGGAAATTTCTTTTTTTGGGTCGTGTGGTACACGTTTGACCGTGCATTAAACGTGCATGTGATGCATGTGAGCCCCACTATGATGTATATATTAAATCCACTCCATTCAAAAGGTGAGTCTCGTGATTTTAGGCGTTGACACAAAAATTGGGATAGATCCGAGATCGGGTGGCCCACTTATGATCCATTTTCTGATTAGGGTATTTGTAGGATGATCAGAGTGTTGAAATTCAACGTGTACGGCTAAAATGTGCCCAAAAGCTTAAGTCTAGGGTTTTGCTTGAAAGTGATCGTTAGAAACTATAATACTTAAAAATAGCATCTTAACTTAAGATTAACTAATGGCATTTTCATAATTATCTGAAAAGTACGTGATTTTTTAAATCTGATCTTTCTATGACGTTATGGGATCATTCTAAGCAACTTTTGTAAAGTGTACCCTATTGAATTTCCTACGGATGGTCCGTTATTCTCAAATCAATGGTAAATGTATGATAATTAATCAAAATAAAATTTTAAAAATTCAAATAAATTCTGAAAAAATATCCGGGGCGTTACAGACCACCCCCTTAAAAACAAACTTTGTCCTCGAAGTTTCTTAAGCGTCATCGATAAAAGATTGAGGGCAATCTCACTTCATGACTTCTCGTCTAACTTTCTAAACCATTTCGGGTCAGACGCGATCACAATACACCCCCCTTAAAAATAAATCCGTACTCGACATCAATTTTTTATAAGCTCCCCCAAATTTTCTGTCCTATCATGCTTCCATTGCGCACTCTAATTCCTAGATGGTTCTGAATATATTGATTGGTCTCTCAAATCATTCAATATCTAGCGCCCTAATATTTCTCAGGTTTGGGTGAGTGCTCTTATAGTCAAGGATCTAAGATGATTAGGTTTAGATAATTATCAAGGATGTCTGATTGCTAACGAAATGACTAATCAAGAGTTTAGAGGATAGATCTGATTTTGATTGGGTTGGCATGATCGGATGGTCACGTGAATGAGTGGATAAACAAGCGGATAACAAAGTGAATGAGGTATCATCGATGGTCCTTTAATAGCTGAAGGTGCGACGGAAAGATGAGGTTAGGAATACCGTATTCTAGCTCTTTATAGGGTCTAAGTGGCTAAGCTTCTACGTCCTAGGGTCGTCTATACATCTATCTTATTTTAGTCATCCAAAGAAAAACAATCATACAAATACCAAGAGGATGCACAAAAGTCGTCCAGTTAGAACAAGGATGTGATTTGTATAGTGTCGACATCACGGGCGAACGGTTCAAGTAGATTTGGATTCGATACTTAGATCTTCTACTCGCATTTGAGCATTGAGTTCATTAGTATCCATTCAAAATTTCGAGTGTCGACCCTCAGGATTTGGACGATGATCCAATCATTTACACAATATATTAGGTACGGTTCTGCCCTCCCGTGCGGCCGATTTAATCTAACATTCTGGGGACTTTCATGTATTATCTAATAAAGAAAACATCAATAAAGATCACGTAAATTAAAATCCAACCATACAAAACATTAAAACCTTATGAGATCCTATTTACTTTCATTGTTAGACATGGTCGAAGATTTATGTGAGCCAGGGATTGGTAAATGACATTTTATGGTTACGATAATCTACCTAAAGTAACAAAGTTGGGCCTAAAATTCATAGGGATGTATGAGCATACGCTAGGGAATACTTTTAAGGGTGCTATCTTACGATAACTTAGCCTAAACAATGGGTTCAGTGGTTTTCAAAGCTTAAGGAACTAGAGTAGTGTCGAATCTGGAACACAGGACTTACAAGCGCTCTCAGAATTTTATCTCTCAAATCAAACGTCTTTTTCACCTGAAATTTAGAGGGTAATCTAAAGGTTAGGTGAGGGATCACCTAATTTTTTTTCAGAATGAAATTCCTATGATAAGATATGATTCTGACCTCTAGAAGTCTGAAAAACGTAACAGTCCAGCAGTTTCCAGCGTAAGATTTTCTCTACTAGCAGAATTTTCACAATTTACTCAGAAGTCTGATTACTCTGAAATTTTGTAAAGATATTGTAGGATGAGTTAGAAAACTCCAGAAAAATGTTCAAAAATTTTACAGCTATGGAAATGTAGTTATTACTAGTGGCATTTCTGTTGGTTCGGAAAATCTATCATAACAAAAATAATTCAAAATAAAATAGTTATCCCGAATATTTGAGAAAGTTAAATCCAACAACTCAGCGTAATGCTAATCTAAATATGGAGAATTGATGAGAGCCCCAAAACTTCTAGAAAAAATGAGAATCTACTTCCTAAAAATCTTAAAATTTCATATTTTACATTCATCGACTATCCTAATGATTTCAAGGGGCCTATGTTTGGGTCTCTATATTCATAATATATCATGCATCCAATGAGGGATGAACCTAAGTGTTTTTGTTTCTATTACATGGGAATCTAAGCCCTAAGGGGCATTTATTATGAAAAGGGTCGGGCTTTTCACCCAGAGGACCCAATTGTGCTCTGATACCAACTTGTAACGCCCCGAAATTTCGACTCTCGTAAACAACACGATGGGTCGAACTTTCGGGTGTTAACTCATGTGTGTCAAGGTTACGTTTCCACACACTTACCTCTAATTTCATACATTCATGGCATACATAGCATAATGACGAAAATTTGAGTTCTTATTCCATAAATATTCTATTCTAAGTTCTAAATCAACGTAATAAAACATGTTTAAACAAACATTCCACTTATTATCTCCATGAGAGACTTATAACATGTTCAAAGGAAAATAAATCTACTTTAATAAAGAAACTAGGCGATGCATCTTCATGTCATTTCAACCTAATCGTCCGCCATTTGCTGCCATGAGCCTTCGAACACCTCATCGTAGTATTCGATTCCCTTACTGGATCTTCACCTGGATTATCTGAGATGTGGTTAGATAGCGTTAAACGCTATCATAGTGGGGAATATTCCTCCAAGACAATCAAGAATAACAATAACGGTACAGAGTAAACGCAAGCATGATATTATCATTTAATCAAATCAAAACAATCAAGTAAAAATCTTTATTAATGCGATGCATGGAATGCATGCTCTGGCTCAGGCACCCTGGTTAGAATCACAATACATGAAGTGGGAGACTCCCTGTTACGACTTCACGCTAGCCACTAGTCACCAGAGGTTCCTGGGACGCACAAGCCCATAGTTTTGCCCCACCACGTGAGAAATGGGACGCTCATAGCCCAAATCTACACGTGATAGCGTACGGGAGAAGTAGGACGCTCTAGCCTATTCTCAATTCTGTATACCCACATGGAGCCTAGTGACTGCATGACTTTGTTTCACCTTTATTTAAGTATTTTCGCATACAACCGATTTAAATAAAACTCAGTGGTCACTATGGGGAGTCGCAAGCAACCCAGCATAGGTCGACGCACGGGATTAGTGTCCATAGCACCAACCCCGGCTCATGAGAATTTGTATACCATTAGTGTCCACTCATGGTCCCGTTTTATGATTTCATCATGTCCCAAAAAGCCAATGTTGTACATCATGACCAAATTCATTAAGATACTCATGTAATGTAAATGGCTCCAATCAAGCATCATGTACATGTAAGGATCCATTGACAAACAATCACTTCATTCTCTCAGTTAAGTCAAGAGATTTCTTCCATCATGGACACCTCTCATAGGTTCCATCTCTCTACGTCGAATAATTTTATCAACTTAGGGACAAAGAGTATACAATAATGAGATGTTTATATGATAATCTTATACACATATTTCATATATATCACAATATGAAAACCAATGTTACTTATAACACATAAACTAAGAAAATAAGGGCATAGATTTCACAAAGATAAATAACACAAATACACATGCTTCTTAGTAAAAAATCTAAACAAGGAATCACATCATTATGCAATGATATTTATTATAAATCCTACGTTAAACTTCATATTATATGGATCAATAATTCAAAATAAAATAATTTCTTATGTCACAAAAGAACTTATGATAATTTTGATATTATTAATGAAAGGCTTGAAGGAAAATCCTCACCTCATTGATCGGACGCGATAGAAGGCCGTAGGAGCTAAGCACGTCGCTGGAACAACTAAACAAACTCTCTCTCTCTCTCTCTCTCTCTCTCTCTCTCTTAAATTCGTGTATGAGGGATCCCTTGCTGAGAGAAGGCTTTAATTAGGTTAGGAGGGTCGGATTTTAAGGTTAGAAGAGGGTAGCATAGTTACATGTGCGCGGTTGCAATAGAAAGTGGTTTAAAGTGAGATTTTAGGCTAGATTTGAAAAGCGTATACATAACGAATAGAAATGAAGTTTTCGACATGAGCTATGATGGGTATGGGACATAATGGATGTGATAGATTTTGAAATGGGGTCCACACGCGATCGAACGATCGGCGTGAAGTTTTAAGGAAAGAGATGTGATGAAAATAGAAAATTGCAAACGGACGGTTTATCTGACAATCTGACACCTAGGATGGGTTTAGATTAGTCCATTTAGGTAGGTGGGGTCCACAAATCGAAGCTTTACAGCCGTTTAATAGGTCTCTTGCATATGAGAAGGTTGTAGAGAAAATCTTCAAAAATTTAGAAATCTCGATTTTGGAGGGGATTCTCTACGTTGGTTAGCTTGGAGGGATCTTCAGGATCCTCTAGAAGCATCCCTAGCTTCCCATGCTAAGGGGATTCCCGGATTAGAAGTTCTAAAATTCCAACAGTAGATTTGAAAGAAGAGAACGGGACGGACACGGGATGGAATGAAGAGATTTTTGGTAAGAGGGAGTTTTGATGGACTACAAAGAGGATGAACGGTTCAGATATGAAAAATGGTGTCCACATAGTGGACAACAAGGAGGGTAGCGGTGGTAGTAAGTGAAGAAAAAAAAATAGAAATTTCTTTTTTGGGGGCGTGTGGTGCACGGTCAAACCACGTTTGACGGTGCACTAAAAGTGCATATGACACATGTGAGCCCCACTATGATGTATATATTAAATGCACTCCATCCAGCAGGTGAGTCTCGTGATTTTAGGGGTTGACACAAAAATTGGGATAGATCCGAGATCGGGTGGTCCACTTATGATCCATTTTCTGATTAGGGCATTTGTAGGATGATCGGAGGGCTGAAATTCGACGTGTATGGCTAAAATGTACCCAAAAGCTTAAGTCCAGGGTTTTGCATGAACGTGATCGTTAGAAGCTATAATACTTAAAAATAGCATCTTAACTTAAGATTAACTAATGATATTTTCGTAATTATTTGAAAAGCACGTGATTTTTTTAAATCTGATCTTTCTACGACGTTTATGGGATCATTCTAAGCAACTTTTGTAAAGTGTACCCTATTGGATCTCCTACGGATGGTCTGTTATTCTCAAATCAATGGTAAATGTATGATAATTAATCAAAATAAAATTAAAAAAATTCAAATAAATTCTGAAAAAATATCCGGGGCGTTACACATCGGATTCGGGTTGGATCTAAGTCTGAATCCACCTATCACAAATCTAAAAAATATATAATGTAATATATTTAATTTAGTAACAAAATGATGCAAATCTCACTATTTACTGTGATATGGCCGACTTGAGATTGACATATGCTTCAATTTTGAGACGTGGCTTAAAATAATCTGGAAAATGAATGTCCGACATGGATATAACATATATAGTAAGGTGACAATGAGTTGGATTTGGATCGCATTTAGTTGGATCTGGCTCCAAGTTCGAAAATCTATAAACGAATTTGTATATATTCAGATCTATTTCTATGAATCCAAATCCGATCCATTTAATTAATCAAACCTATTTTAAGATCCAAATCTGCAATATCCGGACTCAGAGCGAATCCGAACTCAAATCTAACCCGCTCCATTGAGAGCCCTATTAAACACATAATTTAATAATAAAATGTAAATAAATTATGAGTCTGGTAAGAGAATTTATAATTGTTACAAATTTTCATTTTATTACAATGAAAATCACTAATCCAAAGTCAACAATACATTTTTCTCTATAACTTGAAAGCATCGTCATTATGATTTTATCATGCCTGTAAGTTTTCGGTCAAATTATTTGTTTTTAGGAGACCCTTATTATAATAAATTATAATCATTGTACTTTTTAATGTAAATTGTTAATGTGATTTATATGCCCTTATGCATCTTAATGCGGATTGGGTACTACCCGACCTGTTTCAAGATTGGTACAGTAGGGGCTCTGGCGGGCCATCGTGATGTGTAGGTTTTAGCCAAACTATCCATCCATTTTTGCAAACAATTTTAGGCTCTAACCCAAAAAATGAGATAGATCCAAGACTTAAGTGGACCATACAATAGGGATTAAACGCTTACCATTGAAATCCTTTTGGGGCATAAGAGTTTTGAATCAAACTAATATTTGTGTTTTCCCTTCATCCGTGTCATTGTGACCTTATGAACAGGTTGGATGACAAATAAACATCACTGTGGGCCTTAGGAAGGTTTCAACCGTGAATGTCATTATCACCATTGCTTCCTATGTTGTGGTCAACTTGAACCTTGGTTCTACCTCATTTTTGGGCATGTACTCTAAAATTATGTGGAAAAATGGATGGACGGTGTGGATAAAACGGATACACAATGGTGGTCCCTTAGAGCCCCTGCCCGGTTGGAGCTCGGGACAGCAGGGGTAGTACCTAATCCCCCTTGCATCTACTGTAATATTTTACATCTGACTCACTAATTACATTTTAAATAATGTTTTAACAGTTTTAAAATTATAATGATGGCAATTTTATATCAGAAAGATGTAATTGGTGGAAGCGGATTGGCTGGTGCACCATACACCAGCGAGTTTGCTGGTGTAGTGACGTCATCAAGTTCTGTGGATCACTCCATAAGGTACTTGTTATATCCAAACCTTTCGTTCATGTTTTGGATTATTCTAAGGCTTGACCCAAAAACTAAGACATATCCAAGAATCCAGTGGACCACACTGTAGAAAGCAGTGGGAGATTGAAACGTATACCATTGAAACCTTCTTGGAGGTCCCAGAAGTTATGAATCAGTCTGATATTTATTTTTACCCTTCATCCAGGTCCATGTGATCTTATGAACAATTTGGATGACAAATAAACATCATGGTGGATCCTGGGTATGTTTTAACGGTGAGAATCATTGTCCCCGCTGCCTTTCTCATTGTCCCCGCTGCCTTTAGTAGTGTGGTCCACTTGAGTTTTGGATATGACTCATTTTATGTATCATATACTAAAATGATCTCTCCAAATGGATGGACGGTTTGGATATACTAAATACATCATTGTTACGTCCACAGAGCCTTAATCTTCTGTGAACCGTTCATACAAACACACGGGGCTCGACGACTACGCACTCGCTCTGCGTCCGCGACGTCCCTACACCAGCGAACGTCGCTGGTGTAGGGTGCACCAGCCAATCCGCTGCAGTCCAAACACTCAATGAATGGAGACAGCAGTTGCTTTAAACTCTCTTTATTTTGGACGCGGCTGCACTCGGAATCTAGGCGGGGCCCACCGTGATGTTTTTGAAAAATCTACGCCGTCCAACCGTTTTGTGAGATCATTTCAGGTGTTGCAAAAAAAAATGAATGGGATCCATGACTCAAGTGGGCCGAAAACGTGATGATTGAATTTCCACGGTTGAAGTATTCGTGGGGCCACAGAAGTTTCGAATCAGGATAATATTTTTTTTTTCAGTTCATCTTAGCAGGAATGACATTATGAACAGATCTTAGTAGGGATGACATTATGAACGGTATGGATGGCATATAAACATCACTGTGGAGCCATAGAGGTTTCAACTGTAGGAATTTCCCTACCCACCCTTTCCTTTAGTGCGGCCCACTTGAGTATTGGATCCCGTTCATTTTTTGTCGCAACGCCTAAAATGACCTCACAAAACGGTTGGACGGCGTAGATGTCTCACAAACATTAAGGTGGGCCCCACCTAGATTCCGAGCGCTGGAGATGCCTGTGAAAGGCTTTCGCAGTCAATCCGCGTCCCTTTATTTCCGCTTAGGTGATGGGTGGTGCATCCCTCTCAGCAGCACACTTGTTAGAGTGACGTATCTATCAGATCCGTCCATCTACTGGGCCCGATCATGGATGGCCAATATTTAAAAGTCTTACCTGCTGCCCATTTCTATCCACCACTTTCCATCATTTTCCCCCACTGACCATGTGCCCATTTACCATTGAGAGCTGTTTGCATGTGCGATGTGCCCCCGGACATAGAGATATTTCTGTACCTGGGGCTGTGTGGGGTCCAGAGATGTGTGTGACAAATCTACTCCATCCATCTGTTTTGAAAGACCACAATAGAACAGGATACTAAAAATTAGGCAGATCCAAAACTCAGATGGGCCATACCAACAAAATAATAGGAACAGCAACGTCCACTGTTGAAATGCTCCTAGAGCCGGCCATGATTTTATATGCCATCCAAACCGTTCATAGAATTATTGTAGAAAGAAACATCATCCTGCTGGAAAGAAAAAAGAAAAAAAAAAACTTCTGTCACCGCCAGGCCTTCAGCTGTGTAGCCCACATGAGTTATGGATATGCCTGATTTTTATAATCCTGTTCTCTCGTGGTCTTTCAAAACAGATGGACGGAGTGGATTTGATAACGATATTTTTATGGGCCTCATACAGCCCTAGGCCCAGGTGCACATGCAATCAAGTCTCTTAACCATTTCGTTATTGACCGTTACTTTTAGAGCCACTGATCAGATACCTAGGATAATCCAATCCATGTGTATTTTCAACCATCTGCCATTAGGGCAGTATATTGAGCCGAGTCGAGTCGGGGTGGGCTAAGTTTGGCTTGACTCACCTATGCTCTCATCGAGTTCGAGCTCGAACTCAAGCTCACTCTCGAGCTTACCATTAGAGCTTGCCTTGTTTGCTAAAACTTTCGAGGCGAGCTCGAGTCGAGCTAGTGGATTGAGTCGAGGTGAGCTTACCTCAAGTCGAGTCGAGCTTGCTCCCACCTCAATTTATTATATTTTTTGCTACAAAATACAAATTAAAAGTCAACAACATTAAGTTCAAGAAGTCACACATATGTTAGGGGAGAATGGTAATAATATTTCTACACGTAGGACCCCACCATTTAAATGACTTAGCTTTGATCGATTTTTTCTTTGGTCAGGTCACACATGCATGGAATGCAGACCACTAGTAACATTTTCTGAACCATAGATTAACACAGTACATGCATAGCTCACCACATTAATGGACTGCCCTGATTATTGTGTGGACCATCTTCATTATGAGGCTCAGCTGATTCATGGATCAGATGCAACACCTCCCTCATAAAATTGCAATTAATGGCTGCGTATGGTATTTGGTCTTACCATAGGCCCTGTTTTATATATGTGTATGGTGTGTGGTCTCACTGTAACACCTGTTTTGTGTAGCATGTAAAATACATAACCACTGAGTGCTCACCATGTTTTGTACTTAAAATTACTCAGTCCATCAATTATACTCAACAAGACATGTTTTACCTGAACAAAATAGTAGGATTAAGAAACCCCCCAATGTGTGAGGGTTTTATATGTCCTAAGCTTGGACCCCAATGTGTGTGTGGGAGAGGGGGGAGAGAGAACTAAGAAATAAGAAGATTATGATTTTTTTTTTATAACAAATATCTATATGAAACGAGTCGAGTCGAGTCGAGGTCGAGCCAAGTCGAGCTTGAATCAAGTTGAGTTTCGAGTCGAGTCGGGTCGAGGTCGAGCCAAGTCGAGCTTGAATCAAGTTGAGTTTCGAGTCGAGTCGAGTCGAGTCGAGTGACCCCGTGGTCAAACTTGACTCGATTTTTACTTCGAATTCGACTCGATTTTTACTTCGAACTCCTAAATGAAGCTTGGCTTGACTTGTTCTACTGAGTCGAGGCAAGCCCAGGCGAGTTTTTTCGAGTAGAGTCGATCGGGTTTCTCGTGACTCGGCTTGTGACCAGCCCTATCTGCCATCGCCATCCGGGTATGCCACGTGTACTGTGAAGAGATGCCACTACCTTATTCCGGTTCTTCCCGTTTGCACGGTACCATTTCTCCTTTATCGCTTGTCAGTGCCATCGTTCAACCATACGTATTTCTGAACAGTGTCTCCACGGTGACGTATCGTATGCGTCAGCAAACTTCGTTCGCTGGTGATGAACAGAGCGCAATAATTTCTCTTGGATAATACCGGTAGATGTGATCCCAGAACCACCCAGCTAAGTGGTCATGGGGCTGTGGGGCCCATCTTGATGCATTTGTTTTTCTATATCCACTCCATCTATCCGTTTAACTATCTCATTTTACCGTTCATGGCCTAAAATGAAGCAGATCCGAAGGTTAATTGGACCACACCACTGGAAACAGTCGGGATATTGACACTCACTTTAGATGATGCCACGAAAGATGAGGCAGATCAGATTTTCATATGGACTACAACAATACATTTAATTTGGACTGTTGGACAACTTATCTTAACCGTTCATTCGTTTTATGCATACGTGGTTAACCTGATGATGGCATAGGACTGATCTTCATAAAGTCCAGAGGCGATCACGTGATGTGCATCGATTCAATTGATGCTATGAAACAAGCTTGCATTTTATCTTCCTAACATGGACGCCTATTAGGCATCGGGAGCGACTTAGATGTTACCCTGGTAACACCTTGGTGGGTGTTACCCCTACCGTGTGGGGGCGTATCTTGATTTTTTTTTATATATTTATGCTGTCTATCTGTTTTCTTATATCATTTTAGGATATGATCCAAAATCTTAAGAAGATCCAAATGTCAGGTGGACCATACCACTAGAAACAGTGATTAATAACGATTAAAAACGTTTTGTGGGCCATACAAGTTTTGGATCAATCTCATATTTATATTTTCCCTTCATCAAGACTTTATTGACATTATCAAGAGCTTGGATTGCAAATAAAAATTACCAAAACCTTCATGGGCTCTTTGGAATTTTTAATGGTGGGGTGCTCAATCACACTGTTTCTAATGGTATGGTCCACTTGAGATTTGGATCTGCATAATTTTTGAAACCTTACACTAAAATGGGCTGTATACACGGATGGACGAAGAGGATATACAAGATATCATCCATGTAGGCCATACGATAGGGGTAATACCCACTAAGCTATTTCCGGCGTAACACCTAATTCGCGCCCTTAGGCATCTAGGCTCGGATTAAGTGCTACCCCACTTGGACGCTGGGGAGAAGGACCACGCACCCTGTCGTTGGTGGAAAGCCGGTCGGGCCTACACCGATGTGACAGTGGTATGCTGACAGCTCCCATCACATTAGTGCACCCTACTACTCTTCACCATTGACGTGGTGCCACACACTCCATCAGTTTCCTCGACGTCTCAGTGGAGGGTATTATCTAATCCGAAGTGGCAGCCTGGTTAACCTGCTCTCTATTAATGATGTGGAATAGATACTTCCCGGGCTTGCCCCGAGCTCAGGATAGGCTGGCATGTGGCATGGAGGCATGGGAGGGGAGGCGTGGCACGACCGCGTCAGGCTTGCTGACATGGCAGGTCACCTCTGACAATGTACCCTGCATTAATATAAATGTGGCACGTCGGTGGCAAGTTGGGCCTGTCCTGAGCTCAGGAAAGAATCGGGTAATACCGAATCCGCTCCCCCATGCACCCTATCCCTCCCCCAGCTTCGGGCGCGGTTTTCTTAAGGAAAGCCTTGCGCGTAAAGTTCCGATGCTGGGAACTAAGGTGGGGCCTACAGTAATGTTTTTTTATAAATTCATCCCGTCCATCCGTCTTGGGAGCTCATTGTAAGATATTTAAACAAAAATGAACCGGATCCAAGACTCAAGTGGCCAAACTAAAGGAAAAGGTGGGTAGGTAAATTACTACCGTTGAAACTTCCCTGGGTCCACAGTAATGTTTATATGACATCCATACCGTTCATAACGTCACTACTACTGAGATGAACTGGAAATATTATCTTGATTCGAAACTCCTGTGGCTCCACAAATATTTCAACTGTGGATGTTCAATCCTTACGTTTTCAGCCCACTTGAGGCTTGGAACCGGTTCATTTTTGTTTTCATGTCCTAAAATGAGCTCCCAAAACGGATGGACGGGGTGGATATATAAAAAAAAAAAAAAATCACTATGGCCCCATCTTTATTCCCAGCGCAGGAACATCCTGGCAAGGCTTTCGTAGGAAATCTGCGCCGCTCAACTTCCTGTGGGGGTAGTACCTGCTCCGAGTCCCTGACAGCTTTAGCTGTATCATTACTGAAGTGACGTCATCAAGTTTTGTTGACCCATTATAATGTATGTGTTGTATAATTGTTTCCGCACTATTGATCCAGGAACCGAAGAATGAGGCAAGGTCCGAAGCTCAATTGGATCCATCACAAAAAAAATACTGGTACTAAAGGCCTACCATTACAAAAATTCGGGGGCACAAAAGTTTTTGATTAAGCTAATATTTGTGTTTTCTCTTCGTCTAACGCATGAACAGTTTGAATCTCAAATAAACATCAGTGGTCCTAATGAAGTTTCAACAGCCGGCTTCATTGTCCTTACGCTTTAGTGGTCCACGTAAGCTTTAAATCTGCCTCATTCCTTGGCTCATGCTCTAATAAAGTGATCTTTTCAAATGAATGAATGGTGCACATACAATCCGTACATTATGGTGGGGTGACAGAACTTGGTGACATCACTTCTCAGCGAGATCACTACTGAAGCCGTCATTAACTAATAGGCGTGGATGTAAGGATGGACGGTGTGGATGTAAGTGGGCCATAAAACTAATAGAGTTAATTAGATTTGGATCTAATTCATTTTTGGAATCGTGCCCTAAAATGAGCTGTAAAAATGGATGGACGGTGTGGATGTAAGGAATATACAGCACAGGTAGATCCACCGACTGACCTCTGTGGATCCCGGGATCCACCCAATCCGCTCCCCTATGCGAGTACCTGCCCCTGGGAAAGGGAGCGAATTAGCTTTTACCCTGGTAACAGCTTAGTGGGTGTTACGCCTGCCGTGTGGGGCCTAGCTTGATGTATTTCTTGTATATCCACACCGTCCATATATTTTCAAATCACATTTTAGGATTATATCCCAAATCATAAGAAGATCCAAATCTCAGGTGAACCACAAAAATAGAAAGAGTGATGAATAACCATTAAAAAACAATTTTTGGACCAAAAAAGTTTTGGATCAGTCTAATATTTCGAATTTCCCTTCAACCAGATATTATTAACATTGTAAACAGGTGGATTGAAAATAAACATCAAGAAAAAGTTATGATGGGCCCTTTGAAATTTTCAATGGTGAGGTACTCAATCACCACTGTTTCCTGTGGTGTGGTCCACTTGAGATTTGGATCTATATAAATTTTCATTCCATCCTAAATTAGTTAGGAGAAAAAATGATGGACAGCGTTGATATAGATAAAACTATTTAGGTGGGCCTAACGGTAGGGGTAACACCTACTAAGTTGTTACCACCTAATTCACGCCCCTAAGAAAGGGGAGGGGACTTGTACTGCAATAGCCCTGGGTTGTAGCTATTTTTACTAAAAGTTCAATTTCTCGTCCGGATTATAGTTTTTGGCCTTTTGACGAGAAATTGAAATTTTTGTAGTCGAAAATGCCCCTCCAACCACCATGTGCTCAAGGGGAATCCACCAATCCCCAGGAGGAATCCATAGTGCCTAGTAGAGCTACACACAAGCTGAGATAGCTCGAAAACTCGCTCGGCTTGGCTCGTTTAAGCTCAGCTTGGCTTAGCTCGTAGGCCAGTTCGACCAAACTCAGGCTCGATTTAGAAAGTTTGTTTGAAAACGATACAAGCTCAAGCACGAGAGAGCTTGGCTCAGCTTGGCGTGAAGCTTGTAATTCGAAAAAAGCTCGATCGACTTAAGCTCGTTTATATATATATATTCGACCTCATGGGAAGTTCACATTAGGTCGAGCTGTGCGGGTCCCACTGTAACGTGAGATCGGTTGCCCCTCCGAAGTTCGACCCCCCCCCCCCCCCCCCCCCCCCCCCCCCCTCTCTCTCTCTCTCTCTCTCTCTCTCTCTCTCTCCGACTTCCTTCTTCCACCCTTCAGCGGGCAGCGAACACCCGAGTCATGAGACTCATGGCCCGCACACTTGCACCACACTCGGCATTTGACCCCTCGAGTCCGAACTCCCGACCTAGCAGTGAACGCCCCAGCAAGGCAGCGAGTGACTAGGTAGACTCACGGCCCCCACACTTGCACCACACCCGGCATTTGACCCCTCAAGTCCGGACTCCCGACCTAGCAGCGAACGCCCCAGCAAGGCAGCGAGTGACTAGGTAGGTTTCTTTTTAATTTTTTTTCTTATTTAGATTTTTTTTTTTTTTTTTGAAATAGAGAATGGTATTGGGGGATTTTTTTTTTGTCGGGTCGTCAAATTAGGGTAGTCGTTGGGTTGGTTGGGTAGGCTAGGGTAGGGTAGGGTAGGGTAGGGTAGCTGAGTTAGGCTAAGTGAGTGGGTCGGGCTAAGTCGATGGGTCGGGTAGGGTTAGGTCAGTGGCTTGGCTCATAAAAAAAAAAAAAAGAAGATAAAGCTCGACTTAGATCGGCTTGGCTCGAACAAAGCTCGATCGGCTCGACTAGCAAGCCAAGCTCGAGCGATTGTTTCAGTGAGCCACTGATCAAGTCAAGCTTAAGCTTTGTAAAGCCCAACTTGAGCTCAGCTCATGTGCAGCTCTAGTGCCCAGGGAAATCCATCGAAGGGGCATTTGCGACCATAAATTTTCAATTTCTCGACAAAAGGTCAAAATATAATGAAATAGACGAGAAATTGAACTTTTAGTAAAAATAGCCACACGTTAGGGCTATTGTAGTAAAAATCCCAAAGGGGAGCGGATTGGGTGGATCCGAGGATCCAGCCAGGTCGGTGGATCCCTAACTGTGGGCTATGTTCCTTACATCCACACTATCCATCCATTTTGACAGCTCATTTTAGGGCTTGATCCAAAAAATGAATTAGATCCAATTCTTAGGAGACCATACACAGGAAACAGCCTTGATTTAATCCTCACCATTAAAAACTTTGCAGGGCCACCAAAATGTTTATTTTCTATCCAACCTGTTGATAAGGTCATAAAGACCTGGATTAAGATATCACAAAAAAATCAGGTTGATCCAAAGTGTTTGTGTCCCATGAGAAGTTTTAATGGTCAATTACCACTGTGTCCTGTATTATGGTCCACCTGATATTTGGATATACTTTATATTTTGGAAAAATCTCTTAAAATGAGTTTTCAAAACCGATGAATGGATTGAATATAAGGAATATACATCATAGTGGACCCCATGTTCAGAGATCCACCCACCTCAGTGGATCCGGGGATCCACGGAACCGTGCTCCTCGCATAGGAGGGCGCGACTTCGGTGTATCCCCGGGTCACCGAGGTGGGTGGGATCCCTGATCTTGAGGCCCACTGTGATGTATGTTCCTTGCAAACACACTGTTCGTCCATTCTGAAAACTTATTTTTGGGCATGATCCCAAAAAATGAAGCAGATCCAAATCACAAGTGGACCAAAATATAGGAAACAGTAGTAATCGACAATTAAAACCTTCACATGGACCGGAAAAGTTTTGAATCAAGCTAACATTTGTGGCTCTCTTCATCCAGGTTTTTGTGACCTTATCAACGGGTTGGATGGCAAATAAACATTCTGGTGGCCCCCATGAAGTTTTTAATGGTGGGGATTCAATCAAGATAGTTTACTGTGAAATGGTCCACTAAGATTTTGACCTATTTGGTTTTTGGGATCATGCCTTAAAATGAGCCATCAAAATGAATGGACTGTGTGGATTTAAGTCACATACATTTGTTGTGTCACATCCGAAAGGTTAACCCGCGAAGGTTAACCCAAGGGCGAGGGAATCGGAGAACCAGTTGGGTAAGCCGACGGTCCCTATCCGCTGCCGGTAAATCTTCTGGGTGTGACACAACAACATCAAAGTGGACCCCACAGTTAGGAATCCGCCTAAACCGCGCCCACACATAGGATACGTCCGGAACATTGCCAATGTACCTGGATAATATTCAATGGACGCGGATTTCCTGGGGAAGCCTTGCCCAGGAAGTTCCTGGAACCTAGCTGGGGCACACAGCGATGTTTTTTTTTATATTTATAAATCCACACTGTCCATCCGTTGTTTGAGCTCAGTTTAGGACATGACACCAAAAATGAGTCGGATCTAAGACTCAAGCAGGCCTCACTGAAGGAAAAGGTGGGTAGGGAAATTACTACAATTGAAACATCCCTGGTGTACACAGTGACGTTTATATGACATCCATACCGTTCATAACGTCATTACTACTGGTATGAACTGAAAACACAAATATTAGCCTGATTCAAAACTCCTTTGGCCCCACAAATATTTCAACTATAGACGTTCAATCCTCGTACTTTCAGCTAACTTGAGCCTTGGATCTAGTTTATTTTTGGCATCATGTCTAAAATGAGCTCCCAAAACGGATTGACGGAGTGGATTTATCAAAAAAGTGCTGTGGGCCCCAGCTAAGTTCCCATGAACTTTCTGTGCAAGGCTTTCCAGGAAATCCGCGTCCATATTCAATCTGACAAAATAGGGTGATAAAGATGGCTGTCTCAAAGTTGTTCAGATTGAAAAATACAAGACGTCAGGATCAATGGCCTACCACGCAACGGTCAATTCACCGGTCTATGATTAAAGGGTAAAAGTTAAGTAATTAAACTGGTTTATGTTCCAATCGTGGACTTAAGTTACTAGAGGTATCTTCTATCACAGGTATGCATGCCCCACCTGGATCAAAACTTCCTCCGCCCAAGTGCGGATGACAGGTGGCTATTAGAAATAAGAATGCAGATTAGCAGCAGCCTCGACCCAACAAGATCAGTGACCCTAATCATGGGCCCACCTCCATGTATGCATTGTATATCTACATAGTCGGTTTATTTTGCCAACTTATACTAAAGCATGGGCTAAAAAAATGAAGTAGATACAAATATCATGTGCCCATTCCACTAGAAACAGTGGTCACTGAACCAATGCCCACTGTTATTCCTAAGGTCCACCGTAATGTGTATTTGCCATTCAACTTGTTAGATAAAGGGAAAACACAAAAGAAAATCCAAAACTTTTGTAGCACCTGAGGGCTTGATACCAAAAATGAGGGGATGTAAATCTCAGGTGGACCACACCACAGCAAAACGGTAGTGCTTGAATGTCCACCATTAAAAGCATCTTAGGTCCCACTGTAATGTTTATTTGACATCCAACCTGTTGATTAGGTCATAAAGACCTAGATGAAGGGAAAAAAAACAAATATCAGCTTGATCCAAAACTTCCGTGGTCCCCAAGAAGTTATTAATGCTGTGTGTTCTATCAACATTGTTTCCTGTTATGTGGTCCACTTGAGATTTGGATGTACCTCATTTTTTGGATTATGCCATAAAATGATATGGAACAACGGATGGACGGCATGGATGAAAGACATACTTCATGGTGGGGCCCACAGAGCACCCATTAGGGTCATTGGCCAAACCGGGTCCATCAGGAATATAGGTCTGGTGGGCCACACTGTAGACTGGAGAGAAGCAGAGAAGCTCCAGCTGCACTAACCATGCAATTGTTGCCAGTTGTTATGGTTAAACCTGCACTAACCACTACTTTTACTAGAGCTATGCACAAGTGGAGCATGTTCGAAAAACTCACTCGGCTCGGTTCGAAAATGCTTGATTAGGCTCGGATCAGAAGGGAGTTTGAGCCGAGTCGAGTCATTTTTTGGGTGCTTGAATGAGTTCGAGTTGAGCACCGAGTTCAACTCAACTCGACTCAAGCATTGACTCGTACTCGGATTAACTCGCTTGGATGACTCAGGATTATTAATACCTATATAAAAAAAATAAAAAATAAAAATTAACTCGACCACCCAACCCACAACGTTTCCTCCCTCCTCTCATTGAGCTAGACGTCTGGCCACCTAACCCACCACATTCCCTCCCTCTTCTCTCTGAGCTCGACGTTTAGCCACCCACCAGCCACCACATTCCCTCCCTCCCCCTCTCTCTTAGCTCGACGTCCGGCCACCCTTGTTGCCTGTTCGGCTGTCTGTCGCCCTGCATGGTGCTGCCGCCTTGCATGGTGCTGCTGCCTCCCCAAGTGCTTATCTGCTCACTCTGACATCTGCTGCCTATCCGATAATCCCCTTACCCTCTTCTTTTTTTTCTTGGATTTTTGGGCGACCAGTTGGGCGCTGTCCAAGGCCGATCATTTGAACTCAACTCAAAAAGACTCAAACTCAGACTCTACTAGAAAACTCATACTCGGCTCAGATTCGAACTCGCTCAATCTGCTGACTCTGGGTGGAGCAACGAGTGGGTAGGTGTAATCGAGTCGAGCACCAAGCACTCGACTCTACTCGTGTACAACACTAACTTTTACAGGCCACTGATTTGATAGTTACCATAGTTACCACAGCACGGTCTCCTCTATTTCCCTGATATAGTCAATTACCATAGTGGCCCACCGTAACGATAGTCCCGACCGCTACATATTTTCGTCAGGTACACTGTAAGCAGGGAACTGCATACAACATTAATTAAAATTTCTCCTGGCATGGTAAGGAGCTGATCGCAGGCGTATGTTTTTGCAAGCTTTCTTCTTTTGAGATACCAGACGGTCGAGCTTCTGTGAGCCTAACCGTGACGTGCGTGCTATATTTAAACAGTGCATCAAGAGCACCGCCTCATGTTCACCCTACACTTCAAAATTCATGTGGACCATCCCACAGGTAACAAGGTAAAAAATGGTCTACGGCATGTGAATTCATGTGGTATATATGGCCCACCTGAGTTATGGAAAGTCACGAGTTTTTGGGTGTACGTCCTTCTTACAGTTGGTTGTCTGCTGACAGGTTCGGTTGGCATATGAAGCGTGTTTGGCCCCCCACCTGCAATATGAAAGTTCCTATTTGCCCCATTTTGTTCCCCGCGGTGTGGAATTAGGCTGATGGATGGATTGGATGGCAAAGACACATCACAGTGGGCCCCACACCTCTCAACGGTATGAAAACTCTCAATAGATTGGAATCCGAATTGCCATTGATCACCGTGATGGTCGCCCTTGTAAAAAATCAACCTCATCTGCCTAACTTGGTTGGCCACAACTGTATATATGTTAACTCAGACCGTCATTTGTCCTTTAATTTCAACCATATGGTCCACCCAATGGGAAAGATGGCAAGGCACTGCAAAAGATGGTATGCCACCACAAGGTGTAGTGTGGTTGCCCGTAAGGCTATGTATGGGCACCTGATAGACTTAGCCCGATGATAATGAGTCCGGGTCCTGTTAACCGAACTCACTAATCAATTGTATCAGATCCGGATATATACTCTTAGACCCAGTTAAAAATCAGTTTTATTCGTCTTCGGATAAGGTTTGCGGGTAATCGTCCAGTTAGTTTTAAATATTAATAATAAAATTACAACTATTTAATATTTATTGATTATTGTAGAGAGAGAGAGAACTATCAAGCTATGAGATATCATTCACCTTTCAACGGTGGACGTCATTATCCCCACCATTTTCTGTGATGTGGTCCACTTGAGCTTTGGATATGCTTCAATTTTGGGCTCCTGCCTTAAAAGGAGCTGAATGCACATGGATGGACGGCGTGGATAAAACAGATACATCACAGCGGGCCCACAGAGAATCCACACCACGCCCTCACTCCACAATCCGCGTCCGTTTATAATTTAACGCATGCAGTGCATAAAACGCCTGGGAACACTTTCTTGCGGGTATGATATCCACACCGTCCATCTGGTCAGCCCACCAATGCTAGGCCATGGAATACCAGAATTCAGGTGGGCCACACCAAATGTAACAATGACGACGGGACACAAACCATAATTCTGTCCGTGGGGCTACTTTTGTGTGTATCTTTCATCAAACCAGCGCATCAATCAGGTGTGACTCCGAAGACTATAAAAAAAAGGAGAAGAAAAACTCAGCCGAGTGTTTTGAGCCACTCCACGTGAACTTGGAGGTTTTATACACAGTTGTATATGTGCCCATTGATGTGGCCCATTTGAGATTTTATTCGGTGACCTTTTAAATGTACAGTGAACATAAGGCTTTTCACCTGATGGACGGAGTGGATTTCACATATACAATATGGTGGGCCCCACAGAGCTTTGACCTTTCATGGGCTGGTGTCATATACTATTCCGGTCCCATCCGTTACATGGAGAAGCAGAAACGATTATATTATGAGAAACAGGGGCTCGAAAGTTGAAACACTTTATTGCAGAGGGAATGTGGACAAATCATGTGGTGGGTCCTACGATGGATGGACAATGGCTGTCAATGAAAAAGCACATTGATCTGGGAGCATCAAACATCAATTAGTAGATTTGCTCTTTTGAATGGGCTCTACACTAACATGCACAAAATGGACAGCTAAGTTATGTGTGTTCTATTGTAGACCATCCACGATTGGACCCAAAAGACACAGAATCCAATAACCAGCAGCAGCTTATGCTGGTGGGGCAATGAATCCAGACGGGTTCGTTATGTGACGGGCTACTAGGGCTGCAACTTGGGCTCGGGTCAACCCGAATTTGATTGACCCAAGCCGAGTTTGGCCGGGTTGACAAGGTCCTCAGGCTGGGTTTGCGTTGGAAAATGCCAACCAGATTTGTAATCAGGTCGGGTTAGATTTGAGCAAATTCGGCTAGGCTAGGTCGGGTTGGGAATCGTCACATGTACTTGAGTCGGGTTGGGCTGAGTATTGAAGAATTTGGTTGCGCATTTCGTTGGAATTCAGGTTGGGTCGAGTTGTGCACTAGGTTCTCTAAAGTCAGATCGACCCTCAACCCGACCCATCCGGCCGGAGTTTCAAGCCTAGAGGCTGCAGCAAGCCTTCTCAGTAGGGGTGCAAATGGGCCAGGATGGGCTGGCCATGGCTTGTAATTTCCAGACCAAAAAGCTCGATTCAGCCCAAGTGCGCCAGGAGCCAAAAGCATAGGGTGCATGTACAACACGTTGCATGTAAAGGCGGCATGAGCCTGTTGCAATATGCCATTGACGGGGAATGCAGCTGTAACCACTGATGAATGGCCAAAAAGTGGTTACCCGGATAGATCGTATTGAAAACAGAAAATGTCTGATGATTGATCTGGACCATACATCATAACCTATTAAAAAAATCATTTTTATTAGGTCATCTTAACCGTCCAATCAATGGCCAGCAACTGAGCGATATATATTTGTTATGCTTGCCTGGACCTCTCATAATTATTTTGATCGGATGATGCTGACTATTCAAGTGATGGCTTGTAAACATGTCCTATTTATATTTGGTTATATTAGGAAGGGTTATTGATTTGGACCTTATATTCTGATAGTTGGATCTTGGCTTGAATGTTGCCAAAAGGTCCAACTTGCGGGACCATCCCTGCCAACTTATTTAACATCAATGGGCTGAGTTTTAACAGCAAGTGGGCCGATCTCGATACCGTCGTCCCTAACTCATAGGCTGGCCTGGGCCTACACTCACGTCCTTGGAACATGTGATGGATTAAGACATTACTAGGCCTGACCCGCTTGCTTCCCTACAGTAAGTTTTGACTGTCCACACATTTCCTCTAAGAAAAAGGAAGGTTCCTGAGTCTCGCCTAAAGATAGAATTGAAAGAGAGAATTTTCTTTTCTTTTTTAAATTCATTGTTGTATATCATGGGTATACGTAGAGTTAACAAAAGGGAGTCCGTGGACTCATTGCCATCCCAATTGTGGGACCCATAATTAGATTTGATCGGATCTGATTATTTCACAACAAGTGCGTGGGCTTTGGACTTTTTCAGCATTTTCATTTGAACCATACATTCGGTGAGGTAAGACTGTTGAATCTTCTGTAATAGAGGTCATTGATTGGTCGTGGATGGTGACCGACCGATATAAAATTTGAAGAACAAGACAACGAGTTTTCTAGACAATTTTGGACATTGTCGACCGGTCGGACGACCTTTTGGCAGGGGTCCTCAACCGGTCGACAGGTTTCCTTGTTTGAGTTGGTTTCTTGTGCGGTTTTACACAAGGAGTTTTTAATTTCAGTTTTCTTCTATTTGAGTGTAATACGGGATTAGTGGTATCCTAGATTGGAAAGGGGATTGAGAGGGGTTCTAGGTGAAAGAAAGAGCTTGAGAAGAGGGTTTTCTTCTTGGGAAAACTTGGGATTTCTCTTATGGGCTTATGATCCGGAGTTTTGGGTTCCATCTCTTGTAACTTCTAATATTATAGTGTATTGGCGTCGCTTTGTACTGTGGTTTTTTACCCATGAGGAGTTTTTCCACGTAAAATCGGATTGTCTCTATGTGATTGATTGCATGCGTGTGCAATTGCATTGTGTTGCTCGTTTGATTTTATTTGTTGCTGGGTGTTTGGCTTGCTTCCGTTGTCGATCTTTTTCTCAACAATTGGTATCAGAGAGATTGTTGGAATGTAGCAGAATTCAGATATGAGACAAGAGTATGACATCGAGCATGAGATTCGACATAGAAAAGTATTCAGGAAAAAATAATTTTGAACTTTGGAAGGTGAAGATGAAAGGCCTTTTAGTTCAAAAATGGTTGCAAGATGTGTTCATTGGAAAGCAATCGAAGGCTATAAAAGAAGAAGAGTGGAAGAAGATCGATGAAAAAGCCAATGTCTCAATCTAGTGGTGCCTAGCGAATGAGGTCCCGTACAACTTCATGAAAGAGAAAACTGCGGCTGAAACATGGACGAAGTTGGAGAATATCTATGCGAAGAAATCTCTGAAAAATCGCATATATCTAAAGCTTCAGTTGTATAATCTGGGGGTGATGGAGGGGGCCGATGTTGAGAGCCACATCAGCAATTTCAATAGGCTTATTTGCAAGTTGATGAATGTAGATGAACCGATGAAGAACGAGGATTAAGCGTTTATCCTGTTGAATTCTATTTCAGAGTCATATGAGTCGCTTAAGGACTCGTTGTGTGCAGGTAGGGAGATCATTGGCGTTGAAACTGTTATCTTAGCCCTTCAGGCGAAGGTGATGAGAAAGAAAAGCGGTGGCATGAGTCCTTCTATGGACGAGGCATTGATTATAAGGGGGAGAAATTCTGAGCGGGGTGAGGGATCTTCGTCATCGAGATCTAAATTCAAGGGCAATTAGAAGAGCAAGGTGAGATGCTGAAATTGTGGGAAAGAAGGGCACGTGAAGAAGGATTGTACGAATCCCAGGGCGAAGCAAGAGAAGTCAGGAGATTCTTCTAAGGGGGCTAGTACCGGAGAGGATAGCGGTGATCTTTACGATGTATTGACTGTATCCAGTATAGGGTCTCTCAGTGGAGAGTGATTCTTAGATTTAGGTGCATCATGTCACGTATGTCCTGACTGGAGTTCATTCATGACATACAAAGCTTATGATAGTAAATCGGTGGTTGTGGGTGATGGCTACGCTCGTAAGGTGGTGGGTATTGATTTGGTGCGCATTAGGATGTTCGATAGGGTCAAACGAATCCTTGAAAGTGTGAAGCATGTCCCTGAGAAGAAGAAGAATGTAATCTCTTGGTGCACTTAAGGCGAAATATCAGCTATGATCAATATTGTAAAGTGGCAAAGGGAGCACTCGTGATGATGATATAGGCAGGGAGATGCGACAATCTTTAAAATGTGATCGGGAGCACAATTCATGGTGGAGCTGTGGGATCCACGGTTGGTCGTATATGGCAAAAGACAAAAGGCCACATGAGAAGAGCGACAAGGAATGTGAAGGTCCAAGGATAAAGTCGATGGGGCACGAGAAGCGACGTGACTATGATGATGATGAAGTAGAGGTGGAGGATTGTGTATGGAAAGATGTTGCATGAAGATTAGAGTCATGGTGGAGATTGTTGAAATCAGACATCTCAAATCTTCTATAATAGAGGTCATCAACCGATCGTGGATCGCGACCGACTGGTTGAAAATTCAAAGAACAAGATAACCAGCTTTTTAGACAATTTCGAGCATTATCGACCGGTCGGAAGACCGGTCTGCAAGGGTTCTCAATCGGTCTTCCGATCGGTCGATGGTGTTGTCCGACCAATCGGCAGGTTTCCTTATTTGAATTGGTTTCTTGTAAGGTTTTGCACAAGGAGTTTCTAATTTTGATTTTCTTCTATTTAAAGAATGTAATACGAGATTAGTGATATCCTAGATTGGAAAGGGGATTGAGAGAGGTTTTAGGTGAGAGAAAGAGCTTGAGAAGAGGGTTTTCTTCTTGTTAAAGCTTGGGATTTCTCTTGTAGGCTTTTGATCCGGGGTTTTGGGTTCCATCTCTTATAACTTCTGATATTATAGTGTATTGGTGTCGCTTTATGCCGTGGTTTTTTACCCGTGAGGAGTTTATCCACATAAAATCGGATTGTCTCCATGTGGTTGATTGCATGCGTGTGTGATTGCATTGTGTTGCTTATTTGATTCTATTTACTACTGGGTGTTTGGCTTGCTTCCGCTGTCGTTCTTTTTCCCAACAAAGATGTCAACTCAAACGTAATGGTTTTTTCATGCATTTAAAGTGGGGCCCATAGTTTGGACAGCAGTTCTTATTTACTTGTGTACCATGTGTACAATTTCTAATGCATGTGCCCCAACCGCCACTCACGTAGTCCAACTGTCATAATAAAATGTGGGAGTTTTATGACCTTAATGGCCAGTTTGGAAGCTTGGATTTGGTTGCATTGGAATTCAAATCAGAATTACATCAAAATCCTTAGTTGTGTTTGGTTGAAATGCACTTAGATCCAAATCTTACCTTCGAGAGCTTGTATTTGTAATGCATTGGAATTCTTTGATCTATTCACAAGATCTAAATTTGATTAACTAAATCATATTTCACATACCAAATTTGTGTGTGTGTGTGTGTGGGGGGGGGGGGGTTGGGCGATTGAAACTTGGTGTGACTTCTTGTTTCGGTGGGACACGCACAATGGATGGTCTGGATTTCTCAACCATATATCAGTTGATCCTATAAATGATTATAAAGGTTTCAATGGGTGAACATACACTCTTAACTATTGTCTATGGTGTAGCCCACCTAAGTCATAGATTGTTCGGAGTTTTAGGACCATGGCCCACCACAAAATGGTACACCTGATGATGGTGTGGATGCCCATCAAACATCACAATGGGGCACACACAGCTCAAATAGTACACACACACACGTGATATTTGATAGAGTGATTGTGATATGCCTATTGAAATATATACCTTAGCCAAAAATGAGGAAATTCTGAGTCTTGGGTGGGCCACAAATGTAAGGATCACAAAAAAACTATTCATCAATGGTTTTTAACTGTTCATTAATTAGATGTCCAACGTTTAATGGTTTGGATCATTTTATTGATGTGATTTTAGTGTTGCAACTGATACTTAGATTGTTTTGAGGTTCATCAACATGTAATATATATATTGAATTAATAACCTAGCGACACCTTTGTTACACATGCGACTCTCTTACCTTTAGAGAAGAAGAAGAAGAAGAACACTTCATTTAGATTACATTGAGATCACAATATTTTCCTAAGATTTCAAAACACATAAAAGGGTGCATTTGAAATACATCCAATTTCATTTATCTTCAAATTGAGGGCTGCAAACGCAAAAAAATAACTACTAACAGTTTGAAATACATTCACTTACCTCCGCACTGAAGGGGCCAAATGAGAATATGCAGGCCCTGTTAAACAGTTCCAGTAGCATACATTAACCCAAATTAAACTGATTAAGTTGTGGAACCCACTGTCACGAAGTTTCAGTCCCAAAATAAAATTGGATAGACAATCATCACCTCTGATTTGTGGACACTTGTTTGTTGAGACAGGACCATCAATTTTTATTTTTTTTAAACCGTCCAATAAATGTCCAGCAATCCAACAATCGAAAAATCAATTGCGTAAATTCTAATTTATGATACATATATACTGGGAACTATAATTTGAACAGTTTAAACTGACTTAGTTGTGTCATGTTTGCCACAAGTACAATTTCAAAGTAATTATCCAACCTGTGAACGCCCTGCCAGAATATCGAACTTTTTGTCTAAGAAAGCCTCCAAATGCTCTCCAGTTTTTTTGTTTTTTTTTAATGGTTATTTAGCATCTCGCTAGTGACTGGGACCCACGTTTTGAACGGTTTATTTGAGTGACATATATGTCACTAGTACAGTTTCTGAGTGCATGTCTACAACCACCATTCAACTGTAAGTGTCGTAATACGGCGCGGATTGGGTACTACCCCCAGGACCTAGCTAGAGAAGGAAGGTACTGTCAGGAGCTTTGTAGGGCCACCGTGATGTATATCTATTATCCACACCGTCCATCCATTTTGAAAGATCATTTTATAGCATGATGCCAAAAGGAGACATATTGAAGGCTCAAGTGGGCCACACCAATGGAAGCAGTAGGGACTGAAAGCCTATCGTTGAAAACTTCTTGGGGGCCATATATGTTTTGTATCAAGCTGATATTTATGTTTCCCCTTCATAAATGTCTATGTGACTTTATGAACAGGTTGGATGGCAAATAAACATAACGGGTAGGCGCTGGGAAGTTTTCAACTGCAAGAGCTCAATCCCAAATGCTACCTGTGGTGTGGTCCACTTGAGACCTTGATCGGATCCTTTTTTGGATCATGCCCCAAAAGTGATTTGAAAAAATAGATGGACGGTGTGGATAGAAAAATATACATCACGGTGGGCCCCATGGAGCCCCTGACATGACCGCAGTCTCTAGCTAGGTCCTGGTGGGGTAGTATACCCAATCCGCACTGCTTGTAATAAGAAAACCACTAAACGCACTCAAATTTTAGGGATGCGGATTTGGTAATTGGTAGCTTTGTAGTGGTGTGATGATGTGGCAAGATGTGATTGGTGGAGCTGTACATGAGTGCGGCCCTTAATAAAAAAAATTTAAAGCATACTCAGCCATCTTTGACAGTGGCCCCACCAATCACATCTGGCGATGTCACCGCATCTCCGTTGAGGGTGTTGCAAGCCTCACTAGTTCATCCACGTCCCAATTTTAGGTAGTTATCTAAGCATCCAGTGGTGGGAGCAGGTTATGACATGTTTTATTTTAATGAGAAAGCATCCGGTAACAAGCGCTTATAACTAAGGTGAAGATAGCCTCGTTTCAACACTGAGTTCATGGCATCCATTCCCACAGTGTGGGTGGCTAACATTGTGATCTGACTAACAGGGTGGGTGGGTGTGCTAACAATCGGGTGTGTGAACTATCCCGTATAAAAAAAAAAAAAACAAACAAAAACAAACAAAAAAAAAGTTATGAAGAACACAAAATTCATGCACGTGGAGATTTTATAAGAGATCATGATCGTTCAGTTATTGGGCCCTGCCATGGATGAATCATGCCCGAAAAAAAAAGTTGGGTGATCCTGCCACTGATTGGACAACTTCTGAGGATTATAATTGCCAACTATCTCGTTTGCCAGGATTAGGCTCTCAATGGGTTGGATCTAGACGGGATCCAATTGGATCCAGCTCCAAGTCCATATAACTGTAGACGATTCCGATCGGATTCGGATCCAACTCGGATCCAGAAGGTGATCTCCATATCCAATCCAGTTATAAATTGTTAGATCCATTTCCGATCCAAAATTCATATAACCATCGGATTCGGGTCGGTTCTAGGTCCAAATCCACCCACATTACAAATCTAAAAAAATATGATATAAAATATATAATATAATATATTTAATTTAGTAGAAAAATGATTCAAATCCCACTATTTAGTATGGTATGGTCCACATGGCCTAAAATAATTTGTAAAAAGGATGGCCAACATGACTATAACATATACAGTAAGGTGACAATGAGTCGGATCTTAATCGGATTCGGATCAAACTCGGATATGTTCCTGTGAATCCATATCCCCTCCATTTAAGTAATCGGACCTATTTTAAGATCCAAATCCAGTCCATTTAACTAATCGGACCTATTTTAAGATCCAAATCCGCATTATACGGATTCATAGCGAATCGGATCTCGGATCTAACCCGCTCCATTGAAAGCCCTAGCCAGGATCATCACCATGGTAATATTTGGCATATGGCCCATCCACAGTTGGGCCCTGAAAATGAATGGTCCAGATCCACGTCAACGGATATGGAAGTCCTGTCAAAATTCGAGCCTCATTCTTCAGGTTAGAGCCTCGAGAGGTCAAAGGCATTTTGTAGTTAGCAGCTTGTGCTGAGTGGTTGGGGTGGGAGAATTAAATAATGAGATGAGCTTTTGCATGTTTTGTTCTCTTCTCATTCGTCATTTTGTTCCTTCGGTACTCTGGAGAAGTGTGATCAATGATACACAGGCACTTAGAAATTGCATGCTTAGCATAGAATTAATTCAACTTAAACCTTCCAAATTATGGGATTTTGTTTAGATGTGCAATAAACCGAAAGTTAAGGTTATGTGATTATCAGACTATCACAATTGTCCTATTTAAACGATCAAGTGTCCGTAAATCAGAGGTTATAATTGTTCAACCAAATTAATTTTGGCATCGTATGTCGGCAAAAATAGGTTTCCATCTTTATTTTAATTTAATTTATGCCACGTGTACAAGTCTTGAATGTTGTGTATCAAGTGTCAGACCCTTCAAGAGTACCAAATAACTCCTCAAGAAGAGAACCCCCAAACAGTCCAAAAAAACACCCAAAATGCGAGATTAGTATCACAAAACCAACAAAGACCGTATTCATATCCCAATGGACAGTGCAAGAACAAACGCACGCCCACATGATTCGCACATGCCACGTTCTTGTAGATATTACAAAATAGCACGTCCACCCTCTCCAACCTCGTCTTCGGTACGATTTCTTTTCATTTTCATTTGGAGACAGAGATCCAATCCATTATTTTATCACAATGCGTGTAACAAGTGCAACGCACGTCGAGAGAGCATGTTTAAAATACTTGAAGAGAGATGCTCTAGAGAGCACTATAAGTTGTAGTGCTCCTAGTTGTGTCAGTTACTTGGATAGTCCAATCGGTCGATCTGAACTGTCCATTAGGTCCAGAAGAATTTTTTTGGGCTACCATGAAAAAATCACACTAATTGGATAATCAAATCCACCCCTGATTTGTCCTTATTTTGTAGCTGTCCTTTTTCCGAGCCCTGGAGAGGATGTGGTTAAGATTGCTGTAAAAAAGTGATACTTTAGAATCATAAGCAATCCATGATGGGCTCGAGTAAACAGAAAGATCAAAATCTTGATTGGATCTATGTTTGTGGAAATGATCTGAACCGTTCAAATTAAAGGCTAAAAGATCATATAGTTATAATTGACAGATTATTATGACATTTACATGGTAGCCCATGAAATCTAGGTTGGACCTAATGTACAGCCTAAATCAAGCGATTGGGTTGTCTAAGTGTCCCAACGCAACCTGGAGATGAGAGAGCACAGAAGTATTTCTCAAACTTGAAAACTCGACTAGAAGTACAGCTGGGGTCGACCGAAGGTCGACTTGAGTGGACCCTTGATGTTTAATACTTAAATTAAGAAGTTTTTTAAATACTAGTACGTCTTTCATAATTAGTATATAGAAATATTTTTCTTTGTCGCAAAAATAGTGATTGGTAGTGGTATAGACATGCGTGCCAAACTCATGAGGTCAAAAATAGTATTTGGTAGTGGTATGGACGTTCGCGCCAAGCTCATGAGGCCGACTGCTTGAATTTCCCCTCTACTCTTTACTTTTCTTAATAATAAAAAATGCCACTCTCTCATGTTTTGAACAAAGTAGTTTTCATATTTTAGTCTTTTTCTTATGTCTTTTCTCCGCTTCCTTTATCTTTTTCTTCATTCTTCTCAATGGATACCAAGACCTCCCCTCCATATATCCTTGCTTTTGTAATTTTTTTATAGGAAGTTGCGTGATGCTAATTGAGTTGGCGAGTAGACTATTCCTAGGTGTGGGCCACATTCAGAGAGAGAGAGAGAGAAGCCAAAACATTTTAAATGGTAATAGGCGGCCCAGCTCCATTTTTTTACTGCTCACTTTAACTTTAAATCTACTTTATTTTGCTAGTGACATGTTAATATTAGTTAGCACAACAAATATATGGAGTGAAGGTCTCAAAGTCATCATAATAATCCTACTATGATTTTGTTAATAAGTATGACAAAGTCATCATGGTAATCCTACTGCGCAAGCTGCACAAAAATGGAGCATTATGGGAGAAGACCACTTACATGAAGACTAAAATAATCGCAGATTGAGCAGGTGAATAAAGATAAAAGCTCACCAATGTTGTCTTAAGAATAGCCCCCCGAGTACAAAAGAAAAGAAAAATCTCTAAAAACAATAAATAGAAGTGATGTTATTAGTTATGAAGCCCGCTCATTTGACTGACATAAATAGTAAATTCTAAATTCATAATTTCTTAAGATAATAAACTTTTATAAAATAATAAATGACTTTTAAATTGACTCAAACTCTTTACATTAACTTAACAAAGACTTCAAGTCATTAAAAATTCTTCAAATATTTTAAAATAACTTAAAAAATAATAACATCAAAAAACTCTTAATTAAACATAATAAATTTAATTTAACTATAAACGTAAAATAACACAAACAACCGCATTTTAAAAAATCATTCAAAGGCTAATAGCTTTATGCATTTGTCATAACCAATATGTAAACCTTGTCAATAGCTTTCCAACATCATTATGTGTGTTAAATGAACAACTAGATATGAAGTTATAGCCATCGAAAGCGACAATACGCATTATATACTTGGATTGAGCTTTCTAACTTGATTTCCTTCTATCCTAATTATTGTCCTCATGATTCTTCTTAAATTCGCCCTATCTTAAATGACAATAATGCCCTTAGTAAAATTGTTAGCCACAACTCAAAAGCTACTTGTTCACACCTCTCCTAATTAACTATAGGGATAAAGTTGGTCAAATATTACTCATGTTATATGAGTGATAAAAATAGGGTTGCAAATTGAGTTTGGATTGACCCAAACTTGAGTGACCTAACTTGACCTTGAGTTAAGTTGTCCAGGTCCTCATGTCAAGTTCGAGTTGGAAAATGTTAACTGGATTTCAAATCGGATTCGGTTTAGGTTGAGATCCAAGCCGCAACTCTCCTTTATCAGCAGTTGCGTCTTCTTATGTTCCCAAGGACAATTGGAAGAATTCCTCTCTTTAACTTGTGTTTATGCACGTTTTTTTGTACTCCACATTCTATGGCATGATCGATTAAGATTTTCATCTCATTTTGGTTAAAATAAATTAATAATAGGCATTGTGCACTATTTCAAATAAAGTGAATTTGAAAATATTTTAAAAACCATGAAATTTTCATTGTCCCTCCTTTAAACTTTCGGAAGAGGTGTTTCTTCTTACAACTTTTTAGTCCCACATTACTTAGGGAGAGGAAAGAAAATAGGTATATAAGCCTTTGGTAGTTGAGTGCCTCTACTTGGAGAAAATGGAGTGAGGATGCATGGGCTTAATGCACGCACGCTCATGTGGCGTTGGCGAGGGCGAGGGCGGTGGGGCAATGTGGTTGCAAAGGTGTCAGCTATGCACTTTGCACTTCACACTTGTGTGAGTGGTTGCTACCTCGTGACCTTACACGGATCGCCGTGAGGCGTTGTGAACGTGATGCAAGAAGCGTGTGACGTCTGGATGACTGAATGCCTTGCATATGGTAAATTTTTTACCATTGCATTGAGAGAATTGTTCAGATCCTTGTAGGTTGTGAAACATTCTGCAACAGTTTGATCTTTAATCCAAACGGTAAGATCATCAATCCAATGTTCAGATTAAAGATTCATAGGTTTGAAATGTCTGGATCAATGAAGCAAATGTTTAGAAACATTTTTACAATGATATGAACTTTGATGGTCTCAGGAAAAATGTCCACTCCTTCCATCTATATAAGTTGGTGCTGCTGGGATCAAAGGACATATCTCGAGCAACGATCTCTTCAGTACTAGTAGCATAACCTCAATTCACTCTATTTCTCCTCCAACAAACCGACTCATTGTTGGGTCAAAAGGCTAAATACCTTTTCTGGTAGAAATCACACTTTTTCCACACAGAGTTCCTTGCCAAAAAAACTACTATGTTAGCCAAGTTTATATGGTGGTCCCTTTGTGATTGTTGCAACAGGATCTAACCAGACTTGTTGTATCCAGGAAGCAATTCACTAGTAATCAACCAGCGACCTCTGACTTCTCTAACTGAGAGGAGAGAGGGCAAATTATGCTTTTAGGATAGCATATCTAATACGTGGTTTAACCTAATTTTAATAACATTTTATTTAATTTTTTGATATCGAAAATTTTATTTTCAGAATTATTCCAACATGGCGCCATGTCACCATAATTTATTGTCAATATCACAAATATCATTGATATAATCCCATCATCAATGGACAAGATTCACATGGGGCATAACTCCAACAGGGTCAGGCTGGGTCAAATTAACTGGGTTTTGTCAATTATAGAGGAATACAGGTTGGGCACTTTGGGTTGGTTCTCCAAAGATCATCAAGTGGGGCTAGAGCTGAGCACGAATCGAGTTGGCTCGGTTAGCTCGCTCGATTCGACTCGTTCTAACTCATTTTTTTTTTTATTCGGATGGAGGTTTCGAATAGAGCCAAGCGCCTTACCCTAGCTCGTTTTAAATTTCAAGCCGCACACAAGCTTACCCAAGCTCGGCTTGATTCGGCTCGGTATATATATATAAGTCAAAACTAAACCCTAACTTCCCCACTGCCCGACGATTCATCCGGCCACCGCTCATCTCTCTCTCTCTCTCTCTCTCTCTCTCTCTCTCCAGTCTCCAGTCCGTTCGGCCACCCTCGCAACCTTGCCCGTTGGCAGGCCCCGACTCCTCTCTCTCTCTCTCTCTCTCTCTCTCTCTCTCTCTCTCTCGCCCGACCTTGACTGGTCCCTGCTACAGTACGAGCACCCTCTCTCTCCAGCCTGACCTCGACTGGTCACTGCTACAATCCGAGCACCCTACCCTGCCCGGCCATTGCCTCAGTCCGAGAGGTCAGTCTTGCCCGACCACCGCCTCAGTCCGAACACCCTACCCTGCCAGGCCGGTGGCCACTGTTGCAGTCGCTGCCCGACCGGCGACCCTCAACAACTGCCCAACGTCCGACCCAGTCACTCCATCAAATTTTGCCCCAAGCTCGACTCTCAACTCGAATTCAGCTTGAAAAGCTCGAACTCGAACTCAGCTTGAAGCTCGAATGACCTAGCTCGAACATAAAAGTCTCGATGGCCGAGCCAGGCCACTTAGTGACCGAGCATAGCTCGAACATGGCTGAGCTCAGCTCTAGGTGGGGCTAAAGTGGGCCCCACCCAACTGAGCCAGTTGCACCCCTGGCCAGGGGAGGAGAGATCCAAGCCACTCAATATGGTGACAGCACCGTGTAGATGCACTCGCTTAAATCAAGCTAGTCTTGCTAGCAGGTGTCTACACATGCACAGAAGAAATGGCCGGGGAAGATAAACTGATCTGGGTCCATATCCAACGTTGAAAAGTAAAGTGAACTATGATCTATCCAACGGACAGCGGCGGCAAATCACAGAACAGACCAAACCAGGTTGTAGACTTGCGCCCGGGCATGCGCATGGTGATGATGCTACATATTGATTGGTCTCCCCTCAAGTGTGCCACATTAGCACGTGCAATCCATTACTACCTTGAAAAGTGCACCACTTTGCATTTGTCTCCTATCCACGTGTTAAAAGTGATTGAGGTACCTCACGCACTGACAGCCACGTGGGAGGAACATTCATGAGATCCACCCCGATTATCAGGTAGTCTGCCCCATATTCATTTTGGCACCCAAATTCCGTGAATATTCAGAAATCAAGTAGGCCATGCCCTACAGAAAAAATCTAGGATGGAAAGTGGGTCCACCATGGTTTTTTATATGCCATCCAATCAGTTCACCTAATGTGCTCATCATCATAATGAAAAAATTACCCAAAAATTAAAGTATTAACAAATTCTAGTGGACCATACCACATGAACTGAGAGGTATTTAGGTGTAATTTTATGAGGGGGTCGAGTACTACCCCGACCACCCCTAGCCTATGAACGGACACGAGATCTGAGGGTCCACTGTGATGTATGGGCTTTATTTGACAATCTTGATCCATTTTTCCATTTCATTTTAGGATACAAGCACCTGAGGCAGCAGTGATAATGATAGCCACCATTGAGACCTTCCTAGGGCCCACCAGGATGGTTAATTGCCATCAAACTTCTACATAAGTTACATAGTCCTATCATGCAAATATCAGCTTCATCCAAAACTTTTGTGGCCCTAAAAAATTTTCAATGGTATTTAATCACTCCTATGTGGTCCACTTGAGCCTTGGCACTGAAAGGGCACATTCGTCGTATCGATATGCATGCTACACGTGGCAAAAGTGTAGGAGATCGGTGATCAATGATAATCGGGAAGGATGTACGTTGGATGGGCCACATCACTAAAATGACACTGATCTGATTATCCTAACCGTTACACGAGAGGACTTTTTTTTTTTTTTTTTTTTTGGAGAAAGATGATGGATGGCTTTAAAGCAGTCAACCAACTGCCAGCCGTACACTTTTCCTAAAAATCCTCCAATCAAAGGCTAAAGTTGTCCAGAATTGGTGAATTTTAGGTTTTGGCCCATCCAAGATAGAGCCTACCAGATAACCGGTTCTGATCTCTTACACGCTTGCAGACTTAGATTCTTGGTTTCCTCTTGGGGTTCTTTTTGCCTCTGTTGCGACTCAGGATCAGGCGTGCGTCGCGACCCAGTGGGGTCCACATGGTGAAATGGTTAGATGATTTAAACCGTTCATATTCTCAGTGATGGTCAAAATCATCCTCTCAGATCAAATTTTTGATAGAATACATTATATAATTAATTCAACAAAATGAACGGTTTCGATCATTGTACCACTCATCATGTAGGGGCCATTAGGTGGCGACACCCTCTGTTCACATGAGGCACCACAGAGGCAAAGCGAATTGGTTAACGTAATAATTTCCTCTCTAAGAAAGGTAAAAGGTGTTTCACCCGTGATTACTAGAGAGTAAAAGTTTGATACTCTGGCAGACTATGATAGCTCATAAACAAGCACTCTGAGGTTTTACACGTGGCATAAAAATACTATGATCAAACGGTTCAAATTGTGTAAACATATAGTTGGATGATAAAAATAATATATTACTAAAATTCCACCCTAACTAAATAATTAGTGGACAGCTATGAATGCTTAAAAATGAGAAGCCGACATAGAAATGGCTAATAATCAAGAGGATAGAATCATTAGGTCGATGGTATCTAGATCTTATGAAATATCCACAGTAGTTTTCATGATTTGAGTGGTTTGATTGAGTAAATTTTTTGCCACCTGTACAATTTCTAACCGCACGCCTATGAATTATTACACCTTACTATAGTATATAAAAACTAACCATTACAAAATGTCAAAATGGCGAAATCCGTACGGAGGACGTTTGTCCTCGTCCAACGCGGCGGATTAGCTGCGACACCGGGGATCCAGCCAGGTGGATGCGACCCTGACCGTGGGGTCCACCTCGATGTATGAATTTTATATCCACGCCGTCCATCCGTTTTGCCCCAGGCATGGTCCAAAAAGGAATCAGATATAAATCTCAGGTGGACCGCATGGTAGGGATTGATTCCCACCATTAAAAGCTACTTGGGGGCTACAAAAGTTTTGGATCAAGCTGCTATTTGTGTTTTCTCTTCATCCAAGTCTGTGTGACCTTATCAACGGGTTGGATGGTAAAAGAAATTATGGCGGACCCTAGAAAGTCTTTTACGTTGAAAGACCACCGTTTCCTGTTGTGTAGTCCACCTGAGATTCGTATCTGCTTCATTTTGGGGACCATGGCCTAATATGAGCTGGGAAAACGGATGGACGGCGTGGATATACAATGCATACATCTAGGTCAGGGTCGCATACACCTGGCTGCATCTGGGGTGGCGGCTAATCCGCGTCCGTCTACGTCGCGTCGGAGGATCGTGACTGCTACCCATGATGGCCGCCAGTTAATTCCAAACGGTTATCTGGTGGGCCTCATTATTATTGGGGCAGTTGAAAAATCAAAGATATGACATATGAGCTAATCCCACGCACCAAATTCTTCACGATTAATACTGACAGTTGGCCATTCTTGGCCATCACCGTCCATTCCAAAGCTGTTAAGCGGATGGATGAGATTGCCAAACCATGTAATGTTTATCCTGCTACAGATCCACTAAAGGGCCCGTCAGATGGACGGTCTAGATCATCCATCCATATGTCCATGCAGGTCCCATCCATTCCTCATTAATGGAAATGGTCTTTTTCTTTTTCTTTTTTTTTCCCTTCTCTTTTGTTTCTTTTTCTGAGAAATGCTCTAGTGCTCTCTAGCCCAATTATTTATGGTGCTCCTAGTTCCATTGGGACACTTAGACAGACCAATCCATTGATCTAGACCGTTTGTTACGTTCACAGCACATTTCATGGGCTATCATTCAAACATAACCAATCTTGACAGATATGAACAATTTGATAAATGGTTTTTAATAAGAACGGTCCAGATAATAAACAATTTGATCCATCTATCGTTAGGGCAATCGCAGATTGCTAATGCTTATAAATATTCACTTCTATTAGGCAATTGCAACCATCTCATCCCTGGCTTAAAAAATGAAAATGAATGGTTGTAGAAAATAAGTCCAAATCAAAGACAGATTGGATCAAACGATCGTTATGACTTTTGTACAATAGCTTCAAAAAAGGTTTTCTGGACTTAATGGACAGTTCAGATCAATCGAATGGACTGTTCAAGCGAACCAATACAACTAAGAGCACCATAACTTATAGTGCTCCGAGAGAGCATGGTAGCATTTCTCTTTTTTCTTTTAAGGTGGGCTAATCTCAGCATTCCATCATTACAATCCATGAACCAAGCCAAGTCCCAAAGCTGTAGTTTTAAACCCAACACTCTTTCTCTTTCTCTGGTCATTTGATGCCCAATATCCAAACCTTCTATCATTGCCATCCTACACTCTCGTGGCTCATGAAAGCTCATGAAAGCACCATTTTTTTTCTTTCCAACCTTACAAACACATCCCTCCCAATTCTCCCTACACCCTATTAATCTTATATGTACACACAATGTATTAGTCCATTCATAATACTAGATATGGCACATCTCAAGTGTCTCTTCCTGTCTCTGTTGGTGTGTATGGTATGGTGCAGCCCACCCGAAGACCCGATCCAATGTTCATCATCGACGACGAATTGCACCATCACCAATTCATACGGTGCATTTCCTGATCGGGCCATATGCCGTGCCGGCGAAGTGGTCTACCCCACCAACGAAGCCGAGCTCACGGCTGCAGTGGCAAAGGCCACGATGAATAAGAGGAAGATGAAGGTTGCCACTCGCTACTCGCATAGCATACCGAAGTTGGTTTGTCCCGGCGGCGATGACGGGCTACTTATAAGCACCCGGTACCTCAACCGCATTCTAGGTGTGGATGCGACGGCAATGACGATGACAGTGGAGAGCGGCGTGACACTTAGGGAGGTCATCGATGGGGCGGCTAAAGCCGGGCTAGCGCTTCCTTATACACCTTATTGGTGGGGCTTGACCATCGGCGGCCTTCTGGCTACCGGTGCACACGGTAGCTCGTTATGGGGCGCCGGAAGCTCCGTTCATGACCATGTTGTTGGATTGAAGATCGTCACCCCAGCCTCATCTGGTGAAGGCTATGCAAAGGTCAGATTGGTGACGGTGGGCCACCAAGACATGGATGCAGCTAAGGTGTCACTTGGGGTCCTTGGGGTCATCTCACAGGTATTATGTGGTCCATGTTTGATATTGTTTTTTATTCTTTGATGTATGTCGATGGATAGGAAAAATAAATGGACAATTAATGCTTGGAAATAAACCTTCTTTTTGTAGGTCACTCTTAAATTGCAACCACTTTTTAAACGGTCCATTACTAATTTGGAGACCAGCGACTCTGACTTGGGTGAAAGGGCTGTTGGCTTCGGCAACGAAAATGAGTTTGCGGACATTACATGGTACCCTAGTCAACGTAAGGTGGTCTACCGAATGGACGATCGGATCCCCTCCAACGTCTCAGGGAACGGTCGTAACAACTTCATCGGATTCCGTTCGACTTCTGCACTCACGTTAGCATTAGTCAGGTCTACAGGTAAGAAAGAGGTTTCATCCTTCCACATTAAGAAACGAAATCGCTTGCGTGACAGTGTCACGAATATTGCTGAGGTTTTGAAAATATCGTGATTTTCTCGCCAGAAATCTAATGAATGATAATGGCGTGATATTTTCAATTTATAGCTAAGAATTTTTCACGAATTTTTGCCATAAGTCCTGGTATTGATGCTAAAATTATAACCAATTCGTTTTTTAATTATAGATTAAAATTTTAAAGAAGTATTTATTAATTTATAATAAATATTGTTTTTTTTATTTTGGCGAGATTTTCCTGGTAGTATTTGAGATAAAACTCAAAATTTTAAAATCTCCCGAGAAATTTCTGAGCCTAGAATTTTTCGGGAACAGGAACTGTCAGTATGTGCATGGAGGCTGACTATCGGTTGACTTTCATGGAGGACGTAACGTGGATGAGATCCACTCCGTCAATCAGGTTGACTACTCCATGTTAGACCTTGGTCCTAAACATCACATTAATCCAAAACTCAGGTGGGCCTCACCATAGAAAACAGTGTAAGATTTGCCTAAAATATATAAATGCACTTGGTCTGTGGTCCACCCGAGTTTCAAAATAGCTTTATCTTTTGTACTGTAACTTGGTCCTGATGACTAGACTCATGGGTCTCGTTGGAATATATAAACCAAATTGAGACCCATACACAACTAATATTAGGTGCATCCCAACTCTTTCCAATGGCATTGCCTACCTACCTGAGTGTCTGACCGACCATTTCCAAGGTGAACATGAGACAGTGCTCTTGATGAACGGATGGGATATCATGCACGTTCTCGTAGTCACTATGGGTGATCAGGTCAATAAAGTTCAAAATTAAAGAAATGCTAGTGTGGATATATGCATCAGATCAGCCATTTATCAAGTGGGCCAATCAAATTACTGAGAGAGGCTAAAATGAAGATGATATTGATGGTTTTTTTTTAATTTTTATATTATTCTTTCCTATCCATCCATCCATTTCTTTCATTAATATGTGGTCCACTTATGACTGGATCAACCATATTACTGAGACATGCATGTTCACAATGGGTCCCACCTGATACACAAATCAAATTCACATAGATATGAAAACAATCAATTCGTCATTTTTTCTTCATATTGCTTCAGTATTTCACACCTACACATGTTGTTTGTGTGATCTTTAAGAGGAAGGACATGAAGCTGCCAACAACCCCAGCGGGAAGTGTACCGATTCGAAGCTAACGGTGTCCGCACTCATGATGGGTGGCTACGGTTTGATGAACGATGGGATCTTATTCACCGGCTATCCGGTCGTTGGGTACCATAACCATCTACAATCATCTGGGAGCTGCCTGGATAGCCTAGAAGATGGCTGCCTCACTGTCTGCCCTTGGGACCCAAGAATCAAAGGGGAGTTCTTTCATCAAACAGCAATTACCATTGGATTGTCCCAAGTTAAAAACTTCATCCAGGACGTACAAAAGCTAAGGGACATGGTACCGGACGCGATGTGCGGTCTAGATCTCTACAACGGGATCTTGATACGATACGTTAAGGCCTCAAGTGCTTACTTAGGTAAACAAGAGGATGGTTTGGATTTCGACATCACTTACTACAGAAGCAAGGACCCGATGGCCCCTAGGCTTCATGAAGATATCCTGGAAGAAGTGGAGCAGATGGCTCTCTTCAAGTATGGAGGGTTACCACATTGGGGAAAGAATCGTAACCTTGCATTCGACGGTGTGATCAACAAGTACGGTAAGATTGGCGAATTCTTGAAGGTGAAACAAGCGTACGATCCACTGGGCCTTTTCTCTAACGAGTGGACCGATCAAGTTCTTGGAATCAACGGTCGAGCGAGCATAATCAAGGAGGGTTGTGCACTGGAAGGATTGTGTATATGCTCAATGGACCTCCATTGCGCACCGAACAAAGGCTACTATTGTCGATCGGGTAAGGTGTATCCCAATGCTCGGGTCTGTACCCGTTTAACGAATTCCCACTAACATAAAATAATAATGTCATGTTTATGGTAAAAATGTAAGATTCCACACGTGTACGAGATCTAAAACGTTTATATTGTGGGGCCCATCTAGGTTAATGGTACCCACCCAAAAACACCCTTTGTTGGACTTCCACCAATTAAATGTGGCGGCTCAGTTGTGTGTTTTCATTCTTTTCTGTTTTTTTCAGATACGGTGGGAACGACTTTCCATATCTCACATGTTTGTCACATGTATGGATAAGTACATGATGTCCGATGAAATGAAGTGTTTCACATCGGATACTTGAAGAAATTCGCATCGGATACTTTGGTGTCGGGGAGTTATTTGATACTCCGGCTTCCTATGATGCTTGATATGCAGGCACTTAAGGGCATATGTTAACCCAAATTAAACTGATTAATTATAGAACTATGTTGGATAAACAATCCTATTTTCTGTTTCATTGACATTTTTTTTTTTTTTTGAAATAAGACAATTAGGTATTTTTCATTGGTAACCATCCAATAAATATCCAGGAAATACACCGATAACCAAATGAGAGTATATATATATATATATATATATATATATATGGCTCATAATACATCTAAGCTGGTTCCCATCATTTGGACGGTTTATCTTGAATTATTTATATGCTATGTTAACAATTCCTGAGTACTGGTGTCACCCCACTGAACCCACATTAAGAGATGGTCAGATCATCGGCGCCACCCTTGTTTTGAGTTCTAACGGCTAGCTAGACACAACACACAAACTTACTGGACTGAGAAAGAGATAGACTGGCAAAGCGACAATAGAATTGGAAGATAATAAGTCAACCCGCATTAAAACAAGTAAAAGATTTCGCAATAAATCTGAACTGTTCCTTTTTTTTTCTTAAAGCCTGTTCCTTCTCCCAAGGGGGTTATGTGTATGTGTGTATATTTATCTATGTGGACCCTCGCCGATTTTCCCCGCGCTCCCACACGACGTCGTTCTCCCTTTCCCTTTCGGAAGAAGAAGAAGAAGAGATGCGTGAGTGCGAAATCGCCGTTTGTGCCACTGGCTTGCCTCGTTCTCGAGGGCTTTGTTTGGTTGTCGTATTGAGCTGGATGTGTTTAAGTGAATTTATATAAGACCAGAGTCGCCACTAGCCAGTTACTTCGAATCTACAGTCGGCTAGACCCCGTTGAAACGTTAGAGAAGGGAATCCGAAGATTCCTTCCTCTAAAATGACTCCTGTTGATCTGCGGTCAGAGATTCAAGGTAAGGGATCACGGTTACAGGGTGGGAAGAGGTTAAGCACCCCACACACTGCCCGTACCGAATTACGGTCTCTACTTCACAGAATCGATCGAATACTTGAAAGTCTTATTTAATCCTCGTATATTCTCATGGATGACATGATGCATGAATGCGGGTCTGAACAGTAAGAGTTTCTGATGGGCAGGTTCCAACAACGGGCAAGCCCAGAGCGTACGCTCGAACTGACAGGTGCTTAATGTAAGACGTATGCAGTGTGCTTGAATGATCAAGGTGTTTTGTGGTGAAGCATGAATGCAGGTCTGAACAGTAAGAGTTTCTGATGGGCAGGTTCCAACAACGGGCAAGCCCAGAGCATACGCTCGAACTGACAGGTGCTTTAATATAAAGACATATGCAAGTGTGCTTGAGTAATCAAGGTGCTTGTAGTGAAGCAGGGGGGTTGGAAGGAAAGTAAATGTTGCACTTATGCTAGATGC
>PVNU02000244.1:0-27858 GCA_003013855.2 Liriodendron chinense
GAGGGAGAAGCTGCAAGCGAGGGAGAGAGAGAAGGGTGGGACGTTAGAGAGAGAGACGGAGAGAGAGAGAGTGAGAGAAGGAGGTGGGGTGCTGTGGCCTTGCTGTTGCTGCGCCACAGCACTGCCAGCGCTGCTGGACTCTTCTCCAGCAAGAGAGAAGAGAAGAAGAAGAAAGAAGAAGAGAAAGAAAGAGAGAGAGAGAGAGATAGGGAGAGAAAAGTGCTAGAGAGAGAGAGAGAGAGAGAGAGAGAGAGAGAGGGCAGCTTCCACGCAGCTGCTATTGCTGGGGCAGCATCCCAGTCCAGCCAGGAGGAGAATAGAAAGAAAAGGAGAAGAAGAAGAAGAAGAAGAAGAAGAAGAAGAAAGAAGAGAAAGAGAAAGAAGAAAGGAGAAGAAGAAGGAAGAAGAAAGAAGAAAGAAGAAAAGGAGAAGAGAGAGAGAAAGAAAGAGAGAAAAGAAGAAAGAGAAGAAGAGAAGAGGAGAAAAGAGAAAGAGAAGAAAGGAAAAAGAAAGAAAGAGAGAAGAAAGGGAAAGAAGAAAGAAAGAAAGAGAAGAAGGAGAAGAAAAAGAAGAAAGAGAGAAAGGAAGAAGAGAAGAAGGAAGGAGGAGAGAGACAGAGAGGGGGCCGATCGGCCCGTTGGGTCAACTCAGACTTGAACCAGGAGTATTTTTCAAAGCGTGACACACGTCGTATAGGGTCAGTGATTCATCTCAGAATTTTAGTTGATTTTCATTTTCCTAGGTTTGCTTTCCTTTGCATTCAATTTTCAGTTTCTTTAGTGTTTCACGTAAAGTATCTCAGGTAACGGCTACCACTCAATCTCTTCCTTAACTAGAGTTTTAGGGTTGTATTTTGTTATTACGCATAATATGAATTATAGGTAAGGATTCATCTCGTCTCTATTCTTAAATTTCTTTTTTTTTAAAACGTTTCTTCTTAGTTGGTTTCTCTCTTTAGTCACATACATTCAAAATTTTAGATGAACCTAACTTGAGTTTAAATCATAGATAAGACACTGTCCTTGAGTCAACCCTAGACATTCATCAAAGTACTGAAACCTTACATCACAACTTTCTCACACTTCCTTATTGACAATAACTTAGGGAAAGAAATACTTTAACAAAGTAAACACATGCATGGTGTGATTGTGCTTGAATTTTGGATATGCATTGTATGCTTGAAGAGTGCCTCCATAACTCATGACATACATACATTTATATACTACGACAGAACAGGAGCATGGTTGATTTGACTCCTGGCGTGCATGGTTGATTTGCTGCCTCGCTGTACCGGTTAGGTGAGTATGGTTGATTTGCGACAGGTTCCTAATGTTCAGTGGCAGCGAGTTCTGGTCGTTTCTTATTGAGCATGGTTGATTTGCTCGGTTGGATCAGTGGTGCATGGTTGATTTGCCCACTGGCGTGCATGGTTGATTTGCCTACTGCGCTGGTTGTCCGGTGTAGGTGAGCATGGTTGATTTGCGACAGGTTCCTAATGTTCAGTGGCAACGAGTTCCTAGACGTTTATTGCTCTCACACGTATTATGACATACATGACATCTAATAATCATGTTCTATTGATAATAAATCATAAAGTGTATCAATCATAACATTATCCTATATTTCACACAATTCTATCCATTGATGATTCGCGTCCTATCTCTTATTAACTGAAATATTACCTGTGATGGAAATGACCTCACTGGGCTTTTAGCTCACAAAAATCACCACAGTTCTTGCAGGTTTTCAGGAAGGAAAAGACGTAAACAGAGCAGAGTATTCAGATGGTCACGGGTTACTCAAACGCCAATTGCATTTGATCTTTATCTTGTAAAATTCAATGTAATAAATATCAGTGGAAAAAAAAAATTATATTGGGATTTATTTTAAATATGCTATGTGTAGAATGGAATTTCAAGGAATCTATGCTCGAATTTTCAATTCACACCCTGGAACTCGGGCTTGGGTTATTGCACTCGGGTCGCGAATTTCGGGGCGTGACATGAAGTCTCTCTCTCATTCCTACAATAAAAAAAACATGCATTAGATATGTCTTTAAACATAGAAATCATGCAGAATGTGTGATGAAATGGGGTTAGAATATGTACAATTCAGAGCTTAACACACCCCACCTAGCATTTTGCTAGTCCTGAGCAAAACGTGCATGAAACAAATCCAACTTTTCAAAACCCAACTCTCTCTCTCGAAAACTATACTTGTATAAACTTCAAGATATATTAGTGCAAAATTCAGAGAAACTTAGTGATAAAAATTGAAATCTTAAAGTCTCTAAACATAATGAGTGTTTCAATAGAATTTCCACTGATTGATTGATAAATAGAAGAATCCGAACAAGTATAATCTAGTGCATAGTAAATGTTCATCTCATGGATTTCCAGGACTATCTTCTTTATAGATCAACGAAATGAAGATCTAAAAGTGTACAGATCAACCACATGCTATGATAAGAATTTGCGTTACCGTTTCTTCGATGGATGGCTTTCACACTACTTTCCATTCCAACTTAGGTTATGGGTGGACCTTCCCCTAGTTGGTGACAGGTAGCCCTTTCAGAATTTTACAACATATCTTCAACAAATAACCATTTTTTCTTTCAATGAGATAAGATTTTTAAAAATTCATATCTTTAACTATTACTTCTTATTTCCTAAATGTGATGGACAAAGTTCCCTGGCTTGGTTCCTCAACACTTTAAATCTTAGTCTAGCCAATCTACAAATTTACATAATCCCTTCAAACTATGAGAATCGTGTAATGTGAACTAGACTCAAAAGTGTTCAAACTTTCTATCGATCATATAAATAGGGAATTCATATAGAAAACTATTATATTATAGGTAATTCAAGGTTTTCAAAATGTATCGCTCATCTCTCTTCCTCATAATTATATCATCTAAAATGCATAGAAACAAAGTTTTCTATAAGAGTTTTGAATTTGAGAATTTTTTTTTCTTCATAATCTGCTCGAAATGTCACAAAAAATTAGTGTAGATTCATCTAGGAATCTCACCCCCAACCAAAATCTACATTATCCTCAATGTAATAATATATGTAATAAGTAATGACATGATAGTAATGAAATAAATAAAAGATGGTAAGAATGAGAGTACATGAGAGAGTCGAATGTGAAAGTCTACAACTTCAAATAACTAAATAATTTAAACTAATAGAAACTTTTTATACCTCCGCCAGACTAGGAGGTCAATCTTGATACACATGATCATCTAAAGGAATGGAATCTAGCAGGATTATGAGGTGGAGTAAAAGATTTTTCAGTAATACAATCCACCATCCTGCTTCATAATGTACATGGGTGATGCTCACCATTCTAATCCATTGAAAATCCTGCTAAAAATTTTCAGTAAGATTCTCAAAGTTGTTATCCCATGTCTTAGGAAAGGAGAATTTCTTCAGTTGAAAATCATTAAATATAAATTTCATTTCCAACTTGTTTAGGAAAAAAATAATAAAGTAAGGGTCATCCTAGAGATGGTGCACTTCGGTTTGAACAAACCAAAGAGATGTAGAGATTTGAATTTCTTCTTCACGAGTTGGTATGGTCTCCATATAATCAGATTCTATCGGTTCCATAATTGATAATTCAGTTTTATACTTCATAGAAGGAGTCTTTTGGGCACCGGTGAAGTTTTCCTTAAGGCATTGACAATGTCACGGATCATAGGATCATCCCAATCCTCAAAATATGCCAAATACTCTTTTAGAGTGTGGGAAACTTCGATCTTCTTGGTCACTTGTATAGGTTGGAATAAGTCCTCAACCCCTAAACTTTAGAAATCGGCCTCTTAGTAGGCAAATCAAGCACCAATTTTTTCAATTCCTGCATAATAAAATTGTTCAAATCAGCGATTGGTGTCTTGTCAATCAAATTTTAGATTTGGCTCTTTCAAGGCCCAATCAATATCTAAAATTATTTCATCCTTAGAATGAGCCAAGCAAACTTCTAAGGTTTGGAAAATTTAGTCGAGGGTGGCTCATCATCATCCATCATTGTATCTATGAAGTTCATGTGGATTTCATCTTCATCCTCATCCTCTTGTTGTTTATGTAAATGAAACACATTCAGATCCATTGTCATGTTTTTAAAGGATATTTTTATAATTCCATTCCTATAATTGATTATAGCATTGGCGGTAGTTAGGAATGGTCGGCCTAGAATGACAGGAACTTAAGTGCATTCATTTGTAACCGCTTGTGTATTCAAGACGATAAATTCTACTGGGTATTGGAACTTATCGATTTGGACTAACACATCCTTAATCACCCCTCTCGGTATTCGAACGGAGCGATTCGCAAGTTGTAAACTTATCTTGGTAGGTTTTAATTCACCAAGTCCAAGTTGCTCGTAGACCGAGTAGGAATCAAATTAACATTAGCCCCTAAATCGAGAAGTGCTCTATTGATCCGGAAGTTATCTATCATGCAAGAGATTGTAGGACTTCTGGGATCTTTGAATTTGGGGGGAGTATTTTATTGTATGATAGCACTCACTACTTCCGTAAAAAAATGTCATCTTGTGCACGTTTTGCTTACGCTTTACGACACATAGATCATTTAGAAATTTGGCGTATGAAAGAATTTGTTTAATTGCATCCAACAAGGGAATGTTGATTTTTATTTGTTGGAAAACTTAAAAAATGTCCTGATTTTCACTTGGACTTTTGGTTGAGACAAGATGTTGGGGGAATGGGGCCACAGGTTTATATACATGCTCTAGCTCTTTATCTTATATAGCATTTCTCGATTCACCATCACTCTTAGAATCAACCGGATCATTAGGCTTTATGGCCTTCACTGGTTCAGATTTTTTAATTATTTTACCACTTCTAAGAGTGGTGATGGCTTGAACATGTTTCACCTAATTGGTTGAAGAATTAAGATTTGATTCAAATTGTTCTTTAGAGTTAGGATGAGGTTGGGCCGGAAAGGTACATTGCTCCCTAACTCCTAAACGTGTCTCAATTCTTTTAACCGAGGTTTTAAGTTCATTCATGGCCTACATGTTGGACTGATTTATCTGAGTTTGTCCAATCATGAATGCATTCAATGTATCCTCAAGAATGCTCTTTTTGGGAGGCCCTTGGAGGTATTGCTTGTATTTTCCATGGGTTAATTCCTCCAATTAAGATTTAGTTGACACCACCAATCAAGATTATGCAAGTTAGAATTTGGTATACTAAAGGGATGTTGGAAAGCATTTGTGGCGTTTGCTTTAGTTTGCAAAATATCTTGAAACGTAGGGATTGTTGGACAATCTTTTGTTGGGTGAACATCACTCTCACAAACACCACATATACTCTCAACGGCCTCACCGGTAGTTATCATGTTAACACTCATCAATTCTATGGCCTCAACCTTCTTTGTGAGACCCGCCACCCTTGTATTTAAATCATCCTCCCCATTTAATGCATGTATTCATTTCTCTCTTGGGGCTGACTTGGGATTACTAGTCGGCGTAGAGATGTCCCAAGATTGGGCATTCTCGGCTAGCATATCAAGTAATCCCAACCATCATCGGGCTCTTTATTAAAAAACTCACCATTACACATCATCTAGACAAATTGATGCATGTTTGAACTCAATCGGTCATGGAAGAAGTCAATCAAGCACTACTTTTCATAATCATGATGTGGGCATTCTAATAAAAGATCTTTGAACCTCTCCCTACATTAAAGAAATGTCTCATCTCCTTTTTGGGAGAAGTTCATAATGGTCCGGTTTAGTGCATTGGTTTTATGAATTGAGAAGTACTTTTTAAGGAACTCCTGGGTCATCTCAGCCTACGTCCCGATGCTTCTTGATTTTAGAGATTGAAGCCATGATTTGACTTTGTCCTTTAGAGAGAAAGGGAACAATTTCAGTTCGATTACATTTTGGGAGACATCATTAAATTGAAAGGTATTAACGATCTCCTCAAATTCACTCAAATGTTGATATGGACTTTCAAAATCAAGTTCATGAAATTTTGAAAATAATTTGATAATTCCTGGTTTCAGATCCACGTTTCCTGCATTGAGTGGAAAAACAATGTAGGAAGACGTGGTTATTTTCTCTGGTTGTAGATAATCTCTCAATGTTTTAATTGGAGGAATATAGCGTTGCTCATTCTCATTACGTTCCGTCCTAGTTGGTGGTGCATCATGCTCAACATTTTTAACAATGTTTGGTTCATTCTCAACAATTATTTCAGACGGTTCAGGATTTCCTAGACGTTTTCTAACTCATCTGTGATTAGTTAAACCTTCAATTAAACCTCCCTCACTTAGAGTCGCAATGTTTGATCACGCTCCCAATGGTGCATAAATCACACAAAACTAAACCCAAAATTTAAGTCCTAAAAATCTGAAAACAAAAATAAGAACTAAGAAATAAATGAGTCTAAGTTAAAACGGTGTTACCGGATGACTTGAACTATATTAGGAGAAGAAAATCCTACAAAATGAACAAACAAAATTTGTTAGTAGTAGAAATATTTTGGAAAAAACCTACTAGAAAAGCAAATTCTATCCTAAACCATCTAACTTAATTATACTCTAATTATAAAATTCAGAACCGTTAACCTAATCCCTGCAATGGTGCCAAAAGCTTGTTCGTTCGCCTTAAGTGCAAGGCTGCGATGTAGTAATAATTCGATCGTGAGACTGAGATCGTCCTTAGGGATTGTCGTAACAATTCTAAAATATGTAACTATGATGGATTAGATTCAGAATTGTATTAAATGATGGATTTTAGAAACATAAAACTATCTACTTTTAAGTAAAACGGGAAACTAAGTACTAGAGCGTCAAAGATCCACTTATAATAATTCACAATGCCAATTCAACCATTCAAGCTAATAACTCAATTGGAATATTGAGCAATCAAATCATCATAATACATCTATCATGGATGGATCATCTATTGATATAGTTCTCTCATAACAACTAAGGCATTGGGCGTATTCAATCACACAGGCCATCCTTCTCAAAACAAGTAAGATCACATTTATGGTTCTTCCTCAAATCTGTCATTAGACTTGATTTACAATCATGAATTGAACTTCAATCAATCCAATATCAACGTATAAAATATCCATCTTAAATCAAATCAAAAGATATGAACTTCTTCTAGTTTAGTTCTAGATAAGCACTTAGGAAACTTGGTTTGTAAGATCACCTAGCATTCGCCACATCATGATAAACTAAGATCTCTACAACCCAAAATCCTATCAACAACACTCTATTGATCAATCTCAATAACTTAAAACATCCCATGTAAGTATAATCACAAGAGATAAAAGATTAAACTAAAGATACCAACTTTATTTCAAACTAGAATTAGAATTGTTCATTATTAAATATCAAAATACTTGAATGAAATCCAACTAAGCATTGTAAACAACTATAAATGTTAGATAAGAAAAAGTATACGTCCTTTTGGAACCCGTTCCTCTAAGGCAAATATGAAGTTACAAATGTCAGACAATTGTGTATAAAACTCCATGAAAGTTTCAAACTCTTATATTTTAATATTTTCAAATTTGGTGGTTAAGAACTGAAGCTTCGAGCGTCTTACTGCGCTAGTTCTCTCGTGGGTAACTTCAAGTATATCCCACGCTTCTCTTGCAGTTACGCATATAAGAATGTACTGAAATTCATATGGGGAAACCGCACAACAAATTGCATTGAGAGGTTTGGCATTTGCCATATATTAAGCTCTCTCACCATCATTCCATATTTCATCATCTTTTGGAATGACAATGTATTCCCATCAACCTCCACTTGTTCGGTGGGCAAGGCATATACACGTTGTGTGCTTAGCCACATGGGACGGTCCATGGATTGTAAAAAAATCCTCATTCTAGCCTTCCAATAGGCGTAATTAGGCCCGTTAAAGAATGGTGGAGGGTTGGTGGTACTCCCATCTCGGTTAAACATTATGCTAGTGCTTCAGTACCAGATCTTACTCTAGATAGTTAAGTCATTTAAAGAGTAACCCGCTTTGATACCAATTGAAATTACGCCTTTTGGATTAACACACTTGTATAGGCGTATGCATTTAGAAGCTTGTAGAGCAAGTAGTATTATGGATAAGTCCTGCGGGGGGATTAGGACCTTTTCAAATTCTTTTCGCTTACTTATGCAATTTAACAATTTAAACTAAGTAAGCAAGAACACTTCGGCTTACAAGCCTAAGTGAGTCCAATCACAAGACTAGCGTATTGTTTAAGCAATAAGCAACCTACTCTAAGCATGCATAGATGATTAAATGATTAAACAAATCAAACTCCTAATTTATGCAACCTATGTAGACTTATGAGAATGGATCGATGAGCTCAAGTCTACACTACTAGTGAAAGAACATTTTGTTTGGGATGTGCCTATCTAGTGCCTAGCATGCATTCCTTATTAAGCATTCATAATTAAACAATTAAATATACAATGTTAAGATAACAATGTGCTCAAATCAATTACAAACACAAGCATGTATAATGGTTCGACTTTGGGTGTACTCTACTCCTAGTTCAAGTACTCAACCCCATTGAGCACACCGACATTCACTATCGAGGTTTTAAATGAGGTTCACTCTCAACTTTGACATGGAGGTTATACCGGTTTACCTCTCAACCATAACTGGAGTTTTGGACAAAGGACTAACTTTAAACCCAAACGAAGTTTTGGACATGGGCTAATTCTTAACCTGATGCACATTCACTTCGGTGTCGGAGGCTCCCCCTTGGAGACTAATTTAGGCCTGACAAACGTGCCTAGGAATGACAAACGTCCTTGATGTTTTAGGCCCGACAAACGTGCCAAGGATCGGCAAATGACCCTAAATCGAGTTTGACAAGCAAACTCTACACTCAACTCCCACAGGGAATTGAGTGGAAGGACTCTCAATAAAGACAACATTACTTATCGGATGAGCCCCTTGTTCAGTGCCGCTTCGGGTTCCTTGATTTCCACTCTCTCGTGCTTCAATCAGCTTTCCCTTGCTCTCCCGATCATGTTGCTGTTGCGTCGCTAATGCCTAAACTATACTTGATCAAACACCTTGCATATGATGCCTTTGAGATGCCCAAGGTGATAGGAGAGTAGGTTTGAGAACTCTACAACTAATATGAATGGGTTGCTTAGAGTTGCTCACCTACAACGATCTCATCTTAAGGCTTTGGATAAGGATATGACTATGAAGGAAGATCCAAACTCTAGAGATCAAGAGGAGATGAAGGTCATCTTCTTCATGAGCTTGGAATGCTCAATTCTTGTGTAAAATTATAAGGAAGATGCCTTGCAATAGTTAGAATTGAGCCTCTAATGGTTTCCAACAATACTGGCTTCAACCTCTCAAAATCCCTCTTCTTACCCCTAAAAACGAGCCAAGCCTTTAAATAAACACAGCTCAAACTGCTATAAAATGTCTATAAACGGCTTTGTTTGATTGGTCGACTGACCGGTTGGATGGGGTCCTCGACCAGTCGAATTGTAGAGGTTTTACCACCTCCTAGCACATTGGGCATCTCTCGGAGCATTATAGCAAGGTGGCTGATCATAGAGCTGGAGCAGTGGCGACGCAACAACATCAGCGATCGGGGGAGCATAAGGGGGGCTGATTCGAAAACGGGAGAGCGAGAAGAAGCAACCCGAAGTGGCGCTACGCGAGGGTCAAATCCGATAAGTAGGTTGTCATTTGTGTTGAGTCCATCCACTCTTTTTCTTGGAAATTGAGTGTAGAATTTGTTTGTCAATCTCGAACTTAGGGTCGTTTGCCGATCTTTGACTTGTTAGTTGAGCCTAAAGCATAGGGACGTTTGCCATTCTTTGGCACGTTTGGCAGGCCTAAACAAGTCTCTAAGGGGAGCCACCAACACGGGTGTGAACATATAGGTTAGGAGGAACCTGTAAACTCCCCGGTTGGGTGGATCCGATTTAAAACACCTTGGTTGGGAGGAACTGGATTTAAACTCCTTGGTGAATGCCGATGTGATAAAAATGGTTGAGTACTTTAACTGGGAGTGGAGTACACAAAGTCGAACTACTATACATGCTTGTGTTTGTGATTGAATTGAGCACATTATTATATTAGCATTGTATGTTTAATTGTTTAATTATGAATGCTTGATAGGAATGTATGCTAGGCACTAGATAGGCACATCCACACACAATATGTACTTTCACTAAGTAGTGTAGACTTGAGCTCATTGATCCATTCTTATAGTCTACATATCTTGCATAAATTAAGAGCTTGATTTGTTTAATCATTTGATTATCTATGCATGCTTAGACTAGGTTTCTTATTGCTTAAACAATATGCTAGTCTTATAATTGGACCCACTTGGGCTTGAAAGCCGAAGTGTTAATTACTTACTTAGTTTAAATTGTTAAAATGCATAATTAGGCGAAATAATTTTAAAAGGTCTTAATCACCCCCCTTTAGGACTTGGCCATAATTTTAATTGCTCCGCTCTAGCTTCCGCACATATATACGAAGGTGTTGAAATTGCTGTTTGCACTGCTATTGAGATAGCTTGAAGGTATGCTTATGTCCTAGAGGGGGGTGAGTAGGACTTTTAATAATTTATTTGCCTATTAAAAGTTAATTGCATTTACAATTCAATCTACCAATTAAGCACATGCAAAGCTAGTGAATCAATCTTAAAAGATCCTCTAGATTATCTACTATACTAAGAATGGTATTTGATCAAACAGTTGATATGCTTGTGTTAAAACCAGAAATTATGCAAAGCAATTTTCTTGTGTTTTGTTGTTTTGGAGTTCTGAGTAATAGAAACATCCATAGATAATTACAAGCATTCAATAAATATACACTAAAAGAGATATCGCAAGACAAATTTTATTTCAGAAATTCTGAGATCTTGTACATTCCAGGCCGTGAACTGATCATGAACCCTTAATTACATCAATGGATTATCACCATTGATTAAAAGACAAAAGTAAATGTATGCATACATCATAGATAAATTAAATAGAGTATAAAGAGAGCATAAACATGAGTAAAGCACACCATAAACAACATAGAATTTTTACGTGGAAACTCTTACGGGAGAAAAACATGGCACAAAGTGACAAGATTCCACTATGAATATATGTCGCACAATAGATGGAATATGCGAAAAGAGCCCCGGATAGGCCGAGTAGGTGACTAAGTCATCAGGGACTATGGTCTTTGAGTTCACGGTCATAGAGACTAAGTTTCAAATTTCTTATGGACTGAGCCGTTGTTTAGACGAGTTAAATGCCTGTCCCATGTTCTTTCGGGCGTTCCTAATTGAGAAGCAACCAGGGTTTTAACCGAGTCATGTAACGCAGTGCCAGTGACTGTCGCTATGGATGGGTGACTGTAGGAAGACATGCCCCGATTTCCATGTAGTGCAATACAGTGCCAATGACCATCGCTATGGACAGGTAACTACAGGAAGACACGTCATGGTTGCTATGCTCGACATAGTGCCAGTGACTGTCTTTGTGGACGGGTGATTGTAGGAAGGCATATTACAGTTGTCATATGGTACGACAAAGTGTTAGTGACCATTGTTGTGGACGGGTCACCGCGGGAAGACATATCATGGCTACCAAATGGTACGACATAGTGCCAGTGACTGTCGCTGTGGACGGGTGATCGCGGGAAGACACATTATGTCTGTTGGGTGGTGCAACACAGTGTTAGTGACCATCACTGTGGACGGGTGATCGCAAGAAGACACACCGCAACTACCTGAACTGCTCGATTGACAGACCCTGCTTTGGATGGACAGTACATCAACTGGTTTTAGCGATAGTAGTTCATAATGAAGTGTTTCAGATGTTTTGGAACTCTTTGGTTACAGTTTTCGATGATAACCATAATCTCTTTGATTTAGTTTCAGGTCTCAATCCAGGATGAATAGAGTTTATATAATGGATATGAGGAGTACAAAGTAAATATGCTTGATCTGTATTGCATGCTCGAGAGAGGATTGCACTATGCTTGATGTTTAGTACATCGGGTAATCGTGCTTACTTTTGGTAGGTGACAGTCAATCTTTGAGCCAACAAGGCACTTCCTAGGGTTGAAAATGACTAAGTATCGGAGTGCAATATAAGTTTTCATGCTGTTGAAATGTAAATGATGGAGTTTAAAGCTGTGTCAGTCCCCTATTTAGATACTTTGGGTTAGGAGGATACTAAATCCACTTAGGCGACAGTCTAATTACACACTGCTTTTGGTAGGCGACAGTCAATCTTTGAGCTAACAGGGCATTTTTCAGGGCTGAAAATAACTAAGTACCAGAGTGCAATATAAGTGTTCATGCTGTCGAAATGTAAATGACGAAGTTTAAAGTTGTGTCAGTGCTCAATTTAGATGCTTTGGGTTATAAGAATACCGAATCCACTTAGGCAACAGTCTAATTGTACTTGGTTTCGGTAGGCGACAGTTAATCTTTGAGCCAACAAGGCACTTCCCAAGGTTCAAAATGACTAAGTACCGGAGTGTGGTCCACCTGATTTCATCGATTCTTAATTAATGGAGATGATTATCGTTATGGAAATGATTGATTAAGGTCTTTAGGGTTATTACGTTATCAGATCCAATCAGGCTCATGCCTGCCTTCGATAAGTGGCGATCAATTATTGTGTCTTCAGGGTGTTTCCCAGGATTAGGAATTTAGCTAAGTATTGGGCTTTTTAATGTTTATTGGTGATCTTTGGGATCGAATGTTGACCGTTGGTTGAATAGACCTAGGGTATACGTTGGGAGCATCGATATGTACAGTTTGAAGCCTTTTATCGAAAGCTGGCCACACCATCAAAGTTTGGAGGGAGTGAGGACACCCTAGGTGCATGCAAGTCATGCCCTAGGTGCATGTAAGTAGAGTGGAGAGAGAGGGCTTTCCAGAGTTAGTTTTTGGGGAGCCTAAATTAGGTTAGGCGCATGTAAAGGGGGTGTAGGCCCATGTATGTATGGTACTTAGTGTAATTTAGCTTGCTCAAAGGGGCAAGCGCATGCAAGGTCCCCCAGGTGCATGTAAGGGTGCCCTAGGCGCATGCAAGGAGAGTGGAGAGAGAGGACTTCCCGGAGTTAGTTTTCGGGAAGCTTGAGTTGGGTCAGGTGCATGTAAGGAGGGAGGTAGGCGCATGCGAGTTTGGGACATCGCCAATTCCAGCCTGCTACAAAGGGGCAGGCGCATACAAGCAGCCTTAGCATACAAGCTTGCCTTAGGCGCATATAACATGCCTTAGGCGCACGTAACTTCTAGACTTAGCATTTCGTTCATCTTTCCTTCTCCGGTGAGGAAATCCCTTTCCGACAAGGAATTCCGGCCTACCGAGAATGGTTTCCAGTGAGAAAATATGTTTAGGGTTAGGCGCATGTCACCTTGGGTCAGGCTGACATCGTCGATGCTTGCGTCGTCTTCTCTCAGAAGTTTCTCTCTCTCATGTCATAAGATTTTCGGGCTATTTATAGCCGAGGCAGGGTGTATGGAACCAATTGGGAATTACTTAAAAAGGGAGTTAGGCGCATGTAAGATGGAGTTACGCGCATGTAAGGTGAATGTTGTAGGTGCATGTGACTCAAAACAGTCCTAGGCGCATGTAATATGTGCCTCAGGCGCATGTAACTTTTTTTGGGGGTTAGGCGCATGTAACAATGCCCTAGGCGCATTGTTGAGCTCTGAATTGTGCATAATCTAACCCTAATTCTGTTAGTGCACTTTTCTATGGTATACTAGTGCACCTTGTTTGTCAATTACTTAGGTCAGTAGGTCTAGTGTCAGTTGAGCTTAATGAAGACAAAGACCGAAGACTCAAGTGGCCCGGCTGCATCAAGAAAGAAGAAACAGGTAAATGTGATGCCTTGGTGTGCCTTGCCTTGACCAAAACCTAACCCATAACCTCTTAGATGACTTGGACCAACTAGGTATACCCTTAGTCATCATCATTAGTCTTAGAACTCCATGAAAAACATGATAAGTTAGACTAATTTAAGAGGTGGAAGCTGCTGTAAACAAAACAGCTCAAAACAGCAGTTTCCGATTGATCTCCGATCAATCGGACATTGGCTCCGATAGGACTCCGATCAATCGGACAGAAGCTCCGATCAATCGGAAATTTTTCCAGCAACCTTGAAAATCCACTGGACATATTTCCGATCAATCGAACAGTCTTCCGATCCATCGGAAGGGGTCCGTCCGATCAATCGGACAGTGTTCCGATCAATCGGAATATCTTCCAGAGTCTTCACTGGATAGATTTCCGATCAATCGGACTTGTCTCCGATCAATCGGACAGGTCTCCGATCCATCGGACCTTCTTCCGATCAATCGGAGATGCGCGAATCTGCCCGTTTTTTGACCGTTGGAAAAAATCTATTTAAGATGGGGGATTCGTTTTTGAGCTCAGAGAGAGGATTTTGAGGAGATAGAAGCCACCATTGCTAGAGATCATTAGAGGCTCTATCCCAAACCTAAAGCAAGTAATTCTCCTTGTGTTTTCATCACAAGCTTGGGCCATTCAATGGCATCTTGAGAATGGACTTGTTCCCTCTTGATTCCTAGGGTTTAGACACCTTGATGATAGTTAAATCCTTTGTCTAAACACTACCTAGGAGTCCATTTAGGTGCATTCCTCTAGGAAACCCATTTCCTACCATTTGTAGAGGTTTCACCATTTCCTAGCACCTTGGGCATCTCCAATGGAGCATCACATGCAAGGTAGCTGATCTTGGAGCTGAAGCCTTGGCAAAGCAGCGGCGTCAAAGATCGGGGGAGCACAAGGGGAGCTGATTCAAGCACGGGAGAGCGAGAAGAAGCAACCCAAGACGGCGCAACAAGGGGCTCAATCCGACAAGTAAGGTTGTCTTGTTAAGAGTCCATCCACTCAATTCCCTGTGGGAGTTGAGTGTAGAGTTTGTTTGACAAACTCGCCCCGGGGTCGTTAGCCGATCCTTGGCCTATTAGTTGGGCCTAAAATCTAGGGACATCAGCCGTTCCTTGGCACGTTAGTCGGGCCTAAAACAAAGTCTCCAAGGGGGAGCCACCAACACGGGTGCAAACGTGTAGGTTGGGAGGAACCTGTAAACTCCCCGGTTGGGTGGATCCGAGTTAAAACACCTTGGTTGGGAGGAACCAGATTTAAACTCCCCAGTGAATGCCGGTGTGCTCAAAGGGGTTGAGTACTTGAACCGGGAGTGGAGTAGACAAGTAGTCGAACCACTATACATCGTTGTGTTTGTGATTGATTCTTGAGCACATTTCTCTTTATGCATTATGTTTAATTGATTAATTATGAATGCTTAGTTAGGAATGTATGCTAGGCACTTGATAGGCACATCCACACTCACAAGATGTACTTTCACTACCTCATGTTGACTTGAGCATTTCTTGATCCATCCTCTCTAGTCCACATGAGTTGATTAGACTAGGTTGTTAATTGCTTTATCTTTTGCTAGTCTATTAATTGGACCCACTTAGGCTTGGAAGCCGAATTGTTAATCGCTTACGTAGTTCAATTTGTTAAATTTGTTAAGTAGGCGAAAAGATTTTGAAAAGGTCCTAATCACCCCCTCCTATAGGTTTAGCCATAATTCTAGTTGCTCCTCAAGCTTCCGCACGCGTATGCGTAGGGTGTAGTGTTAGGCTACCCAACGCAATTTCAAATTCATTACACATTATGCATGGTTTTCATGATTTAAAGAATAATTTAATGCATGGTTTGTGATTGTAGGAATGAGAGAGAGACCTTTTGAATTCAATACTAAAAGACCGCTTTAGGACACCTTGAGGATCAAAGGAAGAAAGCCTAAGAATGGAAGAAAGAATCTATGGAAGATGGAGTTAAAAACAAAGAAAAACACTGAAGAAATCATGTTAAAAGACCTGGCAGGGCCAGAAAAAGCAAAGTGCGAAGTTGCAGGGCCATAAAAGTAAAATGCAGAAAGTTGCAGTTTCTGAGATTGATCCAAAGATTGATCCATCGATTGATTGCTCAACCTGAGCGATTGATCGACAGACTTGAGTGATTGATCGCTCATAGTAGAAATTGACAAAATTGTTACTGGAATGAAGTGCAGAATTGCGATTGATCACCCAGCCCGAGCGATTGATAGCCCAGCCTGAGCGATTGATCACCCAGCCTGTAGATCAATCGACAGAATGCAGATTTTTGAAGAATTGCTATTGAAACTCTCTGGATACTTTTTGTCCCGTGCGAACCATCTCCCACCACCTGCGATTAATCACCCAGCACAACCGATTGATCGCCCAGCCTAATCGATCAATCGTGCGCCCTGTTTAGAAATTTCTAAGTCTGGCTCCAATTTTCTCTACGCATTGCGTAAATTCTACGCAAATTCTCGAAGATTCTTCGTTTGTGGGGTGTGAAAGCTATAAAAGGAGACCTCTACTTCATTCCTAGGGCATTTAGCAACGTGGGGAGTAAAGAGATCAAGACCTAGGAGGCTTCCGAGCCTCCTACAACTAGTTTTCTTCTTCTAGTTCTAGTTATAGTTTGATTTTATGCTTTTCATTAGTTAACCTCTTAGCTAGGGCTAAGAGGTGAAGCTTGTAGTAGATTTAAGATGCTTTAATTCGTTTTTATTGGTTTCAAGTTGGATTTTTATTGATTGAACAATGGTTTGTTAAGTTTGAATAAAGTTCTAAGTAGTTTTACTTAATCTTATGATGACTCATGGATGTTTGAAAGAATTGCTTTAGTTCTTAGTTGTTTTGCATAGATCTAGACCTGTACGCTCCGAGGAATCGGATTCAAGACGCTTTAGACTTGAATTTTCATGTGGGAACTTCAAACCAAAGTTCTACTTTTTATGGGAAGTTTGAATCATGTGTTGCTTATTTATGTGATTTAAATCAAATTCAAACCATGATTTAGTTAAGCTTTGTGACAGGGTTTGATGATTATCATAGTTGTGAACTTAATCTATTGGAACTAGGATTGACCTATGCAATTGAGTGTGCTCAAGTCCTAACTTGAGTTGAGTGAATCATGTTGATGAACAACACATGGGACAAACTATTTTGCTGAATTAACCGCTCCATATTCCTGCTAGATAGGATTTGATTTCGATTCTAGTTGTGTAATTGAGAAACCAAAGTGAATTATGCATAAATGATCGCTACAAGTGGATCCTCAGCACCCTAGTGCTTCTTTAGATTGTTAATTTCATATCAAGTTATAGATTCTTCTCCTATATTCATATTTTCCAGATTATTATAGTTTGATTTCAATTGGAGATTGTCAGAAGAAATTATGAGAATTCCTACATTAGTCCCTGAGAACGATCTCGGTTTTACCGAATTATTACTACATCGCAACCTTACACTTGGGAAGCGAACAAGTTTTTGGCGCCGTTGCCGGGGACTTGTTGGTTTTACAGAATTTTTGAAAATAGTTTTCTATTGAAAATTTTAGAAAATTTTCTATTAGTACTAACTTAGTTTGTTTTATTTTGATATTTCTTTTGTAGGAATTGTTAGGAAGTTGAAGTTGAAGTTGAAGTGAGTTGGTTTTGTTAAGTTCTCAAATCAGGTTTTGTCTTTCCAACTTTACTCTTCTTCTCCCCCTATTCATTCCTATCCTATTCATCTCTTGTAGAGTGGGTGGAGACTCCTTTTGGATCTCTGATAGGTTGGCCTTGAGCCGCTTTGATTCCTTTTGGTCGGCATAGCTGCCTTGGATCACCTTGAGCTCAGAGATTTCTATTCTCACCCTACTCCTCTTTCTTCTTTTCTGATTTTTTTTCTCAAAGATTCAAAGAGTGAGTAGAGTTTCTTTTGAACCTCCATTGACTAGGAGAAATCAGTGTCTATCTTTGCTTATAGCTTTGCTATTGCAAGACACCTTGTGCTTCGGTCTTTAAGAGAAGTAAAAGAAAGTAGGAAGAATTCTTTTTCTTTTTTCTTTCCTTTCTTTTTCTTAGGATCTTCGTTGTTCTTTTTTTTCTTTTTTTTTTCCTTCTTTTATTTTTGTTTCTAGATTTTTTTAGTTTCAACTTCTTAAATCTCATTATGGCTAAATGGATGGGTGATGCTTATGCATATCTTGTAGAAGATGAGATGCCGGATCATGAAATCCAAACTCTTTATGATTGGAACTATTCTAAGCATGAGTATTTTTTTGAGATTCAATCAACCTCTACTACCCCCCAACGTAGGAGTCTGCGTGATTACTATGATACATATGATGAGACACAGCATAAGACGATAGGGGAGTACTTGAATGAAGCAAAATCGAACAATGGTCAGCCGGGTAAAACACTACGTGATTATTGGGTTGAAAATAACAAGAGTGTTCCACCGAGTTTGATAGGAGGTAGGAATAAGAAAAAGGACCGGGGGAGTAATGACCAACCGGTAAAGACATTGCGTGATCACTTGTATGGTTATGCCTATCAACCATCTTATCAATCTCCGTCATATAACACGTATGATCTTCATCGGGAGAGTCATCACACCTCTAGTCTAAAGGAAGAATCAATCATGGTCATCGACAATCGTTCTAAAATGTCTTCCTCTTATGATAACATGTATATACAAATCCTTGAGGACTTAGAGAAAGAGTACGAGTATGAGCAATCGATTCATAACCACTCGTCATCTCTTGAAGTCGTTGAGCCCGAAATTGGGATCACTGATTCAATCCACAACAATGGGGAGGATGAGGCTATCTAAGCCTAACCTTCTCCGGATTTAATGATTAAACTTTTAGAGGATGTTGGTCTTAGTGACCCTAATATCACCATCGATTATGGTGAATAAACTATCTCTTTTAGATATCCTGATTTTAATGATGAAGAGATTTCAATGACGGTTGATGAACCTAAGGAATCTACAAAATCTGAAAGTGATAGTATGATTACCTACAATGAGGGTTCAATGGATGATTGTGAGCCCATGATTTCTTCTTCCAAAGAGCTGAATGTTTATGAGTCGCCGGAAGATATTCTTGTTAGAGAGATAGCCGAAGTCGATTTATTTGAGTCCTTCCACCAATAACACATACCAAATTTTATTGTGGAAGACTTCCCTTTGAGTGAGAATTTAGATTCTTTGGATGAATGCTTGGCTCACTTTAAAAATTCAAAAGGCCCAATTATTTAAGAGATTGTTAAAGCCTTACACACTTCTGACTTGGTGCCTCATACTAGTTATGAGGAACCTAGTTTGGAAGAATTTCACTCCATGGAGTGTGAATCCCTCATCATAGAAATAAATTTTTGCAATCACTTAGGGAAGACGAGGACCCTTCATCCGACTATCTCGATTTCCAAGAGGAATGCTTGGCCCACCCCCAAAATCTTGATGATGAGATGATAACGGAGTTGTACATTTTGTTAGACGTGGTGTCGGTGCCTGAAGAACACCATTCCATTGATTTATACTCTTTACCATTATTTGTGGAAGCACCGTGCAATTCTGAATTTGTGGAGGAGGCAACCCAAACTAAAGAATAGTTGATGAATGTCTCTCCACCATCATGGGTTCTTCAGCTCATCGAGAATTCTGATTGGGAGGACCCGTTTTTAATCAATCACAACCCAATTCAGAATTTGAGGAGATATCTTCTTTCTGCTCTTATCTCCTCTCATCATGCATGTGGTGCATATAAATATTGGACTTCAATGAAGAAAAGCACATGTTTATTGTCGAGCAGGACTTTGGATGGTCCTTATGAGAAACTTATTGAAATTCATGAAGATCCTGCTCAAATTTGATCATGTAGTCGATCGGACTAATCAAAGGTTGGTAGGTAGGTTAGGATTTTTTTTTTGCATATAGGATTGAATAAATCTCATCGAGACAATGGAAGATGTTGGAATTGATCAACTTGCTACCTCTGGTACTCTCGTTCTCACTCTCCTTTGTTTTATGTCATTGTTCTCATATCATGCATATTGCATATCTTGCTACATTGAGGACAATGTAAAATTTTGGTTGGGGGGTGAGATTGCTTAGATGAATTTACTAGACTTTGTGATATTTCGAGCAATTATGTAGAAATTTTTTGATTTTTCTGAAAATTCAAAACTCCTTTGGAAAACCGTATTTCCATACACTTGGGATGTTATAAGTACAAAAGAAAGAGAGATGAAGTGATTAATTTTGAAAACTTTGAATTACCTGTAATATGATAGTTTTCTATATGAATTCTCCTATTTTTTATGATCGATAGAAAATTTGAACACTTTTGAGTCTAATTCACATTGCACGATTCTCATGGTTTGAAGGGATTATGTAGATTTATGGATCGACTAGACTAAGATTTAAGGTGCTAAGGACCCAAGTCGGGGAACTTTGTCCATCATGATCAAATGTAATCTGGGGTAAGGATTTTTCTTATGTCGTTACCATTACGTGATTATTGCTTTAGTTCGAAGTGAGCCTTTTGGATTCTTCGGCTATTGATCTTGGCTATTGAGTTAAAAAAAATGAAAAAGAAGGAAAATGATGTTAAAAAAAATGGTTATTGTTGTAAATGTGTTGAAAGATTTCGAAAAGGGCTACCTATTACCAACCAGGGGATGGTCTACCTATAACCAAAGCTGGAAATGGGAAATAATGTGAAAGCCGTCGAAGGAACGGTAAGGCAAGTTCTTATCATAGGCTTGTTGTTAATCTGAACATTATTAGATTTTTAGTTTGATTGATTTATGAAGAATGTAATTCCAGAAAACTCATGAGATGAACATTCACTATGCATACTAGCTTAAACTTGTTCGGATTCTTGTATTTATCAATCAATCAGTGGGGATTCTATTTGAACACTTAATATTTTTAGGGAGTTTAAGATTTCAATTTCCATCACTAATTTTTTTTGAACTTTGCACTTATATGTCTCGGAGATTTTAGAAGCATAGTTTTTGAGGGAGAGTTGAATTTTTAAAGAATGGATTTGTTTCACGCATGTTTTGCTCGAGACTAACAAAATGCTGGTTGGGGGGGTGTGTTGAGCTCTGAATTGTGCATAATCTAACCCCAATTCATCTCACATTATGCATGGTTTTCATGATTTAAAGAATAATTTAATGCATGGTTTGTGATTGTAGGAATGAAAGAGAGACCTTTTGAATTCAATACTAAAAGGCCGCTTTAGAACTCCTTGAGGATCAAAGGAAGAAAGCCCAAGAATGGAAGAAAGAAGCTATGGAAGATGGAGTTGAAAAACAAAGAAAAACACTGAAGAAATCATGTTAAAACACCTGGTAGGGCCAGAAAAACCAAAGTGCAGAGCTACAGGGCCATAAAAGTAAAATGCAGAAAGTTGCAGTTTCTGAAGATTGATCCAAAGATTGATCCGTCGATTGATCGCTCAGCCTGAGCGATTGATCGACAGACATGAGTGATTGATTGCTCACAGCAGAAATTGACAAAATTATTGCTGGACTGAAGTGCAGAATTACGATTGATTGCCTAGCCTGAGCGATTGATCGCCCAGCCTGTAAATTAATTGATAGAATGCAGATTTTTGAAGAATTGCTGTTGAAACTCTCTGGACACTTTTTGTCTCGTGCGATCCGTCGCCCACCACTTGCGATCAATTGCCCAACACAACCGATTGATCGCCCAGCCCAATCGATCAATCGAACATGCACCCAGTTTAGAAATTTCTAAGTTTGGCTTCGATTTTCTCTGCGCAGTGCGTAAATTCTACGCAAATTCTCGAAGATTCTTCATTTGTGGGGTGTGAAAACTATAAAAGGATACCGCCACTTTATTCCTAGGGCATCTAGTAACGTGAGGAGCAAATAGATCAAGACCTAGGAGGCTTCCTAGCCTCCTACAACTAGTTTTCTTCTCCTAGTTCTAGTTCTAGTTTGTTTTTATGCTTTTCATTAGTTAACCTCTTAGCTAGGGCTAAGAGGTGAAGCTTGTAGTAGATCTAAGATGCTTTAATTCATTTTTATTGGTTTCAGGTTGGATTTTTATTGATTAAACAATGGTTTGTTAAGTTTGAATAAAGTTCTAAGTAGTTTTTCTTAATCTTATGATGACTCATGGATGTTTGAAAGAATTGCTTTAGTTCTTAGTTGTTTTGCATAGATCTAGACCTGTACGCTCCGAGGAATCGGATTTAAGACGCTTTAGACTTGAATTTTCATGTGGGAACTTCAAACCAAAGTTCTACTTTTTATGAGAAGTCTGAAACATGTGTTGCTTATTTATGTGATTTAAATCAAATTCAAACCATGATCTGTGACAGGGTTTGATGATTGTCATAGTTGTGAACTTAATCTATTGGAATTAGGATTGACCTATGCAATTGAGTGTGCTCAAGGCCTAACTTGAATTGAGTGAATCATGTTGATGAACAACACATGGGACAGACTATTTTGCTGAATTAACTGCTCAATATTCTGGCTAGATAGGATTTGATTTTGATTCTAGTTGTGTAATTGAGAAACCAAAGTGAATTATGCATAAAGGATTGCTACAAGTGGATCCTCGGCACCTTAGTGCTTCTTTAGATTGTTAATTTCATCTCAAGTTACAGATTATCCTCCTATATTCATATTTTTCAGATTATTATAGTTTGATTTCAATTGGAGATTGTCAGAAGAAATTATGAGAATTCCTACATTAGTTCCTGAGAACGATCTCGGTTTCTACCAAATTATTACTACATCGCAACCCTACACTTGGGAAGCGAACACGCATGTGTTAAGAGGAGGCCGAAAACAGTTTCTAGACTTAACCAAATTTCAGGGAATTATGCTCACAGACATAAAAATTCAGCTTGTGCACCTACGCTCAATGGATAGTTACATTTTCTGGGATGAACTTAATTGTCACTTGAGCACTTTTAGGTTCTATTTATGATGCTAAATGCATGGGTGGTCAGGCAATGGTTTAATTAATAGCCATTTGGAGGATATTGCTTGATCTTGGGTCCTTCCGGACCACTCTGACAGGGAGAAATGCTGGTTCTGGGGTGTGCAATGCAAGGATATGAATCGGATGCTGTTCAAACTTGGGGGTTAGGGGTTTTGTTACCTTTCGGATCATTTAGTCATGAAGTATACGTCTAGATCCACTTCGAAATGGTAGGCATCAGTCCCAAATGTGATTGCACAACTGCTTGAGTTAGGATTACATTGGCCCTTTATCTGATCTTCTGACTGCTTCCAGACTTTTTCGTTGTCTTGGATTATTGTGTCATGTTCCTGGGTTGTTATTAACCTTTGGTGATAATTTGAGCCCCAACAGTGTGTAGGTTCACAATGATGCAACTAAGATGATGGTAGAGAATGCCATGCATGCATTTCATCAAACATGTAGAGTGCGATTCATCATGATCATAAGCAATAACTAGAAATAATGAACCACACAAGCATTCTACACATTGCACAAGATGTATAGTGGTTCAACAATTAGTCTACTCTACTCCCGGTTCAAGTACTCAACTCCTTTAAGCACAACGGCATTCACTATTAGAGGTTTTAAATGAGGTTCACCTCTCAACCTTTACAACGTACACAAGGTTTATTCCTAAACAAGGACTCCTCAAATCCTACACAAGGACAACGCACGTATTCTTTCGTGTCAGAGGCCTACGAAAGGACTTTCACGTCCTACGCAAGGACTCCATGTCTTACACAAGGAGGGGGAATCTGACCCTCCTCAAGGAGGCCTACACATACGTCCTACTCAAGGACAAGAACAAGGTTAGGTCATAATCTCTAGACCCTAATCTCAACAAGAAGGGGGAATCAAATAATGGACTCTATAAGCTTAAACACTTGCAATTGATGAGCCTTGATTCAACGCCGTTGAGTAGCTTCAGCTTCCATGAATGCTTCAACTCCTCTCTAAGCTCCCACGATCAGCTACCAATGCATATGATGTTCCTAAACTAATGACGGGTAGGTGGGAGAAGGTATTGGTGATCCATATGCCTATTTCAATGCAATGGTCAGAGTAGGAGTCACCAATCTGATCATTCAATGGCTATAAACGACTTTAAGATAAAGCTTCAATGATTGGGACAACCATGAATGCTATGCTTGAGTTCATACTTCAAACCGAGCTTTGAATGCTCATTGAAGTGCCATGAATCACTTAGTTTGAATGATGAACTCAAAGCAATGATGAGCAAAGGAGGTTTGGGAATGCTCTTAAATGCCTCTCACAATGCTCTCAATGGGTGTGCAAAGGATTTTATTAAAGACTTCAAGATATGCCTTTATAGACTCCAAGAATCGGGTTCCAACGTATAGAAAATGACTAGTTGTCGGCTTGCTTAAGATCCCTGTCAATCGGTCGGATGACTGGTCGATAATTCAGGTTTTAGGTGAAAAGCTTGCTAGACAATTTATGTTCATGGCCGATAGGTCGGAGGAGGCCGTCGACCTGTTAGAATACCAGTTTGAAATTAAACATTCATATTGAATTACTTGTTGGACAATCTGTGTCCATGACTGACCGGTCGACAGACCAATCGGAGGGGGTCATCGACCGGTCAACAGACCGATATAAAATTTAGACATGAAACCCATTTAACGTTGGACATATTTCATACTTGGCCAACTGGCCACTGGCCGGTTAGCCAACCTGTTTATACTTTGAATTTTTTCGTGAAGAGCTTGTTGTCTAAATGAGTTTATATAGCTGACCGGTCACCCGACCGATCGGCAGGCTTAATACTTGGCCTGTTTTAGGCTGAATTTCAGCATCCCTATGGTGTCCAAACAAGGTGGTTTCCCTAAGTTTTTTCAAGATTTGTCACCTACATAATGGAGGTCCAACTCTAATCAACTTAACCTTAATATCGTGCATCAAATGGCTAAGATTAAGCGAGATTAGAATGCCGTTGACGAGGTGTTTTGGGATCTTATGGACTGTCTTTATGCAACTTACCTTTTGAGCTTGGTTTGACTTGAACTTGAATGCAGAAAGTTGCTTCGGTCTTCAACTCTTGAGTCTTCAATTTTCGGGGCTTATAAGACTTAACTGACTAATACGCTCACGTAATTGACAATACGATGCACGAATCAGTGCACTAACAATCTCCCCCTTATCAATTACGTGACAAAACACACACTAGATAGATCATGATCTCCATATCATGATAATCCAAAAACAGAAATACAAATACACCCATTTTCATGTCTATACAAGATAACAATATAACCTTTACAAAATGACATGTACATAATCGAAATTTTTTCAATTTATCCCCCAACACTTGCACCTAAGAAAGCTTGAAAAAAGATACAAATTGACTTCTTGGTGGGATATAGTTCTCCCCCTTTTGTCAGTGATTGACAAAGGTTAGCTCACAAAAGAATATGCTTATAAGAGCAGCGATGCTAATTTATGAATAATAATCAATAAAGCGCAAAAATGTCAATCAAGTGACTAAGGGATGAGATTGATTGTGAAAATATGGGAGAATAGAAGCAAGATATAGCAACATGATATACATTTAATCATTACGCACAAAGGGCATTTTTCCTAATCAAACAACCACCCCTAAATCATGTATATCAAGAATAGTAAAAACATCACCTAATCATAACAACAAAAGAGCACGAAATGGGCATTTTTCCCTAGCCATCCGACCACCTAAAATCAGATTTTCAAATAGAATCACATGCTCACATGATAGGTGAAGAAAATGACAAATGATAAGTCACGCTGAGTTGACTTAGCATGAGTCAAAAGGGCATATAGCCCAACTGTTGAGCTCTTAATTGTGCATATTCTAACCCCAATTCATTACTCATTATGCACGGTTTACATGTTTAAAGGACTACTCTAATGCATGATTGGTGATTGTAGGAACAAGATGGAGATTTCACTGATTCAAGGCTAAATAGAGCTCCTTACAAGCATTGAAGACCAAAAGAGGCTTGTTAGAGCCATTGGATGAAGGATGAAGGATGATCAAAGAAAGACAAAGCAAGGAGAGAAGAGAAAAGAAGAAACAAAGAAAGAAATGAAGAGAAAAAGGGCCTAGACCGGTCGTGCGACCGGTCGGCCAAGGAAGCCCGACCGGTCAAGACCGGTCGGCCACATCATTGAAGACGCACTAGACAGAGAAACTAACCAGTCTGACCGGTCGTGACCGGTCGGCCAACAGGTCTGAGGGGTTCCAGAGCTTGCTGGACTGATGGGACTAACAGGTCCGACCGGTCGTAACCGGTCGCCAGGCCAGTCCGACCGGTTGTGCGACCGGTCGGCCATGCAAAAACGGGCAGTTTCTAAATCGGGCGCCGAAATTTTCTGCGCAAGTGCGTATTTTTACGCGCAATCTGAAAGTTTCTTACCCAATGGACACCTCCAAGCTATAAAAGGACTTCTTCTCTTCATTCCAGAGGATGCTAGGACGGGGGGATTGCTTGGGAGACGGATTCTACTTCAAGTTTTCTAGTTTTCTTCCTGTTTTAGTAGTTTTTATGTTTTTTGAGGCTTCTAGTTCAAGGATGTTAGAGATGAACTAAAACCTCTTAGCTAGGGCTAAGAGGTGAAGCTTTTGATTTGTTTTTGATAGATTGATGCAACCTAGGTTTCCTCTTATGTTTTAATTGAAGAATTTTAGTTCAATATGAGTTTGAATCGAGTACTAGTTTGGTTTTACTTTGATCTCTTGATGACTCCGGGCTCATGTGATTCTTAGTGATTCTAAGCTTGGTAGCTTACCTTCTGAGCATTGTTTATGCTTGTGTAGTTCATTGATCTATCATCGACTCCGAGCATGGAAGATTCTTTGATTGCCTTGTATGCAGTGGCCTGATTTTCATTTGGGAACTCATTCAACTAAAGTTCTTATCTTTTTGTTATAATCTGAATTAGTTGTTTGCTGATTGATTTTGATTTAATTAGAGTTCTAATCATTAGTTGTAATCAAGTCTAGTGACAGGATTTGATGAAAGCTATGGTTGTGAATCTCAACTAGATTGGAAAGAGGCTTGGCCTACACAATTGAGTGTGCCCAAGGCCTGAGCATTGTTGTGGGAATCGAATCAATGAATGAGCAACTGTTTTAGATAATTGTTGATTGAACGCTCTATATTCCGATCGGATAGAGATATGAATTCGATTCCGATTGAGTTATGAGAGACCTAGTTGTGTTGATGCATTGAAACTTATCAAAAGTGGATCCTTGGCGCTTTAGTGCCTTTTTAGATTGATATTACCTTACACATTCACTATTTAAATCCAAATCACTATTTTCCAGCTTTAGTGCTTAATAGGATCTTAATTATTAGTTATTTTAGATAAATTATGAGAATATGCATTCATAAATCTCTGTGGGAACGATACTCGGTCTTTCCGAATTATACTACTTCGCACAACCCTACACTTGGGGAGTGAACAAGTTTTCTATGCGACTGGTGTCTTTGGTCATGCAAAAAGGTATTGTGACCAAGACACTCGAGACACAACACGACACTAGAAATCAGTGTCGTCGCCTAAATCTGGTGGCGATACATCGCCACGAGCAGCTTGATCCCATGCATCTAAATGCTTCTCAATTTGAGCTATGTGAGACACTAGGGCCTCCTGCTGAACAAGAAGAGTGGCCTGGCCCTGAAGCAGCTGAGTATTGATCTGCTCTATTCGATCGAATCTCTGAAGAAGTCGTGCCCGGGTCTGCTCTATCTGATCAAGTCTCTGAAAGAGATGATCCCGAAGCTGATGCAACTCGACAATATATGCTGGAGAATCCGCTGCAGGTGATCCACGACGAGTGAATGCTCATGGAGGCGTGCTGAACCGCCCAGAGGCAAAACGTGGATCAATGGTAGGATCTAAGGATGGAGCTGCAGGTGCAGTCTGTGATGGTCCAGTGGAAACTGGAGGAATCTCATGCTGTGATGGCTT
>PVNU02000246.1:0-54324 GCA_003013855.2 Liriodendron chinense
GAACCGTTAAAACCATAGGTGGGGTCCACGAAAACAATCCCTTAAAATTTCAAGGGCCATGCATAGAATCGGTCCCGATCTTGAGCGTTCTATTTCGTTAAGTTCCCGGTATAAACGGATTGTGCAGTCCACTATGGCTTCTAATTACAAAACAAAATTATTCCCTTAGTAGCCCCAAGAGGGGGCTACATAATGGACGGAATGGATTTTCAGATGGGGGTCCACCATGATGGATGGTGTGGACCGTCCGGCGGACAGCGGACGCTGCTGTCGCAGCAGCGGGCGAAGAAGACGCCGTATCTTCGGTTATGCACACGGTCAACGCGTTAACCGTGTGGTTTAACGTGCACATAATGCACGTGGGTCCCACCGTGGTGTATGTGTAAAATCCACACCACTCATCCGCTAGGCCACATGATTTTAAGGCGTGACACCAAAAATGAGGCAAATCTGAGGTCCGATGGCCCACTTATGGCCTGATTTCTAATTAGAGCATTTGTAAGATGATCGGAGGGTTGAAATTCGACATGTACGGCTAAAATATGCCCCTAAACTATTATACGAAGTTTTGTATGAAACAGATCGTCAGAAACTAGTATACTTAAAATGATTAGTTTAACTTAAGTTTACTAATGGCATTTTCGTAATTATTGTGAATTTGTGAGTTTTGTAAAATCTGACACTTCTACGCTGTTTTAGGTTTCATTTTGAGCAGTTGTAATAAAGGGATCTTATACTAATTCCCTACGGATTATTTATTATTAATTTATCAATATAATAAATCACGTAATTACTAAAATAATTAAATTATTATTTTTAATTATGAAAACTTGGGTCATTACAATTAATCTAGTCAATTATTTATGGGGAAGGATGCTTTTTCGTTTTCATCTGCAACTTCTCCACTATGACCTTGGAAATGATATTCTCATTGCTTTCATTATCTATGATCACGTCACAGACCATCATATTCACTGTACACCTCATTTGAAAGATGTTGTCTTGTTATGGGTGTACCTCGTTCTTCGGTGTATACAATAGCCTTCTTAGAACTAAAGACTCACCTTGATCTTTTATAACCCAATCTACTTTGCCCACTTCATCATCCTCTGCATACTCAACTTTATCAATCTCCATATCTTCTTTTGTATATTCAGTGTCTACATCATTAACAACGAGGTTAGTCATTGGCCATTGAGGACACGTGTTTACTTGGTAGGCCACATTGGTAGCACTTGTCAGCCATTGGCCAACATTCAAGAGATTGTTAAAGCCTTGCACAATTCTGACTTGGTGCCCCATACTAGTTATGAGGAACCTAGTTTGGAAGAATGTCACTCCATGGAGTGTCAATCCCTCACCATAGAAATTGAATTTTTAGAATCACTTTGGGAAGACGATGACCCTTCATCTGACTATCTCGATTTTCTAGAGGGATGCTTGGCCCACTCCTATGATCTTGATGATGAGATGATTAAGGAGTTGAATTTTGTTAGATACGATGTCGGTACCTGAAGAACATCATTTCACTTATTTACACTCTTTATTATTGTTTGTAGAAACACCGTGCAATTCTAAAATTATGGAGGAGACAACCTTAATGAAGAATATTGATGAATGTCTCTCTCCCATCATGGGTCCTGCAGCCCTTTGAAAATTCTGATTGGGAGCACTCGTTTCTAATCAATCTTAACCCAGTCCAAAATTTGAGGAGATATCTTTTGCTGCTCTCATTTCCCTCTTTCATGCAGGTGGTGCATATTACGATTGGGACTTCAATAATGAAAAGCACCCATGTCTACTGTCAAGCAAGACTCTGAATGGTCTTCATAAGAAATTTATTGAAATTCATGAAAATCCTGCTCAAATTTGATCATGTAGTACTCAATTGGCTTAATAAAAGGTAGGTAGGTAGGTTAGGATTTATTTTTCTGCATTTAGGATTGAATAAGTTTCATGGAGACAATGAAAGATGCTAGAATTGATCAATTTTCTACCTTAGGTACTCTTGTTCTGACTCTCTTTTGTTTTATTTCACTACTCTTATGTCTTGTTCATTGCATATCTTGTTATATTGAGGACAATGTGAGATTTTGGTTGGGGGTGAAATTCCTACGATGAATCTATAATGGTTTTTTGTGACATTTTGAGCAATTATGTAGAAAAAATTTCAATTTTTCTGAAAATTTAAAACTCTTTTGGAAAACTTTATTTTTATGCACTTGGGATGTTATGAGTATGAAAGGAAGATAGATGAAGTGGTTGATTTTGAAATCCTTGAATTATCTTAAATATAATAGTTTTCTATATGAATTCACCTATTAATATGATCGATAGAAAGTTTGAACACTTTCAAGTCTAGTTCACATTACACGATTCTCATAGTTTAAAGGGATGATGTATATTTGTGGATTGGTTAGACTAAGATCTAAAGTATTGAGGAGCTAAGCTGGGGAACTTTGTCCATCCTTGTTCATGAGAAAGTAAGAAAAAGAATGGAAGATATGGATTTCTAAAAATCCTATTTATGTTTTTAGTGAATGAAAGAAAAAAAAAACTTGGTTATATTGACTATATGTTGAAAATTTTCTAAAAATGGCTATCTATTACCAACTAGGGGAAGGTCTACCCATAACCTAAGCTGGAATTGAGAAGTAGTGTGAAAGACATCAAAGGAATGGTAAGACAAATTCTTGTCATAAGCATGTGTGGTTGATCTGTATACTTTTAGATTTTCAGTTTCTCTAATCTATGAAGAAGGTAATCTTGGAAATCCATGAGATGAACATTCATTATACACACTAGACCGCACTAGTTCTGATTCTTCTATTTATCAATAAATCTATAGGGATTCTATGTGAACACTTATTATGTTTAAAGAGTTTAAGATTTCAACTTTTATCATTAAATTTCTCCGAATTTTGTACTCATATGTCTTGGAGTTTATAGAAGCATAGTTTATGAAAAAGGGTTAGGTTTTGAAAGTTGGATTTGTTTCACGCATGTTTTACTTGGGACTAGCAAAAAGCTAGTTGGGGGTGTGTTAAGCTCTTAATTTTATACACTCTAACCTCTTTTCATTACCACATTATGCATGTTTTCTACGATAAAGACCCATCTAATACATGTTTTTGTGACTGTAGGTACGAGAGAGAGATTACATTTAATTGATGCTTAAAGACGCCTTTCTAAAACACCTTGAAAAACAAAAGAAGAAGTGCCAAGTGGTGGAAGAAAGATATAAGGAAAGGAGAGAAAGAAAGAAAGAGTGAAACCAGTCAATAGGGAGGCCAGACTGGTCGGCAACCCAAGTTGCCACCATGAGCTCGCTGGACCAAGGCCCAGGTGAGTCTGACATGTTAAGACCGGTCCGCAATGCATTGTTAGCAAGTGCAAAAAATCTACACGTTCTAAATGCGAAATTTTTTATTTTCTTGTGTATGAGGGACATCTGGTGTTGTGATTTTTCTCACACGGTGGTAGTTCTAAGCTATAAAAGGACACCTACACCTTCTTCCTAAGACATCTAGCAACATGAGGAGTAAAGAGATCAAGACCTAGGAGACTTCCTAGCCTTCTAGAACGAGTTCTTCTTCTTATAGTTCTAGTTTTAGTTTTATTTATGTTTTCTTTTAGCTAACCTCTTAGATAGAGCTAAGAGGTGAAATTTGTAGTTAGTTTCAATGCTTAATTCATTTATGTAAGTCCCATTTTCTTATTTATGGATTTAGAACTTCTAGTTTGAATAAAGTATGGAATTTTATAAGTTTTATGAGAGTTCATGTACTCCGGACATGAGTTCCTTGCAATTCTTTGAGATTACCATGACGGGTTTGTTTGAAATTGGATTGTAGTAACCCTAAAGCATGCCATAGTCTCTTGTTATGGCTGTTACTTCAAAGGCTACAAGCTCAAGATCTATGTGCTTCATAAGAACTAGAAATGTGATTTTCAGATTTAAGTGGGATTGTTTGTACTTGAATGTTATATCCTTCAATTAGATGAGAAATAGAACTTTGATTCTAATTGTGTTTGTGCTTGGATGAATGGATGACATTAGACTACTACAAGTGGATTCCTGATGCTCTAGTTCTTCTTATTCTTAGATTTTTCTATTTCATTTTTAAAACCGATTTCATAAACCCTCTTAGATTCTAGTTATTATAATAGTTAGAATTGTTTACCCCTTTCGCTGTGGATTGACCTCAGTCTCACCGAGAATTATTATTACATCGCAGCCTTACACCTGAGGAGAGCAAACAATGGGACTTCAACTGGACCTCAGGAAAAAAAAAACCTGTCTAAATTCTAGCCCAAAACCAGGTTAAAACCAGGCACAAATAATTGCCTAAAACCATGCTAAAATCATGTCCAAATTACTAGCTAAATTTTAGCCTAAAAACTGGTCTGAAAACAACCTTAAAAATGGACTAAAGCATATCCATTCATAATCATTCATGGATGCCCATCAATCATCATAAAAACTTGAGATTTGGGCCTATTATCATTAACAAATAGGTTAAAAAATTAGCCTTAGAACAGGCCCAGCTTGCAAGTCTAACTAGCTCACATGCCTAGCCTGCTCACGCATTCTCCACCCCTTTTGAAACCACTAGCCTAGCCCTTGGCCCGATTATTAAGCAAACAACCCCCTAAAGGATTCTTTTGCTTGAAAAATCTGGATAAGGGAAACCACTGACCCTAGTTGCCTCTCCCTTTCTTCCTTCACTACGGTGGCTGCATGGCATTCCTGATCGAGCTCCCTCTTGATTATTTCCACCCATTTTCAATAGTTTCAGGCAGCGGCTAAAGGGTATGGAGATGCCCTTCTTCACAGTTGTGCAGGAAGATCAAGAGGGCACTGGATCTGGAGATTTTCTGGATGTCAGCGATAATGGAAACTCACTCTACTACCGCTAAGCTGACCGAAAAAAGGGGAAGAAGGGCAAGAGAAGCATCTATCACTACTGCATAAAAGGGCTCCATTAATGGTGACAGATCGATTTCAGTAATAATTGCCCATTTTATGTTTATTATTAGTATCTAAGATGGAAAGCGACGCTGAAATCCATGGTAGCTCCATTCGGAAAAAAAACCACCTTGTCATGATCCAGGCATCCCTCACCACCGTCGATCGAAAGTTGTACTTTAGTAGATCATGGTTGTTGGCTCTCATGAACATGGAAATAAGATATGATTGCCATGGATCTCTGCCATTGCTTCGAACACCAATGAGTGGTAAGCACCTCTTTCTTTAAGGCTGTTAGGGTTAACCTATGGAACTTATAGCCAGAGATCTTTGGAGTTTAGGGCTGCTGGTGGACATGATTGGGGCTTTACCATCAGATTCCAGACACCATCCCAATAAGGCGCTTGTCGAATTTTGGTGATGGCATGTCATTTCAATCTGAGTTTTTACACTTATTTTGAATCTATACTAAGGAATGAATTGCTTCGTTACAATCGGAATCCGACAACCTTCGATCGAGTACGAAAATAATCTCTTATTTAAAACAGTTAAGAAGATCAATGCATAGTGTTGCTCTGATACCACGTGTTGTAAAAACTACAATTGATTCCATGATCATTTCTAGCATCGAATCTATGTTATAATAGTATTTTGAATGCGTACCTTGATCGTTTATTGTGAGGCTAGTGAGATCCTTGGAGAAGATATTTGCACATCAATCTTCCAGCTCCTATTCACCTACAGTTGTACTCTCTCCAATGAGGAGAAGAACTTGAGAATCAAGTGTATGGAAATGGGGACCGAATGCACTTATATATTTTGAGTGGCTATGGGAGAGAGTCCACCCATCATAAGACTCTTCCACTTATTTCCCTTCAATACCATTCCCAGAGAAGTCATCTTCCAATACATCTCTATCCAGACCTCTCTATAGTACTTCATGCCTATAAAATTGTGTACACTCATAACACCATGGGTCTCACCTTGATGGTCATGAGAATGATCCAAACTTATCATTACATTACCAAATATAGATCGACATGCCATACATGGCCAATAACTCTAACAACTCTCACTTTCTTTATCTTGGCTTGGCTTGGGCATTGTCGCCGACCAACAACAGTTGATGGATTCCATTGCCCATAGAAACCATGGTAGAAGCAGTCCCTAGGGTTATAGCCCTCTCTCTCCCTCTCCCTTTCCCTCTCCCTCCTCCCTCCCTTTGCTTGCACTGCCACCACATGCAGCAGCCGAAGGAACGACAGTATGACGATTGCCCTTCCAGGTCGCTACTCCCCTTTCTCTCTCTGTCCCTATCCTACTTTCTTTCCTTGATCACTCTCCTAAAAACTCTCTTTCTAAAAGTAGCCAGCAGTCATGGCCACCAGCCGATATTACTAAAGAGAAGAAGAAAAAGAAGAAGAAGGAAGAAGAATGGGAGGGGGAAGGTTTCCTTCAATCCCAAGTTGAAGAAAAACATTGATGGGTTTTCTGTCGAAACCCTAAAGAGAGAATTGGAAGAGGAGGAATGGGTCTAATGATCCAGAAATGAAGTTCACTTAAAACTTAGGTGGACCACACCACAAGAAACCGTTATGATTGGATTCCCACCATTAAAAAGTTCATGGATTCCCACCATTAAAAAGTTCATTAAATTCCACCAGAATGTTTATTTTCCATCCATCATCTGATGAAGAGACCACACAAATATCATATTGATCCAATTTTGTGGCCCATAAGAACTTTTTAATGGTCAATCACCATTGTTCCCTATAGTATGGTCCATCTGGGATTTTGAACGGCTTCCTTTTATGCATCGAGCTCTAAAATGATCTTTAAATACAAATGAATGGTGTGGACATAGTCACATACATCATAGTGAGCCCCATAGTCCGAGGTCCCACTCACCTCAATGGATTTGAGGTCTCACCTAATCCGCTCCTAGAGGAGGTGGGGGTGGAGTTTATAGGGATCATGCTAGGGAAGATCGTCTTTGCTTTTTGAAAGTCTCCCATGTGGTTGTAAAGACACAGGCATGCTTATATGTGTGAAGTAATATTGTAACAATTTAGGATATGATAGTTGAGTTTGATTCTAAATTTAGGGGGGGGGGGGGGGGGGGGGGGGGGGGGGGGGGGGGCGGGGGGGTTAGGGATTACAATGGGAAAATGATCTATGCTTTCCATAATTACTACAGTCGAGCCTCCAATACGAGTGCCGAAGTTCAGGCCGTGGTCGACCGATTGGAAATAGCAGCTAACATGGGGCTCTCTAACATTATTGTTGAGCCGGACTCGCGAATTATAACGGAGGCAACTTCCAACTCCCGAGCTCCCATCCCTTGGAGCATTTGGTACAAAATAGGATCCATTATTCACAAGAAGCATCTTCTAAACCTTCAATTTATTCATACATTTCATGAAGGAAACTCAATGGCGGATGGTTTGGCGAGGCTAGCCAGTGAGGGAAGACTTAATAGAATCTACGTTAATAGAATGGACTTGCCAAGGTTGATTCATGGGTTGTTAGTTTTAGACAATGCGGGGATTGGGGTTCTTAAAATATGTCAGTCTGGAGGTTCAGATGTGCATCATTAGAGCTTATATGGGATTTGGTTCGTGATCGAGGGCTGGCTCTGTACAGGATATATGCAATAGACGGGGCCTGTTTGGTTGTGGCCTCTGCCCGAATGTTTGTATTTTCCTCAAAGAAGATAATATAAGATAGCCTTTCCAAAAAAAAAAAAAAAACAGTTTGATTTTAAATTGACTGTGGATGTTATTACAAATCCTAATTCCTCCAAGCTTTGGAAAATCTAGTATATGGTGGCGGACATCAATCATGAACTATCCAAGCTCAATTTTATTATTTTCCATATTTTTCAGGAGAGAAAATAGATTAGCTGACTAGGGATGGTGGCTTGAAATGGAGAGCCTTTAGATGAAGAGAGAATCTTCCTAGAGAAATTTGGGACTTAATAACCGTGGGTAATGTTTGATTAGACAAATTAGAAGGAAGGGAAGGCCTATCTAAAGGTCTCTTATAGTTCTAATGTAGGAATTGAACTTTTTGAGTGTCTTGTTGTTTTCTGGTTTTTTGTTGGAAATTCGATCAGCGGAAGCACTGAAGAAGATAAAACAATCACCAGAAAGCCACACAAGCAATCAATGCAAAAGCATATGAATTTTACATGGAAAACCCTTGCGGAAAAAAACCACTGCACAAAGCGACACCTCCACTATGATAAACAGATGATTATAGAGCTAATCTACTCGAGTAGATCCCAAAGATGAACAAAAGCTCTCAAACCTCACAATCCTCTCTTCCAAAATCCTAATCTTGTATTAGGACTCTTTGGTATTGCTTAATACTTCTCTAAATACGATTAGGAAACATATTTATAAGAGAGAATTCGGATTTAGAAACATATAGCGCGTTTTTGCGAAAGCAATTTCAAATCCGCAAGTCGGTTGATCGGTCAATCGATCGTTCGAGGTTGGTCCAATGAGCTTTGCTCCAAAACTACATGCCTGTTGCCTCAACTCAGACCTGTCTGGCAATCGGTCTAAGTGCCCTACGACCGGTCGGACGACCAGTCTCAAAAGGGCAAAAAATGTCCAGAGAGTTTCTATGCCAAACCGTCCACTCGCCAACCGATCGGTGGACACTGTCAATGCATAGTTTTAAGGCCTCTCCAACAAATTTCACCGAGGCATCAAAACACCAAACCACCTTCTTTACTCTTCATAAACTAACTCCTCATCAATCATAGTGTCGCCACTTCTCATGCATCACTGCGCCTTCGTTAAGCCTTCATCAATCCCAAAGAATTTATGCAGAACTTGAGCTTCTTTGTAAGGACCACCTTGGTCAACATATCCGCCAGATTCACGCTAGTGTGAATCTTGTCCAGAGTTACATCTCATTCCTCAAGCACCTGTCGAATAAAATAGTGATGCACATTAATGTGTTTAGTACGAGAGTGATAAACAGAATTTTTTGCCAAATTGATAGCACTAAAGCTGTCACAATTAACCGGCACGATTTCCTGCTGAAGCCCCAATTGATTTATCATTCCTTTCAACCAAACAGCTTCCTTAAAAGCTTCTGTCACCGCCATATACTCAGCTTCAGTAGTGGAAAGAGCTACCACAGACTGAGGCTTAGACATCCAACTAATCGCTCCACCAGCTAATACAAACGAGTACCTTGAAGTCGATCTCCTAATTTCCACACTATCTGCATAATCAGAATCGACATAACCAACCAACTTGTCATTTGACTTTTCAAACGTCAAGACATAGTCCTGCGTACCCCGAATGTATCGAAGTAGCCATTTCATAGCTTCCCAATGTTGTTTGTCCGGGTTAAACATGAATCGGCTAACAACACCCATAACCTGTGAAATATCTGGTCTTGTACAGACCATGACATTCATTAAACTTCCTACAACACTTGAATATGCCACATGAGACATAACATACTTTTCTTCCTATATTTTGGGACAATGTTCAGAAGAAAGCTTGAAGTGAGCCGTGTGGGGAACCTTAACCGGTTTGGACTTGTCCATCTCATACTTTTTTAATACCTTCTCAAGGTATTCCTCCTGAGATAACCACAACCTGCTCCTCTTCCTGTTTCTATGAATATCTATGCTAAGAACCCTCTTTGTAGCCCCCAGATCCTTCATCTTGAATGTCCTTAAAAGCTGAATCTTCAACACATCGATGTCAGACATGTTATGATTGGCAATAAGCATGTCATCGACATACAACACCAGTATGAGAAATATATCATCATTCAGTGTCTTGAAATAGACACAATGATCGTACTCGCTCCTAGAAAAGCTCTGGCTCATCATGAAGGAATCAAATTTCTTGTACCACTACCTAGGTAACTATTTGAGACTGTACAATGATCTCCTCAACCTGCAAACCTTGTTCTCAGCCCCTTGTACTGTATAACCTTCTGATTACACCATGTAAATCTGTTATTCCAATTCTCCATGTAGGAAAGTAGTCTTTACATCCATCTGTTCCAGCTCGAGGCCATATTGGGCAACCAGTGCCAACACGAACTTGATAGATACTTGCTTCACAACTGGCGCAAAAATCTCACTGAAATCCACACTTTCACGCTGAGCATATCCTTTCGTTACCAACCTTGCCTTCTATCTATTATGTTTCTTTCAAAAAATCCACTTGCACCTAATCGCTTTTCAACTCACTGGAAGCTCCACAAGCTCCTAAGTCCCATTCTTGTATAGGGAGTCAATCTCGTTTTACATTTTCGTCTTCCACTTTTCAGCATCTACATTCAGTAATGCCTCCTCAAAGTTAGATGGATCCCCTTCATCTGTATTGAGAGTGAATGCAATGTTCGAGTCATCCCTATACCTTGCCGGTAACCTGCGATCCTTAGGTGGATTTCTTCACACAGGTGGTTGCTCCACCTGATCCTGTACCTCTGTCTACGCCTCAGTATCGGCCTGTGTCTCATCTTTGTCATCTTGTGCATTGTCAAATTTTTTTTTTTTTTGTTCCTTTGTAGCATCCTTTCGGAACAAAGAACCCTCATCAAATTTAACATCACGGCTCAAGATGATCTTCCGTGTAACAAGGTCATATATACGATAACCCTTCACACCATCACCATAGCCTACAAAGATTCATTTTCTGGCCCTATGGTCTATTTTATCTCTCTCAACTGACTGTACATGAGAGTAAGCCTCACAACCAAAGACCCGCAGACTTAAGTAGTCTAGCGTATGACCACTTCACACTTCCTCAGGAATTTTACATTCAATTGCCATAGGGGGTAACCAATTTATCAAGTAACAAGCCGTATTAACGGTTTCAGTCTATAGCTCTTTGCCCAACCCAACATTACTAATCATAGATCGGGCTCTCTCCAAGAGAGTCCGATTCATCCGCTTTGCTACACCATTTTTCTCTAGCATGTGGCGCACTGTGTTATGCCTCACGATCCCCTCCTCCTTACAATATATGTTAAACTCCCTGAAAGTGAACTCATATCTATTGTCGGTTCTCAAAACTTTCAGTTTCTGCCCTGACTGATTCTCCACAATCGTCTTCCAATACTTGAAGTTCATGAAGACATCAGATTTATTTTTTAGAAAATAAACCTAAACCTTCCTGCTATAGTCATCAATAAACTAGACAAACGACGATAACCCTCCAACAGAAATAACGGGCAATGGCCCCCATACATCGAAATAGACATATTCAAGCACCCTTTTACATACATGTTTCCCCCCCTTTAAATGACAATCTATACTGTTTTCCATATATGCAATGTTCAAATATATTTAAGTCTACAGATTTAAAGGAAGGAATCAATGATCATTCAGAGAGTACCTTTATGCCCCGCTCGCTCATGTGGCCTAAGCATGCATGCCACATACGTGCAGATGTGGAATCCGCTACAATCGCTGCAGCTTCACCTACTGAAGTGCTCCCAATCAGCCTGTAAATGTTTCCATACCTCCATCCCTTCATAATTACAAGGGCCTCCTTTGAAACTTTACGGAACCGGTCAAAACCGGTGAACTTACACCCCAATGCCTCGAGTGCACCAAGGGATATCAGATTCTTCCTCAACCTAGGAACATGCCTCACTTTCGTCAAGGTTCGTTTGATCTCATCGGACATCTTGATGTGCACTATACCAATCCCACAACTTGTAGGCGTAGTCATCGCCTATAAATACCGAGCTTCCCCCATACTCCCTGCAGGAAGTAAAGACGGTCCTATCTGGTCACATGTGATACGAAACCCCAGAGTCCATGATCCACTCATCGCTGAGAGATCCAACCTTTGACACCATCAAGACCTCGCACACATCACTACCACCTTCTTCAGCTTCAGCGGTATTGGCTTCCCTAGAGGAGTCTCCTGACTTCTTCTTATACTTCGAACTCTTGCAGTCCTTCTTCATGTGTCCAACTTGGACACATCTCCAACACTTCAACTTAGATTTGCCCTTACCCTTTAATTTGGATCGAGAACGTGATGATCCTTCACCTTACTCAGAATTCCTTCCTCTCATAATCAATGCATCGGATGAAGAATTAACATCACCACTTTTCTGTCTCATGGCCTTCGATTGAAGGGCTGAGACAACGGTCTCGACACTAATAGTGTCCCTACCTGGGCACAACAAGTCTCTGAGTGACTCATATGAACTAGGAAGCGAGTTCAACAAAATCAAGGCTTGATACTCGTCCTTCATCTGCTCACCAAAATCAAGCAACTTGCAAATCAACTTGTTAAACGTGCTAATGTGGTCCTCCACATCTGTCCCCTCTGCCATCTTCAAGGTGAAGAGTTGCATCATTAGATACATGCGATTTTTTAGAGACTTTTTTACATAGATGTTCTCTAGCTTGGTCCATGTCTCTACAACGGTCTTCTCCTACATAATGTTATAGAGGACATCATCAATAAGGCACAATTGAATTGAAGCCATAGCCTTCTCATCCATCTTGTTCCACTCATCATCTTTCATCTTTGTAGGTCACTTTCCAAGGGCGTCCACGACCCCTTGCTGAGTTAGGACGGCCCTCATCTTCACCTTCCACAACTCAAAGTTGTTTTTGCTCGAGAACTTCTCAATGTCGAACTTCGTATTTAAAGCCATGAGATTGTCGCAGAAAACTCCTTCTTGAACCTTCCAACGATATCTCTGATAGCACTTGTTGGAAATCTGGTTAGCGGAAGCATCGAAGAAGATCAAACAATCACCACACAGCCACACAAGCAATCAACTCAAAAGCACACAAATTTTACGTAGAAAACCCTTGCAGAAAAAAACCGCGGCACAAAACGACACCTCCACTATTATAAACAGATGATTACAGAGCTAATCTACCCGAGTAAATTCCAAAGATGAACAAAAGCTCTCAAACCTCACAATTCTCTCACCCAAAATCCTAATCTCGTATTAGGACCCCTTTGTATTGCTTAGTACTTCTCCAAACACGATTAGGAAACATATTTATAAAAAAGAATCCGGATTTAGAAACATACAACGCGTTTTCGTGCAAGGAATTTCAAATCCCGTGAGCTTTGCTTCAAAACTACATGCCTACTGCCTCAACTCAGACCTCTCTGGCGTCGGGTTTGAGCACCCTGCGACCGGTCTAACGAATGGTCTCAAAAGGGCAGAAAACGTCCAGAGAGTTTCTGTGACAAATTGTCCACTAGCCGACCGGTCGGTGGACACTGTCAATGCATAGTTTTGAGGCCTCTCCAAACGTTTTGTCTATGTAGTGTTGTTGTGGGAGTTGGGATTAACCATGGTGGCCCATCTTTTTAGGTTGGACCATATGTTCTCGATGAAATAAAACTTCAGGTGATGTGCTCCAACCTTTAAAAAAAGAAAAGATGGTTAGGTGGCCCATCTTTTTGGGTTGGACCATATGTTCTTGGTGAAATAAAACTTCAAGTGATGTGATCCCACCCTTTAAAAAAAGAAAAGATGATTAGGATAATTAAATTAGTGTGATCTTTAGTATAATCTCTACCAACATTAGGGCCTACCATTTGCAAGATGCATTCTTTTTTATGTCTCGCCTGCTAGCCCGGTTGGAAGACGCCTAGGCATTTCAACAGCAGGTCTCAGGTTCGAGTGCTAAGGAGACTCATTAACCCTACCGGTGGGTGGGTGCATCATGTGACTAACTGAGTGGGCACGTTGCCCAGCTAATAGTGTGGGTGCGTTCCATGACGAACAAAAAGAAAAAAAAAATGGTCATTTAGAAAAAGTAGGAGAACAACTGTATCTCGAAAGAAAAAACCCCAATTAAATAAATTTTTCTTGATATGGGTCTAGGTTTGATCTATTTTAGCATTACTCAAATCATACCATTTGAAAAATGGGTTAAGGTTAGGTCGGATTGGGTTGACTTTGGGAGGACCCAAACCCTACCTATTTAATTCTAGTCAAGTATTTGGACCTAGACATGCCTCATGGGTCTAAACTTTGGACATAGTCCCACTAATTGTCAATTTGCACCCCTAAGGCTAACACAATGAGTAAAGGTAGGCCATTAATCTACTGGGGATAGTAACAAATTTGGAGTAATGGCCAGTTTGAACTTGTATTATCTTATTTGTCAAACATGTCTATTTCGACACCTCTTTTAATTCGTCCTAATAAATTGTCCTAGTAGAGATGCTGACAACTTGGCCTAGAGGAGATCTTTTAAATTATCAACTTAATTAGCTAGATTTAAAATTTTATACCATGCTATTATAAAAATAAAGAATGAAAGCCAGAAGATGTAGGTGAAGGTGGTAAGAAAAGACTGATGACCTATGATCTAACGTAAGATATAGCCGGGCGTGGTTTTGCCAGTGACACTGCCATTAGCCAGGTAGCTAGTACTCAATGCTCTCCAGGCTGCACCATGATGCATGTGTTTCATCCTTGCCATCCATCCATTTTTCTTGCATTTCGGGACTTGAACCAAAAAATGAGGCAGATATAAATCTCCGGTGGGCTACGCCACAGGAAAACAATAGTGGTTGAATGTCCACCATTAAAAGCCTCCTAGGGCCCACTACAATGTTTATTTGACTTCCAACAGACTGGATGAAGGGAAAAAACAATTATCAACTTGATCTAAAACTTTTGTGGCGCCAAGAAGCTTTCAATGGTAGGCGATCAATCAACATTGTTTTCTGTGATGTGGTCCAATTGGGATTTGGATATACCTCATTTTTGGGCTCATACCATAAAATGATCCAGAAAAATAGATGGGCGGCGTGGAAGAAACACATACATCATGGTGCTAACCATTGGCTAGTGGCAGACTATTAATAATTCAACTAAACATAGAAACGCCTGATCGACACCTCAAAGAAAAATAGTATTAAATTGGAAGCTAACGATTAGGCACACCCAACGTCATATCTCATATGCATCTGTATCATTTACGATGGAGCTACCGTAAAAACTGTCCGAATCAATAAATGACGGTCCCACATGTAGGATTGCAAATCACAATGTTTGAAGGTTCCACATCTACTCTTTAAGACTCTTCTTCTTTTAAAAGTGGAGCCCATGTCTAAGTGATCCAAATCAATGATATGATGGTCCTTGCTGTGGATGGACCATAGCTCACCAAAAAGATCCTTACTGTACGATGCTGGACCTTCTTCTGATTTCAATGTAAGCTTAACCATCTATTTGTAGGCCACCTACTGAAGTATTAGGAATTTTCCATGAAGGAGATTTCGGATTCATGGGCCATCTACAATGTGATCATAATATTAAATGGTTTGAAATACTGAACCATGGTCCCCACTTTTATAAAGAACTGCCTAGGCGTGACGCAGGTAGGCTTACAGTGGTGCGCCACATGCATGGAATGGCAATGTGATCCAACCCGTCCATCAAGTGTGCTACCTCCACCCAGGAACCTAAAATTCTGGCCGTTTCAAAAAATAGGTGGGCCCGTAGGGAACATTTAGAACAAAGATTCCCACCAATAATTGTGTGTGAGGCCGTCAGTTTACGTGCCTCACTAGGAAGGAAGGGTCAGAAAACCTGAATGTAGATGCATTACTCATTATTTAACATTGTAACGTCCTAAATTATTGCAAAGTTAGGAATTGGATGTTATGGAATAGAGGTCATGGTCTCAAGTGTTTCTAGTCTAATGAGTTAATGAACCGAATAGTTTTTTGACCGATCTGTCTGACTCGTGTAGAAGACTACACATCACCCATAAATTTACAATATCTATGCATATGGATCTATGTGATGCCCTGTGTCATCCGTGTTGTGTCATCCGGGTCCTCTGGATCGATTAGGCCAAGTGCTTTAGTATATTGGTGTGGTATTAAATTTACTCTGTACTTACAATTATGTATTCGATAATCTATATTGTTGTTGTAATGGATTAAGCTTTGACAACTGTTTGACTAATGTATTGTTTACTCTAAAGTTGGCCATCTCGAGCTTATTTGATTGACCAAGAGGGGAGACAGTCGACCGATAGCGACTACTATCAGTTTGTCATTGTCCACTTGGGTCCACCAAATAAGTTCCATGCAAACATAATCATTCACAAGTTTAATTGTTGAATCACACTCTATGGAATTGGAATACAATCGATCCAATTGTAAACAGTCCACTTAAAGCCATACTATGTCATGATCTACTAAGACTTATGAGCCAGACATGGTGGTATGGGACACTATGTCTGAGCTGTTAGCCTTTGCTGGGGTGACAATCCTCACCGTAGTGACCAGTGATGACTTGGAATGCTTGGGATTAGAGCTTAATGGTATGGGCAATCATGGTAGCTTCTAATGCACTAATATCTCTCTCCATACCCTCAAAACAGAGCCAAACCATTTTATAGAAATACTCTAACGGATAGAAAATGACACAAAATGTCTCTTAGGCCAGGGGTTCGACCAGGGGTCACCGACCAGTCGTCTATTAAGACCCGACCAGTCTTGCAAGGCCTGGACAGCTCAGTTGTAGAGTTGTCCTAATTTGGTAGGTTGGGACCGGTCGGACCTATCTAGCCGACCGGTCGTACCGATCGTTTTAGGCCAGGGGTTCAACAATGCTTGTTGTCTCAACTTGGGGTCTAACAACCGGTTAGCCAGGGGTCACGACCAGTCAACAGCCCTATTCTGCTTGATGTTTGAGGTGTGGTTTGCAGCAGCAGGGGCAACCTCATTGGCCATTCTTTGGGTGGTCTTTTGAGACACCTAAGGCTAATCTAAGATGACTACAAGTATGTCTAAAGGGTCATGGTCATCTAGAGGTTTGGGTTGTGATTTAGTTCAAGGTTAAAAGCTTCATCAAGGCATCTCTTTTACTTATTTCTTTGTCATTGATGTAATAGGTCCACTTGAGTCTTTGGTCTTTGTCTTCTTTAAGCTTAACTGATACTAAACTTACTGACCTAAGTAATTGACAAATAAGGTGACTAATATGCCACAGAAAAGTGCACTAACACTATTTAGCAACCTCCTGGACTTAGTTTGGTGCAAGTGGAGGTATTTTCGGTCCGATCGAATGCTTCTTTATTCCAACCGAAGACTAACCATTATCTACCCATTTTTTAGCCATTGCAACATTATCTTTATATATTGGTCATTCAGTCGTTGGGCTTTATGATGTGTTTTTAATGCATTAGAAGCCACCACAACTCCATATCCTTAGAGGCTCTAATCCTAAGATATTCAAGCCATCTTCATTGGAATTCATCACATGTTAGAGCATTTCAAGCTCAAATGAAGTTGAACTTGATATCTGTCATTCTCTAAAAGTTTAGACACTAAGTCAATAGGTAAAACCTTATTTAAACCCTTTAGGAGACCCATTTAGTTGAATCCCTAATTGCAACATGCTTCTCATTAGTTATAGAAGATTCAACCTCACTCCCATTACTTGGTCATCTCAAAGAAGCATCAAATCCAAGGTAGCCTATCAAAGGAGTTAAAGCATTCGACATCAAAGATCGGGGGAGCAATGAGGAGTCGATTCAATCACCAGAGAGCTTTAAGGAAGTAACTGAAAGAAGGGGCTACAAAGGGGCTCAATCTAACAAGTAAGTTGTCAATTATAGAGTCCATGTCTCCCTTTATCCTTATGTAAGATTAAGTGTACAATTTGATTGCCACACTCGAAAAGGTTTTTAAGTAGGACCTCGACTCTTGTATAGGGTCGAATTCACCATACTCGGCTGCGTACGTGTTAGTCTCTGTGGGAACGTCTGACAAGAGCAAATGTAAGGCCTTGTAGTATGACCGCTAGTGGTTGTTGGTTAGCTGATAAAAAAATAATTAATTCTCCGAGGGAGCCAATTCTTGTGTAGGACTGAGGTTGTTGATGAACTTATGAAAAATCAATTACAAGGTTAGAGGTGAACTTGATTTACAACCTCTAAGATAGTGAATATCAGTATACTTAAGGAGAGTAACTTAGTCGGGAGTTGAATAAACAAGTAGTCAAACCACTATACATGCTTCTATTTATGACTGTGATTTGAGCACATTTCTATTCATGTTTATATATTTACTTAGTTGAATTATATGAATGCTTGAATGGATTGTATGCTAAACACTTAAATTCTAAACAATACACAAGTTGCATTTCACATCTCCTATAGACTAGTTGCTTAAATTCTTGTATCTCTTGTCGTCATTATGAATGGACCCACTTGGCTTGAAAGCCTAAGTGTTGCTTACTTAAATAAGTTTTAATTGATAAATTAATCAATTAGGCATATTTTTTAAGTGATCCTATTCACCCCCTTTATTACTTAGCCGTAGTTCTAAGCTCATCCAAGCTTATGCAATACATGGCGTATTGGTGTCGTGTTAGACTACCCCACGTGCTATTTCATTTTCACCCAGCGAGATTAAACTAAAGAGCAATCACAAGGAGAATCATGACTTCAATTCTAGAGCATTCTATCTACGGCACAAGGTTAAATGATACTGAACTCGGAGGCGCATCCCATTGTAGGCTTGGTGAAGGGCATGTCCAAGCCTCCCATTTTAGGCTTAGAGAAGAGCATGTCTATATGGATAGGACCTTGGGTAAGTATGACGGAACTAATAGTTGTTCCAGTTAATGATTTCCAGTATGACAAAACTTATCTTCGAGTTGTGATTCTCCCTTTTCTATTTCAACGTTAATCACTGGCTTTTGTGGTTCCTTGTGTTCATCCTTTTAGAACAAAAAATCCTCATCAGACCTGATGTCCGAGTTAAGTGTTATCTTCTATGTGACCCGGTCATAAAACATGTATCCCTTCACACTATCACCATAACCAACAAAAACACACTTTTTCGCCCTTTGGTCCAGATTTTTTCTCTCAATTGAAGGTACATGAGGGTAAACATCGCAACCAAATACTCATAATCCTAAGTAGTCTACTTCATGACCACTCCACACCTCTTCCGAAATTTTGCAATTACTGAACTTAGGCGAGGATCGATTGACCAAGTAACAAGTCGTGTTAATGGCCTCAGCTCATAAATCCTTGCCCAACCCAACATTATTATCATACATCAACCCTTCTCCAAGAGAGTCTGATTTATACATTTGGCCACACTATTCCCCTTTGGTGTATGCCAGACTCTGTTGTCCCTTACTATCCTTCTGTCATTATAAAACTGATTGAATTACATTGAGGTAAATTCTCCACCATTGCCTATCCTTAACACGTTTAATTTCTGTCATCTGATTTTCAACCATCACCTTTCACATCTTAAAGCTAATGAAAACATTTGATTTATTCTTTATGAAATATATGCAAACCTTGCCAGAAAAGTCGACGATAAATGTAACAAAATATGATGACCCTCTTCTAGAAACCATGGGTGACGACCTCATACATCAAAGCTAGTCAAGCACACCTTTACTAACGCGCTTTCTGAATTTAAAAGATAATTGTAATTGTTTACCATATAAATAATGCTTGCATATATTAAAATCAACACTTTTAAAAGTAGGAATTAAACATCGATCAGAAAGTACCTACATATTATTCTCTCTTATGTAGCCAAGGTGTGCATGCCAACATGTGTAATGTGCACTCTACTACAGACATTACAACTCCACCCGATATGGTATTTATAATCAACCTATAGATGTTATCGCTCCTCTGTGCCTTTATGATAATGAGTGCCGTTTTGAAACTCGTAGGACATGATCAAACCCAGTGAATTTGCACCCAAATGTTTTAAGAGCTCCCAGAGATATCAGTTTTGCAATACCACAATAGAACAGGAATCGAAAAATCAGGCATATCCATAGTTCATTTGGCCACACCAAAATAAAATAATTAGAACAAAAAAATTGACCATTGAAACCTTCTTAGAGCTGACCATGACTTTTATATGTCATCCAAACCATTTACAGGGTTATTACAACTCAAATAAACCGTGGACACAAATATCATCCCAATACAACTTATGTGGCCACCACAAAGTTTTTAATTGTGGGTGTTTAATCCTCGCGGTTTAGTGGCCCACATAAGCTTTAAATGTGCCTGATTTTTAGAATCCTACCCTATTGTGGTATTGTGAGATTGATTGATGGAGTGGATTTTTCATGGGCATCCCTGTAGGCCCCACATAGCCACAGGAATTTCATGTGCATGGCACAAGCAACCTGCATTACTTGTTAACGAATGTAGTTTAGGTGCTACCCCGGATCAAGCCAAATGGGTGAGGCCCTGACCTCCAGCCCTTGCATGTCCATGTTGTCCATCTGTTTTGCTAGCTCATTTTAGGTTGTTGTCCGAAAAATGAACCAGATACAAATCTTAGGTTCACCGTACCACATCTTTGTCAGTTTTGATTTGATCTATGTTTAAGTTATAGGTAACCGTACCATGTGGGGTTAAATCATAGGTAAATCTATGTTTAACTTAGAGTCGCCCCTAGCCGAAAAAAGCTCGAAATATACAGCCAGCTAGAAATTGTAGAATCACTTAACAATCAACAAATCGAAAGATTTTCCAACTCAAGTGACTCTTGTGATTGGTCTATGACCGTGAATTCTAGATAAGGGCCTTGGTTACGAAAAAGGAAGGGGTTAGGCACCATTTTCTACTTGTGCAATGCACGATCTCTACTTTACAGGGTTATACAATATTTAGAAGGATTTGGGGAAACTTCCAATGCTGTGTAAATCAGGCCATACTTCGCATGCTTTTTAAGGTCCGAGTAGGCAAAAATAGAAAAGATATCAAAGAATAATAAAAGTGTGAGTGGGGATAGATATGATAAATGGTAGGGAACGTGTAGAGTGAAATATAGTTTGATTCAAGATGTGAGAGGGAAAAGGAGAAATTAAGCACCCTTTTTTATTAAAAGGGATGGCTGGATGTCCCAAAGTTTGACCCTACTCGTTGGCTTTGACCTTTGACAGTTGCTCTTGACTTCTCAGTAGAAAAAAATGGAGACAAAAAGCTACTTCTTAGAGAGTCATAGTTTTAGCATCTGTCGGATTGTTAGAATCTAAGGAACAAAGAAAGATATATATTCTCAGCTCGGGGTTTGGATGTTTGATTGGGCAGAGCCTCTGTACTGCACCATTTGCTCCAAGCTTCTTGACTCCGACAATGCTCTCTCTAAACTCTATGACTTCTTAGATATTCCCTCCCTAGGATCTCTTTCTCTCTATTGCTATTCCCCTATTCATCCTAAAATTGGGTCTCGGGAGCTACTTAAATGTGTAGCCGGATGGCAATGCCTCGTGGTCAGATGGCAAGTCGGATGTGTCGTAAGACACGGTGGTGGATGGGATTGGTTGGCATTATGGCCGAGGTAGCATGTGGCGGAGGGAGAGAAGCCAAATCCGAAAATGATGGCCGGACCATCCTAGATTGGACGAATGTACACGTCAGCAAGAGGTGGGCGGTCTTAATTGGCTGGATCCAGATGCGGTCACTATGAATCCGCATACGGAGATGCAGTTTCCTAGTGACCCCATCTGAATGGATAAATACAGGTGCTCAGCAGTTGGATTGACATTAGTGCTCCTTTAATATTTAATTTTTATTCATGCTTAGTGGGTATACCCAGGATGATGCTCCTTCACCTGTTTCGTTGCTAGTGCGTCTGACTTTTGACCAATCCAAGCCGATAGATGTTCTTCGAGCATCATTCAGCTGTACAATTGTCTTCATCAAGGCCCGCTTGACGTCGATGAGTAGCATTTAACGTTTAAAGTGAGGTGTCTACAGCCTTGACCTCTTCATTTTCTATTGAATTTATAGATGTGTAAGACGACAACATTGCTTTAAAACACATACTGGAATCGACCTCCATAATCTTCACTGGGTTAATTAGCGAATTAACTGACAAGGCCGATTATACTTCTAAATCTAAATATGTATTCGTGATCTTCCTCTAATTGTCAATTATTTAGCAACCGTAATTGATTACATTTTTATTTTGAGAGATTTTTCGTTGTCTTCAAATAATCAACTTGCTTCCGGATATGCGTGGCCAATCATGTTTTACCATGTATCACTATTGATCAGTGCCTTAGCTAATCATGTTTATTAGATATTTTCACTTATAGTTAGTTTCACATATGTGTAGCCACTCCTACTCCAACATGTGTTGTGCGAAGGATCACCACCAGTTAACTAAGCCGCCACAGACTTATTTTGGGCCATTATATAGCTTATGACCTCTCTTCTTTTATCACATATCATGCAATAGCTTTCCACTCAAACTTGTGACATGTATAACGTGGTGACAATTTTTCGTGTTTCACGATCCACTCTTACCAAATTCATCAACTGTGAGAATTTCATCTTAATCTTTTTTACAATGATGCCGCTACATGTTGGCTTACTAGCCATTGGATCTGGTAGGGGTAGATCAAGTCACCTATTGGTATAACATCTCCACTTGTCATGTAGAGAGATGAATTCAATCGTGTTCTTTGGCTACACCTAAACATCTCACGTCTACTTCCTCTGTATACGATGAAATAAGAATCTGCCCGTAACTCCACCAGAGAGATATAGAATTAAGTACCTACCTATGACCTCATGAGAGAGAGATATACAAGACTCAGCTTGGCTACTGACCCTAGCACCAGCATGCCCCTCCTAGATATATGTGTTTTATCCATGCCGTCCATTCATTTTTCCATTTCAATTTAGGGCATGAACCCAAAAAACGCAGCAAATCCAAATCTCAGGTGGACCACACCACAAGAAAAGTATTGATTGAACGTCCACCATTAGAAACTTCCTAGGGCCCACTGCAATGTTTATCTGTCATCCAACCTGTTGATAAGGTCACACAAACATGAATGAAGGGAAAAAAATATCAGCTTGATCCAAAACTTCTGTGAAGTTTTCAATGGTTAAGCGTTCATTAATCCCTGCGGTTTCTTGTGCTATTATCCACCCGAGCATTGGATCTACCTCATTTTTTGTCTCATGCCCGAAAATAAGCTGTCAAAATGAATGGACAGCATTGATAACCACAAACATCATGGTGGGGTGCTGGGGTCACCAGCCAAACCGCATCTAAGGAGAGAAGGGTATGCACTACAATTTGAAACTAAGGAAGCAAATTGGTAGGGTTGCATATAAGATGTTTGCAGTTTCGGTATTTGTGAGCGGTTGTATTATTTGGATGTACATAGTTGGGAAATAGAGTGGAAAGCTCTTCACTTGGATGTACATACTTATGTACTAGAAGAGGGAGTGAGGTAAGCATGGTTTAGCATGTTTGGTGCTGAGATTTGTTTTGGTTTTCATGGATTCTCACTCAATCAGTGCATTGGAGGTCTGTGTATCATTCCACCTTCAAACAAAGGTTCTCCCACTGGTATGTACCATTCTACCCACGTTGCTCTAGCATTTGTAACTTGGTTTGGGCTTAACCAGAGCCCAGCTGACCCAACTAGAAATTTAGGTTAGGGAAGTCAGGCTAGAAATCTTCAACCCAACACTAGGTCAGGTTGGGATTGGTTTGAGGATTCTAACAACCGGATATTCTATGTGTGTTATATATGGGAAACACTAGTGTGACAACTGATAGCAGTAAGTAATAAATTAGAAGATCCGGTCAAGGCTTAATCAAATCCTCACAATCCCTTATATTATGCAAAGCTTCAATCAAATCCCCATCCCTCCCTTTAATTCTCTTTTTTGAATTTTTGAATTTTAAATTAGTTTCCTTAAAATAGTAGATTTGTTTCCTTGTATGGTGGAACAAAAAATATTGGAGATTCAAAAAGATTTATAAATGTATTGTAATAATGAGTAATAATGTAACGCCCCGAATTTTCGACTCTCGTGGACAACACGATCTGTCGAGTTTCGGGTATTAACTCCTATGTGTTAACATCACTATTTCATACACACATACTGTACTTACATACATTCATGGCATTTAAGAAAAATGACGGAAAATAAAAATCTTATTTCATGTTTTTCTACTCTAAGTTCAAAATCAAATATAAAGCATGTCTAACAAAATATTCATTTACTGTCTCCATAAAAGGAAACTTATTTCGAATTCAAAGAATTAATTTTTCTCTACTAAAAGCAATAAATGGATCATCATCAATCTACGTGGGCTTCATCATTCGTCATTTGTTGCCACGAGCCTTCGTATTCGTCACCCTGTAGATCGAGCTCACTTAACGGATCGTCACCTGCAATGTCTGGTGATGTTTTAAAAACACCGTCCCAGGAGGACGTGAGTTGCTCACGATCAACTCAGTAAGGATCACCAATTAAGACTATTACAATAATATCCAAACAATGCATATATCAAACAAAACACTCAAAAAGAAATATCTTGATTAATGCTATTCATAAAATGCATGCTCTAGTTCTGGCACCCTGACCAATGAGACGAGATCACTCCATTCTTCTCACCAGTCACTAGCAACCAGAGGTTCTAGTTAGGACGGGATCACTCCACTCTTCCCATACACCAAAATCAATTAGTGAAACGGGCCCATGCACACTTTCACTAGCAAGCGATGAATGCATGATTTAGTTCCACATTTAGTTAAATAGCTTATCATCCAGCAGTTTTAGAGATGTTCCCATCCCAAGGTCGCTTTATACCCCATCCATGGTCCATCATGACATAGAATAGCCGTTTCCTCTCAATAGGGGCCAACCACGAAAAAGCGTACACATCTTAGTCAAGATGAGACACATGGCACCCAAAATACTTATATCTGACTCAAGAGTCCATCATTTACTCATTCGCATAGATTCTTGGTACTTCATTAACATCACGATCATGGTCTTACCAAAATACATCTCATGGGCTTCTTACGAATCCATCATTTTCCACATATACAGTTATACTATCCATGGGGCAATGGCTTCCATTAGGACGACATCCATACATATAACCATCCTCACACATGAATCATAATCTCAATCTTATACATGTGAATAAACACATTGAAGCATGGTATATATATAATCTCATATACACATATGAACAGGCATATTGAAGCATGTTGCATACATATTCTCATATACACATGTAAATCAATCATCATTCTTTCCTTAACCCTCAGATCTGACATACAATCTATATAAAATGAAATTTTAGCAATTAATGTCAAATATATTCATCAATACACGGTTTCATAAAGGATTCACAATCATTCACGTTTTCAAGTAACATACAACAAACCATAATAATAAGACACAATTCGACATATTATGCGATATTGCTGTAATTAGGCTTAAAAAGAAATCCTCACCTTAGAATTCAATGATATGATCTATTGATAGTGTGCACCTCCTCTAGATCCCAAACCTAATGTAATTGTGGAAATACACGGTTAGGGATTATTTCAGCATGATATTCAATGCTATGGTCATCTAAGGTTATATCCATCAAAATGTTAGAGTGTAGGCTGTCTATAGGGGACAAATATCATAGAAAATGGAGCCTACCTCTTAGAAATCCGGATGCCGGCTGAGTCGACTCGGTTTGGCTCGGTTCGACTCGGTTTAGCCAATTATTTTCTTCCCTGCCTCTCTTTCTTCTTCCTTTCTTCTTCCTTTCTCTTTCTTCTCCTTTCCTCCTCCTTCTCCTTCCCTGGACGGAGTCCAGCAACAGCCATCCAGTGACGATCGTCCGGTAGCAAATGTCCAGCGGCAACCCCTTCCTATCTCTCTCTCTCTCTCTCTCTCTCTCTCTCTCTCTCCTCACGGCTTCTCTTTCTCTCTTTTTGACGGTTTCTCTCTCTCTTTCTGACTATCATGGAGGCAGCAGAGAAGAAAAAGAGATTTTATATAGCTCTGGTTAGGGTTCGGAGGAAGCTTCTAGGTTCCGGTTCCGTACTTCACAAGGAAACGACGGGAAGTTCGGATCTCTCTACACACTGGTTCCTTACGCATGAGGATCGTCCATAGTGAAGGGAGGATCCACAAGAAGGTTTTAGAAGTGGTCTCATATGCCCATACAGAGTAACGGATCAGATCTTGATCCTTCTTCTATCGAACGGTGGTTTGAAGCGGGCCGTACAAGTGACGGTCGGCGAAAATTTTCAGAAGGACTATGTTTGGCTGGCCCGCGAGTCAAATAGACGGAGTGGATTTGGCAGTGGGGTCCACTGGAGGGCCAACGTGGAGTCCACAGATGGACAGCGCCATCCGCTATTAACGTAAACGAGGAAGACGGGTGAGGCGCGTCGTGCGCACGCGGTACGGAAACCGCGTGCCGCCGCTGCCCTCTACACACGTGGCCCACTAGTGTGGATCTGGATGATCTTCTCCATCCAGCATGTCGGCAATGTAAAATTAACCGTTGGCCAAAAATTTGAGATAGATCCGAGTTAAGGTGAGCCATCTAGGGTCCAATTTCTGATTAGGGCATTTGCACAATGATCGGGGAGCTGATTTCGACGTGTACGGTTATTTTATGTTAGATAGGCCATACACTAAGTTTAGGGTCGAAAATGATTGTGGAAACTGGGTAACTTAAATGGTGGGGTTTTAGTAGTGGCATTTTCGTAATTTTTCGAAAACGGTGAGTTTAACAAGATCCAGCCATGCTGGACCATTCTAGAGGTTAATTTGAGCAACTTTTATAAATGGGCCCACCTTAGATTCTCTACAGTTGATTAGATATGACTATCTCGAGATCAACGGCTAAAAAAATAAAAATAAAAATAAAAATAAAACAGGGGAAAATACGGGGTGTTACAAATAATATAGAGGAAAATCATATTCTTTTATGGTATCAGAGCAATCTATCCAACGACTCAAGATTTTTTTTTTTTCTTTTCTTTTCATATGAGGCTTCTACCAGTTCGTCCTCTACATCTAACATCTCTCATTTGGTCTCGATCAAGTTAGATCGCACCAACTATGTGCTCTAGCTTGCACAGTTTCTACCTATTCTCAAAAGTCACAACTTGCTTGTCTTCGTCGATGGTACTAAGCGATGCTGTGCTCAGTTTCTGGTCGACGATTCAGAAAAATCAACTCAAATGGTTAATCCAATATTTTTAACTTGGCAACAGTAGGATCAAACGTTATTAAGTTGGATTAATGCTTCACTTAATCGTAGCATTTTGGCCACCGTTGCTCGTCTCTCCACAGCTCGTGATGTCTGGAAATCACTTGAAAAGCGATATGCATCTCAGCCTCGTAGTCACATCATGCAACTCAAAAATCAACTTTAAATAATGAAGAGAGGAAATCTTTCCATCACCGATTATGTTGACAAGATGACCTCCATTGCAGATAGTCTTGCTCTTGCTAGGAAATCGATTGATGATGATGATTTCATCACTTTTCTTCTCAATGGTGTTGGTCCAGCCTATGACGCCACAGTGAACTCTGCTCAAGCTCATGAGACACCCATTTCTCTAGAAGATCTAACCGGTTTACTTCTTAGTGCAGAGATGCATCTTGAGGAGCAAAATACTCTTCCCATTAAACCTATTGTCACGACCCTTCATGCACATCGAACCAAACCACCTACAATCATACTCTGAATTAAGGAAACTGGGTGCCTCGATCTTCAATTGTTCTTTCTTCACAAGCTTCTTTCAATCAAAATCGACCCATATTTCAAATATGTAGGCGATCTGATCTGGCCACTCCGCCATCAATTGCTTTCATCGGATGGATCACTAATATGAGGGAAGGGTCCCAACTAAGAAACTTACAACTGTGGTTGCCTTGACGACTGCTCGGCCTAGTGAGCAAACATGGATAACTGACAGTTGTGCTTCTGCTCATATCACCTCAGATCTATCTAATCTAACTTTCATGATGAATATCGTGGTTCAGACAAGGTTGCGGTTGGTAACGGTGCAGGTTTGCCTATCTCTCACATTGGCTCCACCTCCTTTAGTCATAATTCATCCATTTTCCATCTGAATAATATTTTACACTATCCATCCATTTCCACCAATTTACTTTCAGTCTATCAATTTACACATGATAATGATTGCTATTTTGTCTTTTGATTTTTTTATGAAGGACATCAAAACGGGGAGGACACTTTTCTACGCGGCAAGAGTGAGAATGGGCTTTATCCACTTCGTCTTCCTCTCGACTTCTCCAATAAACATTTTTGTGCTTTCTTTGGTGATCGGATTACTTCTTCTGTCTGGCATCAACGTTTAGGCCATCCTGCCTCTTCAATTCTATAACATTTGGTGGCTCAAAAGTCTCTACCATTACAGGGTGTTATGCAAAATAAGTACTTTTGCGAGTCATGTCCTCTAGGAAAGAGTACTATGTAAGAATTTTCTTTATCCAATTCTGTTACTTCAATGCTTTTAGAATTAATTCATTCTAATGTTTGGACATCACCTCATTTTTCAATAAAAGGGTCAAAATATTATCGTCTTTTTGTTGATGATTTCTCCAAGTATACGTGGGTATTTTCCTATGCGATTTAAGCATGAAGTTTATGATTATTTTGTGAAATTTAAAACTTAAGTAGAAAAACTTCTCTCATGTACCATTAAAACTCTTCAAACAGATGGTGGTGGTGAATACTTCAGTCATAAATTTCAATCTTTTTTGTCACAACATGGCATCTCCCATCATATGTCTTGTCCACACACGCCTGAACATAATGGAGTTTTAAAACGAAAACATCGACATATTGTTGACATGGGTCTTACTCTATTAGCTCAGGCAAGGATGTCACTTATTTATTGGGTAGAAGCATTTAATACATCAGTTTATCTTATTAATCACCTTCAATGAAACAACTTAATCAATTATCTCCTTATGAAAAGTTGTTTCATCGTCCCCCCAACTACACTACCCTTCGTGTGTTTGGTTGCTCTTGCTTTCCTTATCTTCGGCCCTACAATAAAAATAAACTTGAATTTAGATCCAACCATTGTCTGTTCCTAGGCTATTCTCTCCATCATCAAGGTTATTTGTGTCTTGACATGGAAAATGGACCGGTATACTTGTCTCAACGCGTCATTTTTAATTAATCCAGTTTTCCTTTCAAGTTAAAGAAGGTATCGCCCATATCAACTCTGTCAATGGAAATGGATTTTCCAGTTTTGATCCCCCCTTCACCAATCATTCCAACTTTATCCCCTCCACCTCAACCTACATCACCTAACCCTTCATCCATTTTACCCTTACCTACTCATAATAATCAACCCATTTCTACTACCATCCCTACTCCCACTTTGTCCTATCCAATGTAAACTTGCTTCGAAACTGGTACCTGTAAACCCAATCCTCGTTATGCCTTGCTTGCTAATACCAATCGATATCCGTCTGAACCAACATGTTACAATCAAGCTCTCAAAAGTTTAGATTGGCATATAGCAATGTGTGCAGAATTTAATGCACTTTAAAAAGCAGGAACAAGGTCTCTTATTCCTTTTTCACCAAAAATGCATGTGCTTCCTAATAAGTGGGTTTTCAGGCTCAAGCGCAACTCTGATGGGACCATTGAGGGCTATAAAGCTCGCCTTGTCGTGAATGGTTTTCATCAACAAGAAGGGGTTGATTATACTGAGACATTTAGCCCTGTAGTGAAGCATACTACCATTCGCACAGTTCTTGCTTTAGCTCTTCATCAAAACTAGCCACTTTGTCAACTTGATGTCCAAAATGCTTTTCTTCATGGGAATCTGAATGAAGAAGTATACATGCGATAGCCAAAAGTGTTTGAGCATCCCAATTTTCTTGATTATGTATGCCGACTTCAGAGATCTATCTATGGCCTCAAACAGTCACCTAGAGCTTGGTTTCAATGATTCTCAAATTATTTGAAGGAATTAGGTTTCAATGCCTCTAAAGTAGACTCTTCTCTATTTGTTTATCATCAAGATGGCATTTTCCTCATTCTTCTTATTTATGTTGATGATATTCTAATTACTGGTAACAACACAACTCAGATTTCTCAGCTTATTACATCTCTTGACAAGTTTTTTGCTATGAAGGATTTGGGTCAGTTACATTATTTTCTTGGTTTAGAAGCTCAATTTTCCAAGGAGGGTCTCTATCTTACTCAAACTAAATATGTTGCTGATCCCCTACAACTTCTTCACATGGAACATACTAAGCCTTACGCTACTCTTGTTGCCAGTTGTCAAAAGATGGCTTAATTTGATGGTGACCCTCTTGAGGATCCAACTGAGTATCGTAGTGTTGTTGGTGCACTTCAATATCTCTCTTACACGTCTAGACCTTGCCTTTGCGGTCAATCAAGTGTGTCAACATATACATTGGCCCACAACAACACATTTGACCGTCATCAAGCGAATTCTTCGCTATATTAAAGGCTCCATTAATGAAGGGCTTCTATTTCAGTCTGGCACGTTGCATCTTAAAACTTTTTCATATGCAGACTACGCTGGGAGTCTTACAGACAGTTGTTCCATTGGTGGCCAGTGTGTTTATCTTAGGCGCAATCTTATTGCTTGGAGCTCTAAGAAACAATCAACTATTTTTCAATCTACTACAGAATCTGAATATCACCAACTTGCTCTTACTGCTGCTGAAATTTCATGGCAAAGATAATTATTTTGTGATCTGTATGTTTGTCTAACCTCGGCTCTGCTAATTTGGTGTGATAATGTTAGCTCTATTTGCCTTAGCATCCAACCCAGTATTTCATGCTTGCACGAAATATTTGGAAGTTGATTATCATTATGTGTGCAAGAAAATTATTCACAATGAACTTCAAGTGCCATATATTCATAACCTTGATCAAGTAGCCGACATCTTCACAAAAGGATTAACTCCGCTTCGTTTTCAACAGTTAAAGGACAAATTAATGATCCATGCTCGACCCATCAAGTTGCGGGGGTGTGATAAATTAGAAAATCTAGTCAAGGCTTAATCAAATCCTCACAATCCCTTAGAATATGTAAAACCTCAATCAAATCCACATCTCTCCTTTTAATTTTTCTTTTTGAATTTTTGAATTTTAAATTAGTTTTCTTAAAACAATGGATTTGTTTCCTTGTATAATGGGATAAAACATACAGGAGATTCAAAAACATTTATAAATGTATGGTAACAGTGTAATAATGTACAGGAAAATCATATTCTTTTAGTAATAACTTGTAATGTGGTAACCGAGTTGGCATAGATACCCCAAAGCATTACTTCCACTGACTGAACCCTGGGTGGGACACAAATTTTAAAGAAAAAAAGGTGGGACACAAATGCGTCAGATCCACCCTGTCAATCAACCGCAGCTTTATATTTTCACCATGTATCCTAAACAACAGTCAAATCCAATGGGCCACACCATAGGCAAAGGTTTGATCCACACGAGTCTTGGAATGTGATGATTTATTCGGAAACTATTTATCCTGGTTTTGCACATTAGATGGGTGGATTTGATAGCATATGTCAACTGTTTCCCATACTGTGGCCCACCAAGTGTTGAATCAGCTGATTTTTTAGCCTTTGTATAAACACGTGATGTCGCATCTGATGGACGGGGCAGATTTCATCAAAAAGAAAGTCGATCCATCTTCTCAGCCAAGAAAGTCAAGCGTGTTCCTTATTGTAATATTCTGTTCTGTCCATGTGAGTCACACTTTTCCAAATATATATATATATATATATATATATATATATATATATATATATATATATATATATATATATATATATATATATATATATATTACAACTATCAGTCACAGAAAACAATTATACATGCTAACTCAACCTAATTAAATTTATTTTACCAAGGTTGGGTTAGGGTTGAGTATTCAATACCATGGGTTAGGCTTGGTTTGGGTCCCATTGGCTTGTTCTAACCCTCAGACCCATCTGGGTTACACCTCTGAGTTCCGTACATGCAACTTCTACTATGGGACGCGGATTGGCTAGTGACCCTGCCACTAGCCACTGGCTAGTGGTCGGTGCTCTGTGGGCCTCAGCATGATGTATGTGTTTCATCCACTCCGTCCATCCATATTTCCATATCATTTTATGGTATGAGATGAAAAATGAGATAGATCCAAAAATCAAGTGGACCACATCACAGAAAACAGTGGTGATTGAGCGCCCACCATTAAAAACTTCTTGGGCCCATAAAAGTTTTGGATCAATCTGATATTTGTTTTTTACCTTCATCCAGGTCTGTATGACCTAATCAACAGGTTGGATGTCAAATAAACGTTACAGTGAGCCCTAGAATGTTTTTAATGGCAGACATTCAATCTCTACTGTTTTCATGTGGTGTGGTCCACCGGAGATTTATATGTCTCACTTTGGGTATCATTCCCTAAATGATCTGGAAAAATGGATGGACGGCATGGATAAAATACATGCATCATGATGGGACCCACAGAGCACCGACCACTAGCCACCTGGCTAGTGGCATGGTCACTAGCCAAACCGCGGGTACATGAATGTTTGACGCGGATTGCCCGTGAAAGCCTTTTGCAGGCGCTGGGAATCTAGAAGCTCATTTTAGGCGTTGCCACAAAAGAAAACGGGTTCCAAGACTCAAGTGGGCCAAAAATGTGACGATTGAACTTCCACAGTTGAAATATTCGTGGGACCAGAGAAGTTTCGAATCAGGATAATATTTGTGTTTTGAGTTCATCTCATTAGGAATGACATTATGAGCAGTATGGATGGTATATAAACATCACTGTGGAACCCATAGGGGTTTCAACGGTAGGAATTTCCATACCCACCTTTTGCTTTAGTGCGGCCCACTTGAGACTTGGATCCATTCATTTTTTATAGCAATGCCTAAAATGATCTCACAAAATGGTTGGACAGTATAGCTTTCTCACAAACATCACGCTGGACCCCACCTAGCTTTCGCAGGCCATCAACGTCCATGAATGTTATACGTGCATACATGCACATGTGTCGATGTAGCAAATGCATGTATGTATTATGATTATATAGGACGGTGTTGAATTTTACTGTTATCTGTATGCATCCATCATTTCATTAGGTCCCCGGAAAATACTCAGGTGATTATCATGACGCCTGTATGGATACAGCTTATTTTTGCACAACGTGATTTTGATGATGGGTTCAACATATTAGATGGGTTGGATGTCTCACCCACATGAAAGGTTAGAACTTGTCTACTGGAAGGACTGTAACTTATAGTCCAACTCATTGGACATGAGACCGCCTATTTCCTATATATCATATCCGCCCCTACCCCAAACAAATGAGAGAGAGAGAGAGAGAGAGAGAGAGAGAGAGAGAGAGAGAGGATGGGAAGAGAAGGGTATGCACCTCTCTTTGAAACTAAGGAAGCAAAGGGTAGGATTGCATTTAAGATGTATGCAATTTCTATATTTGTGGGCATTTTTATGATTTGGATGTACAGAGCAACTCATGTTCCAAAAGAGAGATTGAGGTGGGCATGGTTTGTCATGTTTGGAGCTGAGATTTGGTTTGGTTTCTTTTGGATTCTCACTCAATCAGCTCGCTGGAGGCCTATCTATCGTTCCACCTTCAAAGAGAGGCTCTCTTGTAGGTACGTACCATTCTATCCATGTTGCACTGAAATCAGATTGCGTACTGAGTAACTAACTGAGTATGCTTCTGTTGGGCCCACTGTGAAGTATGTAGTATATCCACTCCATCCATCCGTTTTTCCAGGTCATTTTAGTGGTTGAGCCCAAAATTGAAGCATATCCAAAGCTCAAGTGGGCCATACCAACAGGAAACAGTCAGAATAATGATTTCCATCATTGAAACCCTTCTAGGGCCCACAGTGATGTTTATTTCTCATTCAACCTGTTCATAAGATCATGCAGACATGGGTAATGGGAAAGCATAAATATCAGCTTATTCCAAAACTTATGTTGGCCCATGAACTTTTCAATGGTAGACGTTAAATTCACACTATTTCCTGTGGTGTGGTCCACTTGAGGTTTAGTTATGCCTATTTTTTAGCTCAGGTCCTAACCGTATCTGTTAAAATGGATGGACGGGTTGAAAACCATAAGTCCAGTTGAGATTGGGTTGAGGACTCTGGCAAGCGGCAACCACACTCCACATGTATAATATACACGGGAAACACGAGTAAATTTTTTTTTTTTTTTTTCTGCCGCATTCGAACCGATATATATATATATATATATATATATATATATATATATATATATATATATATATATATATATATATATATATATATATATATATATATATATATATATCGGGTTTGTGTAGGCCTGGTGTATCATTCCCAGAAGGTGGTCCCATGGTGGCGATGAACTAAATCTTTTCCAGATTAGAAGATCCTAGACATTGCATCCTGGGTCTTTTTTATCCTAACCTTCTCTCTCTGCCACTCATCTAAGGTTTATAAGGGACACTAAATCAAGGGTCTGGATTACAAAAACATAGGCCCCATTTTTACGTCACCCACATGTCCACATTATATATTTACAAGTGGGAACATACATAATGGATGGGCTGGATTTGTGAACCACATCTCGGTGGGCCCAATCAACAATCATGAAGGTTTTAATGAGCGGATACCCCCTCCCAACTATTGTCTGTGGTGTGGCCCACCTACATCATGGATTGACCTGATTCTTTGGCCCGCAGCCCACCATTGAATGTTGCATCCAACTGATGGAGTAGATGTTCAACACACATCACGGTGGGGCCCACACAGCTCGACCTCATGGGAAGTTTCCATGAGGGTGGACCTCATATATATTACCATTTCTATATATATATATATATATATATATATATATATATATATATATATATATATATATATATATATATATATATATGAAAAATATCATGCAGATATGGGGAAAAAGGTAATATGTGCTCGACCTCATGGGAGCTATGTGGGCCCCACTGTGATGTGTATCAAACATCCACACAATGCATTTGGTGGGTCCTCTATTGGTTATGGGATATCTCAAAATTCAGCTGTATCCAAAACTCAAGTGGGCCAACCCAGTTGAAACAGTGTAAAATCAGACCTACAACAGCTAAAAGAGTCCGGATCCTCTGTTGAAATGGAACAGAGAAATCCTGCCCATCACTACTCTGATTGGTCCAGCTCAGCTTGACGGTGTCAGAGCTGAGCTGCTCTGACACAGTCAGGATGATCTGGACCAATCAGATCAGCTGCAGCAGAGGTTCTCTGCTCGTTTTCAACTGAGGATCCGGATTCCAGCTAAAAACATTTGTTGGAGCCCATAGTTTTGATAAGGTTGAAACTTGGTATGACCTCTTGTTTAAGTGGGACATACAATGGATGGGCTAAATTTCTCAACCACATTTCAGTCGATCCTATAGCTGATCATAAAGGTTTCAAGGGGTGGATATCCACTCTTAACTATTATCTATCGTGTGGCCTACCTAAGTGATAGATTTTCCTGAGTTTTTGGTTTATTGCCCATCACTGAATGGTGCATCTGACTGATGGTGTGGATGCCTATCACACATAACAATGGGGCCCACACAGCTCGACCTCATGGAAATTTTCCATGAGATCGAGCATATATATACACACACCACAATGGGTACTGAACCTATCCCCTTAGTGTTGAAGTACTTTCGAGTCCACCGCTAAGCCATGAGTAAGGACCCAATATACAAACGAATCCGGATTCTCTGTTATCACGGAGCCTAGAACCTGTGCCTGGTCCAATCACAGAGGTGAAATGCAAGATTTCTCTGCTTCGTGACAGCAGAAGATGCGCACGGATTGCCTGCGAAAGCCTTTTGCAGGCATCTCGTGCACAAGGAATCTGGGTGGGACCCACCGTGAGGTTTGTGAGAAATCTATGCCGTCCAACCGTTTTGTGAGATCATTTTAGACGTTGCGACCAAAATTGAACGGGATCCAAAACTCAAGTGGGCCGTACTAAAGCAAAAGGTGTGTAGGGAAATTCTTACCGTTGAAACGTCTATGGGGCCCACAGTGATGTTTATATGCCATCCATACCGTTCATAATGTCATTCCTACTGAGATGAACTGAAAACAGAAATTTTATCCTGATTCGAAACTTCTGTGGCCCCACGAATATTTCAACTGTGGAAGTTCAATCGTCATGTTTTCGGCCCACTTAAGTCTTGGATCCCTTTCAATTTTGGTCGCAACGCCTAAAATGATCTCACAAAAAGGTTGGACGGTGTAGATTTCTCACAAACCTCACGGTGGGCCCCACCCAGATTCTTTGCGCAGGAGATGCCTGAGAAAGGCTTTCGCAGGCAATCCGCGCCCGCAGAAGATCCGCATTCTATACAAACTTTCAGCTTGAGCATTGGATGGTAGCTCATCTTCTTCCTCCAAAAAATAAAGGAATGAAAGGTCCATTGGTACCATCCGATTTAGTGGGCCTCTCTTTCGTTGCACTTCATCCCACTGAATATCCACCGTCCATCTGGGTAGATGGCTTTCACCATCTTGGCATGGGTTTTTAAATCGTTCTCAGGGCATGAAATGGATGTTCCACGGTCCAAATACAATGACCGATGTCAAACAGTTGAGATTGATCGTCTGATCAGTATGATTTCTTCCTGTACTACATCCACAGTTGGGTTCATAATTTGAACGGTCTTGATTGCTTTAAATTTTGGCTACGTACATGGATCAAGAGCCACATCCATCAAAGGAACGTAATAGCCTACACTCCACTTGAATCTTCAATAGCCCATGTATGAATGGCTTTGCCAGGGGGGATGATGCCATACAAGGCCATCTCTTACAGGCGTCTGATCACAACCGTACGTGAGAAAGGGGGAATGATGCCATACTAGGCAATTTCTTCCAGCCATCCAATCCCAATCAGACGGTTCTAATAGGCGTTTTACTTAAATGGTAACAGATACCATTTTTTCCTCTTAATTTATCTACCCCTTTTTTTAGCGGTGCAGATATGAAGATGAATTGCCGGGTGTGGACATTTTCATTTGCACCGCCGACCCCACAATAGAACCACCCACCCTAGCGATCAACACCGTTCTTTCAGTCATGGCCTACGATTACCCACCAGAGAAGCTGAGCGTCTACCTTTCTGATGATGGTGGGTCAGATCTGACATTCTACGCTCTATTAGAAGCGTCCCACTTCGCAAAGTATTGGAATCCATTTTGCAGGAAATTCAAGGTGGACCCAAGATCACCGGCTGCCTATTTTCGCACAACATCTAAGGCACATGATACTGAACACTCCAACGAATGGCTGTCCATTAAGGTAAAATTAATATCTTCCACATTCTTTATTAATTGCAATGTGTATCAGGCCATCGTTGAGATCGCGCATAGCCTAAAAAATTGTAAGGATGAGGCCATCGTTAACGTTTTACTGGCAGCCTTCAAATGGATGGTTCAAATGAAAATTGCTTGCATTGTGAGGCCATGCATAGCTAATTTGATAACAAAAGTTGTTTGAATGCATGTATTTACTTGTGAAGCCTTTATAAGATGTAAAGTCATTAGTTGTAATCTAAAGCCTAGCAAAAAGCTATGTTTTTGTTAGGCTGTAAATGGCCGAATTCGGGGTAGGTTTAGACAAAACCAAACCCGCCCATTTACTAAATGGGTTTGGGTCCAAATTTTAGACCCAGACCCTTTTACTAAATGGGCGGGTCTGCCAAGTCCAAGTCAACCCATCAGACCCATTTATAAATGGGTCTGCGGCTGGTAGAGGGAGATCCACCCAGACCAATTTTTAAATGGGTCGGGTCTAATGGGTATGGGTCTGGATCTAGTATATAAGCATTTTTACAAGGCTTAAAATCAGGTCTAGACAGGTCCCTTGAAACATAGACCAAACCTGTCCACTTACTGAATGGGTTTGGGTCAAGTTGGGTCAAGTCGGGCTAAATATAAAGGAAACCAGACCCAAACCCGTTTAGCAAATGAGTATGTTCTTGGACTTAGACTCGTACCATTTAACAAATGAGTCGGGTTTAAATGAGTCAAGTTTGGGTACCCCATCGGGTCCGCTGACCCATTTACACTCCTAGTTTTTGTTGGGTTTCATATTATAGGTAAAGACATTATGCATAGTAGAATACAATGATTGATATACACTCATGATATTTGAGGCCCACTATTATGATGTGAATCGTACATCCTATCTATCTATCATGTGCTTCCATTGATGCTCTCATATAGTCTTAAAAAAAATATCTTATTGATTATCAAATGGACCGCACAAGGGAAGGATGGGACGTCCATGTTAATAATTTCATAATTGCATTTAGGGCCCCACTATGATGGATGGATGACATAAAATCCACCTAGTGTGTGAATGATTTAATGCTCTTGTGGGGCTTTTAAAAAGATAAAATCAAGTCCTCATGTGATTTGCATATTTTGAAAGGTTTACCACCCAAGCTCTATGGCATGAATATCTACTTTATCCCTTGTAATCACTTTACAAGCTAGCCAAACATACAATTTATTTATCCATAAACATACCACTTAAAAAAGAAACGAAATAGCATATAAACCTTTTACACCTATCCTAATGACCCTTAATTATTTTATTCCTTGTTTGTCAAATTGTCAAATACCCTGAAATAGGGAGTAAGAATGAAGTTTTTTTCTTGAACTTTCTTTTATCAAATACCCTGAAATATATTAATTCAAATTAAGCTGTCCCTAATAATTTTTGAAAATTAGTTTGGTTAAATCGCCAGAGGCTCTGATGAATGTCCATGATCGGACTTTACATTTGCTGACAAGCATGAAACTCTAATTCCTCTCATAACTATGCTCTATAAAACTTACAAATTATGTTCGTTTAATATTCATAGAAATTGTACGAAGAAATGGTGAATCGGATCGACACCGCAGTTAAGTTGGGCCATATACCAGGAGATATCCGAGCCGAGCACAAAGGTTTTGCAGAGTGGCATTCAGTAGTAAATTCACGCAACCATCAAACCATTCTTCAGGTAAATCTTTAGTTACATTTTATAAAAATAGATACGGTGCTTATGCAGGAAGTAATGTTGCAAGTATTATTGTTTCCTGCCAATATGTTTCGTGTGTAGAATATCCAGTCCATGCAAAAGCTGGACCAAACCATTATGGTCGTTTCATATGAAAATCAGACCGATCCACTCGGTTGATAGGCCACACCAGTGCACTGAGTCATACAATCCATCTACAGTAGATCCTATAATTTGGACGGTCTGGATAGACTTACATATGTACCATCCAATTGTTTATTGATCTTTCTAATAATAAATCCAGATATTAATTGATGGGAGAGACCCGAATGCCGTGGATACTGAAGGATCTGCATTGCCAACACTGGTGTACATGGCACGTGAGAAGAGACCTCAACATCACCACAACTTCAAAGCTGGTGCTTTGAATGCATTGGTAATCTTTACACGCTTCTAAGTGTACATGTGCAGACTACTGGTTCATGAATCCAGATCGTCTGCTTGGATTCAACAGGATTTTTCTGTTTGCCAATCCCTTATTGGTCCAGCTCAGCACATGTCAGCACAGGCTGCATTAAATTTCTTGTCAGGTGGTCGGCAAACAATGTCAGTGATGAGCTAGACCAATCAGGTAGTTGGCAAATAAGAAAATCCTGTTGATGGCGAGCAGACAATCCGAACTCTTGGTTCATTCATCAAGTAGGCCAAACATGAACGTCAATGCATCATTGGCAACAATTTCTTTTACATGTGTGGCCCACCTGATGATTTGATCAACATCATTTTGTTGGAGGCCATCTATGCAATGAGGCCCACATGAAGAAACATGCATGTGTGTATGCAAGTGCATGCAAACTCAGGTCTGTATGCAGAAGCTCATGAGTAGCAGACATGTTGCCGTGATCCTTACATTTGTTGATGTCGTGATGATCGAATTTGTAGATACGGGTGTCGTCCGCCATAAGCAATGGGCCAATCATCCTGACTCTGGACTGCGACATGTACTCAAACAATGCGGCATCAGTGAGAGATGCATTGAGTTTTTTCATGGATGAAGAGAAGGGTCATGAAATCGCCTATGTGCAATTCCCTCAGGGCTTCGATAATCTCACTAAGAATGATATTTATGCTAATGCCTTCAAAGTAGTTAATGGGGTAAGTATCACAAATTTGCACATTATAGTTCTCTGGTGGGCCACCATGTAAGTGCGATGGCCAAAATCAATGTGAACGGATTCATCCGGCTGTTCAGCGTAGACCATTGAGTAAAACGTCTATTTTGTGGACCAACGATCGGATGAATACCGTGGTCTGACCACCTTGCATTTGGGAAATGGCCCACCAAATCACTGGTCATGAGCATCAAAACAATGAATCTTTCAATGTGCTTGACTATGTAGGTGGAATTTCCCGGTATGGATGGTTTTGGAGGGCCAATGTACGCTGGGACTGGATGCTTTTTTAGGAGGGAGAGTCTATGTGGGAAGAAATATAGTGAGGAATACGATGAGGAATGGAAAAAAGGAATAGGAAGGCCAGCAAAGGGAAGTGGAATGGAGTTAGAGGAGAGAGCTAAAGGTCTTGCAAGTTGCACCTGTGAAGAGAATACTCAATGGGGAAAAGAGGTCTCTCTCTCTCTCTCTCTCTCTCTCTCTCTCTCTCTCTCTCTCTCTCTCTCTCTCTCTCGCATATATGAACTTCCATATACCTGAAATATGCAGATGGGACTGAAGTATGGGTGTCCAGTGGAGGATGTGATAACAGGCTTGGCAATTCAATATAGGGGGTGGAAATCCATATATCTCAACCCAAGTAGGAAAGCATTCTTGGGGCTTGCTCCTACAACCTTGTTACAAACATTGGTTCAACATAAGAGATGGACAGAAGGCCACCTTCAAATATTTCTCACCAAGCATTGTTCCTTCATACAAGGGCATGGCAAGATAAAGCTAGGACTTCAAATGGGCTATGCTATTTTCAATGCATGGGGTCTCAATGCCTTCCCAACACTATGTTATGTTGTGGTCCCATCCCTTGCCCTTCTCAATGGCATTTCCTTATTCCCAAAGGTATGGCTCTCTCTCTCTCTCTCTCTCTCTCTCTCTCTCTCTCTCTCTCTCTCTCTCTCTCTCCATGAATAATAAGCCAGCCCAAAATGGGCCGGTACAGAGCAAAACCGGACGCTACAATCTGGTTTTCGTGGTGACTGGTATGGAACACTAAAAACTATATTCTTGACATACAATATAGCATAATTCATATGGACCATCAAATACCTTAACCATTGATGCAATACTATCATATGATGAAAAGTAATTTTTTGAGACATATTAACAGATCGAAGGTGCAGAACACACCATGAATGGTCTAGATCAGACTAACATTGATGTTGAAAATTTTCATGCCCCTTCAGATCTCAAGCCCATGGTTTCTACCCTTTGCGTATGTGACTGTTGCAAGGCACACATACAGCCTAGGTGAGGGGCTATGGTTCGGAGAGACGGTCAAGTCATGGTGGAACCAACAGCGGATTTGGCTCTACAAAAGGACCACGTCCTACTTCTTCGCCATCATTGATGTGGCACTCAACTTATCAGGGCTTACCAAGTCAGCATTCACGATCACGGCCAAGGCAACGGACGACGAGGAGGTGGCCAATAGGTATGATCAGGAGATCATGGAGTTCGGTTCTACTTCTCCCATGTTCACCATCCTAGCCACACTAGCAATGTTGAACCTCTTGTGTCTAGTTGGTGCAATCAAGAAGGTGACCATGGGTGGTGAAGTTGGAGACATGGAGGCATTGGTGCTGCAGTTTGTTCTATGTGGGGTGTTGGTCATCATCAACTGGCCCATCTATGAAGGGCTTTTCTTGCGCAAGGACATGGGTCGCCTGCCCACCTCAGTTGCATTTACATCTACTGGTTTGGCTATGCTGGCTTGTCTAATGCCCATGCATTAGAGCATGGGTCACATATATAATATTCAGGAATATTTTGGCTTTGTCAATAAATGGTCCACATGAGACTTGGATCTGTCTAATTTTTTGGCTCATGCCAATAAATGATCTGAAAAAATGAATGGACAGCGGATAAAACACATATACCATGGCGAGGCCCAAAGAACACCATCCAGCACCTAGTGGCTACTGACAGGTGACAGCCTCAGTAAGCTATCCTGGTCCAGCCGAACAACATTTCAGTAAACCCATCAGGAAAACAAACATCTTTTCCCGGGAATTGATGGCTATAACAGTAATAAAAAAGATCAGCAACGGTCCAGATTCAACATGCAAATGTGATTGACAAAGTGGGCCATGTTTGGGTTAGAACACCCTGTCGATGTTCCCACACCTGATGAACACTCGTGATCACACGTGTGATAATTTGGCTCGTGTGCAGGTGCCAGGTTTGACAACTGTAGATGCGTGTCTACATACGCTAGTCCACTGGGATGATTCGGTGGAATATGGAGAACAGAATATTACATGTATTAGGGTGATGCATCACACTACGCCAAAATCGCATTTTTGCGACGGACCAAGTCCGTCGCAAATCTGTATTAGCGACAGACTTGGTTCGTCGGATAGGCCGTCGCAGTTTACTGTGGCAAATTTTAAACGACGGATTATGTTCGTCGCTTTTAAACGACGAATTACGTCCGTCGCTAAATTATGTAAAGCGACGGACTTAGCGACGGACATCGGTCCGTCGTACAAAATTGTTGCCACGTAAATTGGTCCGTCGTTAAATTTATGGGCGACATTTATTTAGGAATTGTAGCGACGGGTTTGGTCCGTCGCTAATTTTTCTGAACGCACACCTATAACGTTTGAATTTATTTTTGAATCCATTGCACCTGATAGTCATCCAAATTATTTAAAACAAAAAAAAAAAATTAAAACCTAACAAATCATAATTATATCATATATGAAACTTAAAGTCCTTACATTTCTAGTGAAAAATAATATTAATATTTGTTACAAATCTACACATTGAAGTGAACCATTCTCCATAGAATGAGCAACTAGGCTTTATTTTGTTCCTAATATTGAAACCAATCTCTTGACCATACGTGAAGCTAGCCTTCATTTCTAATCTTTCCTTTGTAGCTACTTCCACCTCATACGTTAGCAAATCCATCAACTGGTCCACCTACAAAATCCAGAATATAAAACATAAAGAGTATCAGTATTATAATGTAAGAACAAAAGTTATATGAAACATACATAATGTTTTCTTCACATATGTGATTAAGAATCAAAATCTTAATCGGGCTTTCCTTGATCTCCGTGTAGTGAATAAGATAATCATAAATTTGTATTTGAAGAAATTTTAAACTGACATATTTTGTTATGCTTCTGCTGAAGAGCCCGATGGGAAAGAGTAGATGACATGACAGGTTAGAATGCAGCTCGCAATAGGTGTTCACTTCTGTAGAAGGAATTAATTGAAATCCACAAATCCGATGGTGTAGACAAGTCCAAATCTTGGGCTCGGCCTGAAACTGCCATCTGTGAATAATCTTAACCGTCTGATTACACCTACTGAATTGTGACCGATGCACATAAATGATTAGGATCGTTTTATCAACGGACGTAATTTGTTGCTTATGCTTCCACGTGTGCGGTGGTCGTCTGATTTGGATGATCTGGATTGTTACTTATGTCTTCGACGTGTACGGTGAAAGATACACCACAGAAAGTAAAGTGGGGTTATATCACCACTCACAGTAAGCTTATACTCCGATGAGCGAAAGAACAGTCCAACAGTCTACACCGGCGCAGCTACGACCACCCAAAAGCTTCTGATATTTATGAGTGGAAATAATTAAAAAGAGGGCCTTTTTATGAGATACTGCCTGGAATTTACATTCTGATATGCTTCTTAAAGCTTTCTTTAAGCTAACTCATGAGTTTAGTACTTAATCACTCTCCTACCTTTTCACTAGATTGATCAAACGGCAGTTACATTAAGCAAATATTTTTATAAATAACTAAAATGGTCTATTTTCCGCTTCTCCTCTCATATGGAACATTAACATAACTGGGAAATCCACTATGATGTATGTGAGAAATCCATCTAGTCAATCTTAAGACATAGGACCAAAAAATAAGGTAGATCCAAATCTCAAGTGGGTTGCACGGTAGGGAACAACAATGATTGAACATTACCAATGAAACATTTATGCAAAAGTTTCAAATCAGTACAGAACAGAGAACAGGCAACAAGTCCTCTTGAATTTAATTCATAGATTCAATCAGTCATAGGGTATCATAGCTGGATTTTTTCTTTTCTTTTTTTGAAAGGCAACTAAAATTTCATTCAAGAGCTAAAAGAGAACATCATGACATGTGCACCAACAGATCAATAGCAGTAATCATAAAGATGATTCAACTTTTATTGTATCTGCCAAAGTTTGTTATTGAAAATCCTTCCATCCATCCTCACACCTGCAGAACACCTAACATGCCCACCTTATCGGTTGCTCTCACACACATGACACGCCCACTCGCCATACTTCATATTAAAAGTGGAGGGAGATTGGAAAAATGCCATGGCCTTCATTGCAAGTAGCCAAATTATAGAGGATGAGATTAGAGATTTGGTATTGAGGGAAGATGCATCTTTTGTACATTTATACGGCAAGCCAGCAGTATTGCTAACTTCCTAGACAAAGAGTCAAGAGATGAGAGATTCACTTTTTATTTACTCATGGTTGCCTCTTCCATGATGTATCTTTCTCACTGGTTTCTTTGAATAGCATTCAGTCAAATATCAAAAGTGAATACTGTCAAAACTTTTTTTTCCTGGATGAATTTCGTACATGGGAACAGATATATATGATTAAGGTCCATTAGGAGTATAATAGAACATTCCAGATACTCACACAAAGATAAGATCAGGTTCTAAACTGTAGATGGTAGGAGAGTTCCCACGATTCACTTCGAGACATGGTGCCCAAGGTGTTGAAAACCGGAGTTCTCGTAAAAGTTTGGTGACTGGTGGCATGGTAGAGAACACTACCTTTCCAATTCAAAAAATAAGCAACAGAAGTTACAGAATCATTCTGAGAAATGCACAGGCCTCAATGTTCTAGGAGTAACAAATGATCAATACTCAAATAATTACAGATTACCTTTGCAGCCATACAATGTTAAGAGAAAGGAGCTGCCTCTTGTTGAAAGATTTGAACCTGATGCTGAGCAGGAAGAAGCCCAACAATCTTCCACTGTACCAGCAAATAAAAACAAAAGAATTAGCTTTTGACATGGCATTTGAAATTTGCACAAAAAGACCGTTTGGCTGGCAAATTTGCAAGAAGAGAAAAAGCCTTAGAGCATGTTTGGTAAACGCCTAAAAATGAGTTCATCTCATTTTAGTTGATTGTAATTGTGTATCAGTGATCATATTTCTTTTTGGCAAGGTTTTAAAAATAACCTTGATAACCAAGGATCCTGATCTCTACTACATGAATAATGTTGATAACCAATTATCTGATCTCTTAGGCATCTACCAAACATGACCTTAGCATATGGGTTTACATCTGTTTCTAACCCTTGGTATCAATCCCATTCAAACACGAGTTCAGCCCCAGCTCCTTTTCAATGCTCAGTACAAAAACCTCAGGATTTTAGTGTGCATAGTAGTAGAGGCCATGTTTCAGCTGACTGCACCACTGGTAACGATTGGCCCTCTCTGGATGGCCCATGCACCAAAAAACCTCTAGATGGGAAAAAATCCTAATCCATCAATTTGCAGTCAGAAAAATAAATGGTTAGGAATAAACCAAAATGAGAGCAAAGGTTCCACAGTTAGAATCTTCCAATCTCAAACTGAAAACCCAAGAGTGCACAGTGGAGACATCAGCTGGACTATCGCATAAGATCTCTGCTCTATATAAGATGCATATATGTGTGTATGCAATAGGCTGATCTAAATGAACATAAGAGCAGACATATGCACATAAAGAGTTGCATCTACAGGAGTCCCATAATTTTCAATGATGGCTGCTAAGAAAAAGTTAATGGTACATGTGGTAGAGACCATTATCAGTTAGCAGTGGTACTCAGTAAAGCTAGCAGCTATTTCATGCTATCAGGAGTGCTAATATGCAGCTACAAGGATATCAGACCTATATCAGCTGCATAGATGAGAAAACCCGCGGTTGACCACATTGATTCTAATTTTCTTGACCTACATCGACTGCCATATAAGAAGAAAACTATGGAAGACCAAATTGTTTTTTATGTTCTTTTAGCAGTGTTTTTTTATACCCATCTTTTGCTTAGCATTTTCCTGCATTCTTCTGCAAGGAAATTCTAGTTGGACTATATGACAAAGCTATGCGATCGACATTAAAATCATACAAAGGAAGACAGGAAACTGACATTGTGTTTTAATTCACTAGGGGAAATGGCACATCCAACGCAAGTGGAGGGAGATGGGGGTGACAGTTTTGGAGGGGGAGGGAGAGAAAAACAGAAGGAATGGATGCGGCTACACACAGAGAGAAGGTTGCCAATGGTGGTGACCCATCCACACTTTTTTTCCAGTTTTGTGGCCCACTCGAATTTTAGAACTGCCTCTTGTTTAGGCTGCTGTCCGAACAGAAATGGCGCAACAAATGGGTGCAATAGTTGTACAGATGGATGTTACACAATCATCACAGTGGCCCTCCATATAGGAGCAGGCTACTTGTGTGGTGCAAAAAAGGAGCGGGTAAGATCCAAGCCATACATTGACCTTACCCAAGCCATACATTGACACGGCTAAAATCCAAGCCACAAAATCTCATTTAATGTCCTGTAGAATCACCAAGGCCACCACTGTCCTAAAAGTAAATATATTGGCCAAAATGTCCTTGGCTCCTCCCTTAACATTAAGAGAGATTTTAGCATTCAATGACAATAACAGCCTGGTTAGAAGTAATATCATCGAGTCTTTTTATCTATAATCACAAACATGAGACAAACGAAATGTCTGCCCTGCCCCTAGACAACATGAATCAACAGGACAGCTGGAGAAAAAAGAAAAAAGAAAAAAGAAACCAAAATCAAACAAGAATAGCATTGTATGGCCTCAATGTTCTAGGAGTAACAAATGATCAATACTCAAACAAGAGGCAGCTCCTTTCTCTTAACATTGTATGGCCAGGTGAGGGAAAATAGTAACTGTGTCAATGCAATCAAACTATTAAGCATACTCTTTTCTTTGATTTGGTGTCTCTTGCATTTGCTTTGAAACAAGACCCAAATAACTCGGATCAATTAGTCACCCTAGAAGGAAAAGGATTTAACAAAAGTTTTGAAAAGATACTCCAAAACCTACTAGTGGGAGGAGATTTTATACAATTATCTGGAATGACACTGAGGTTTCTTGGGCCTGATCTGAAAAAAAAATCAGATTGATCAATCACCCAAGACAGTAAAACAAGAAGACTGAAAAATGGGAAAGAAAGAAAATCCAAATCTCAGAAAATGAAAAAGAAAGAGATTTACAGGTCAGGGAGGGCCTTTGCAACATGATCCGAGCCTACAGATACAGATAGCCAAAAAAATCAGCAAATCATTTCCAAAGAAACCAAAATTTTCTAAAGAAAAGAAACTCATGAGTCCCACACATCAATATCTTTCCAATTACTTCAATAAAAAAAAAAGTATATAAAAATATCAAAACTCACAACAAAAGCACGTTTCCAACCCCATCTTCACAATAGAACATTCTTAACCTTTTGATTTTTAACCTAAACATAGAAAACACAAGAAAATAGCACACATTTTCAGCTACATTGAAAACACAAGAAAATATAATGAAAAATGTAAATTCCAATGAGACAGGATCGGACTCACAAGTTTGTCATGCTCTCAAGCTTTTGGAATGCACATGGAATGGTTCCATTCAGTCTATTCCCATACACATTGCTGCAACCAAACTCATGTTAAAATGATGATTGCTGCAACCAAACCCATGCTATATCATCCCCTCTGTTGTTACACTGCAAGATGAGAAAAAGAAAGAAAAAAAATGTGGCTGCACCGATACAGACTAGTTCGAACGGCTGCCTACGTACCCAAAAAAGTGATTTGGGATCAAGCCACTACGTAGTTCTTTTAATATTCAAATCAGAACATTTTACTGAGTCAATAGATAAGCCATCTAAAGTCTTCAAAGGTGCAGTCAAATAGTTCATACCGATGTTGAATCAAACATTTATATTGTAAGAATAAGAAGAAGATCTCAAGAAAATAAAATACCAAAAGAAATCAACAAGTCGGAATGGAAAAAGCTAACTTATTTTACCTTTTAATAGGACTCGATGAGTGTCTTTTCCTTTGTATGACTTGCTTCATTTTCTACATATGACCCTTCTTGTATATCTTCATCTTCTTCATTTAAATCGTCTGTTAATGAAGTGCTTGAAGAACCTGCCATTAACCTAGCCTCAAATACTAGCGGATCTTCAAATGCATATGCATCCTTGGTCAGCCGCTTTGGAACATCTAAAACAACATGCCAGTCATCTCTTGTTAGATCCTTGCAGTAGAAGACCTGAGCTGCCTGAGATGCATGAATAAACGGCTCATCATCTTCCTTGATGTTCCTTCTGAACCTTCCTAAATTGACGAATATCAAATTCGTCTCGGGATCTACATAACATCCATTTGTTTTATCTTCAATATGCACCCAATCACAGTAGAATAATGTTACCCTTGAATTCAAAGTAGTCTAATTCAAGAATTTTTCTAAGGATGCCATAGTAGGTGGCTTCCTGTTCTACAATGTTCCTATCCCTGGCACTCGACCTGAACCTAGTCAATGCTTTCATAGAGACCCCGCTGTTTTGTGTTGTAGAGTTCTTTTCGGAGTCTATTGTGCTAAAAACATATCCATTTACTGAGTATGTACTATACGATGTGGCTTTAAAGCTAGGACCAATAGCTATTCTCTTAAATTGTGATATTTCTTCATTCTCTAGTTGATCCCTTAACCACGTGTTATAGTCCATTTGTTTTTCTGCTGACGGATTGCCCCTCCGATTTTGTCCCCTACGTGCTTGAGACTGAAGGTATGCATTGTACTTCCTACAAGTCACATACCAAAGAATATAAATAATTTTATTATTTACATTAAGCCATTTTAAAAAACATTAAGGATAGAAGAAAACAATTTCATTAACTTACCCCTCCCACTGAGCATTTTCAGCGTGATGTTGTAAAACCCACCTGCGTGCTTGTTGATACTGCACCATAGTAAGAAGATGGATTTTTGCTTTCTTGTTGATTTGAAAGTTATCGACATTCTCATCACCCTCATCATAGAATATCTTTCGTACTTGCTTATGGCTTCCTAGCTTCTTCTCAGGCATGTAGTCCATATAGTACATCATAGATTCCTCTAGTATATAGCGTTCCGCAATACAACCCTCTGGATAAGTTTGATTCATCACATACTTTTTGTATGTTCTCATCATCCTGATAAGTGTTAAAATAAGATATCGATAGAAAAAAGGCTATTGTAACAAAATTTAATTCAATGCTGATAGTTTATGTTACCTCTCAAAAGGGTACATCCACCTATATCGAACGGGTCCACAAAGTTGTGCCTCCTCCGCCAGGTGCACAACTAGGTGTGTCATGGGAACAAGAAAAGATGGAGGAAAGTATTTTTCGAATACACATAATGTTACCACTATTTTGTCTTTCATATATTGAAGCTCCTCACGATTAATAACTTTCGAACATATGACGTTGAGAATCTTGACAATTCGCAAATGGCGGAGTGCAGTGGTTTATCTTTCCCTAAAAACGAGTGCATCAACAATACCGGTAGCAATTGCTGCATCACAATGTGATAATCATGCGACTTAAGGGCCTTAAGTTGGTTATCCTGGGGCCCATCCAACTTGTGGGGTTAATGTTTTCAATGATTGAGAATTCGGGCCGTTTGGTAAATACAAAAAATTAAGCACTTAATTTTAATCATCACTTAAAATTTGTATGATTTTTTTTTTCAGCTACCGGCCCTCCACTTATCACTTATCATGGAATGTGGTAAGTGATTTGTATGGGCTGGTCCACTGGGGAAATATTCAGCCCACTAATGTTAAATAAATAGCTTTGGCTCGACCCTAGTTGCTGGGCCTTTAGATTGATGTTGGCCCTTGTCAGCCCAATTCTCTATTGAGTCCGAACTTCAGATCCAATTCCAATCCATTGTTTGATGCTCAGCCCATCTGAAATCTGTTATAGAATAGGCTGGACCATAGTACAAAATCACCGAAACTCAACTCGCTCAACAGCATTGGTTGACCCAAAGGCCTCATTTTACTCGCCTCAATGCTTAATAATTAAAAGAATTTAAGAACAGTTTTATTTTATTTTATTTTCATAGACTAGAGGTGGGAGCCCACCACCTATTAAACAAGTTGGTAGGGCCTATAAAATTCTGCCACATAGCAAGTGCTGTAGCCAATAACTATTACTTATTTGCAGTTGACTTTACGTTACTTCCACGAAACAAACATGGTCTAAATGTAGGCAGCAGATTAGGTGTTACCGGGGTAACATCTTAGTGGGTGTTACCCTTACCCTGGGGCCACCAAGATGATCTTTTATAAATCCAGGCCGTTCATCCGTTTCTCCAGCCCATTTTAGGAGGGGTTCCCAAATATGAAGCGGATCCAATCTCAGGTGGACCACACTACAGAAAAAAAATTGTGATTGAGTGCCTCATCATTAAAAGTAAAGGAGATGCAAATGCGACCGGTTGGGCCAGCCCATCAATCTTTTCCGAAGGAGAGGATGATGCAGAGGAACCTAAAGCTGCCAGTAAGAGAAATGCAGATGCTCTACTGAGGAAGTCTGCCCTTCAAGTGAAGGGCTCCGGGCAGCAGAAAACCATGTTTGGTGAAAGCTATGATGGTGGAAATTCTAGCAAAAGAGACCCACCAGCTGCTCATGAACTCCTATCAGGTATTTTGTATAAATTGGGACTCTCTGGAACATTTCCTGCCACTCGGTAGAACAAACAAAGTCCTCTGAATTCCAAAATCTGAAAATTTGACACTTGTGGCTGTTAATTCGATTGATCTATAGCCATGGATTCTGCTAACAGTTTTGACCCTGTATGCTACATGTCTAAAAATGAATTAATCTCATTTCATTAGCAATAATTATGTTTTAGAGATTCCTAATCTCCAATACAGAATTATTGTTAATGTGAACTCACTATGTATTAAAGAACCATATCTCTAATAAAAAATTACAGTTAAATAAAATGAGATGGAACTCATTTCAGGCAACTACCAGACAGGGCCGGAATATTTTATCAATTACCTCTGCATTCTTCGAAAACTACTTTAAGATGCTTTCTGAAAAGTTAAAGCTAAGAAAACCACACTGCTTGGTTAACAATATTCCGAAGCGATCTCCAATTTTAACTTTAAAGAAACAGTTAGAAATGGTTGGGGCTGTCAATGAGGCAGGCCGAAGCCATGTGAAATCAAAATTTCGATTAGGTCCGGTCTCCTGACGTCCCTAGAAGTATTGTCAATGAGCCAGGCCGTGGATATAATAGTTGGGCTGATGTGAGCCTCGGCCATGGTTGGTTCCTAGAAGCCTGGTAAAAGAGGTAGATGGATGTCTGGTGGCAGCATATTGTAGAACCTTTACCAAATCTTCCATTTAAAAGCTAACCCCACATTTATGGGAGCATGGCTAAGATGATGATGATGATGATGATGATTATGGGGGGGAATGAATTCATAGAGACTTCGGAATTTGTTTTCCACTGAGTTAGGCCCTGTTTGGTAGCTGTGGAAAAATGAGTTCATCTCATTTTAGTAATATATTGGATGTGTTTGTTTGCAGAAATTTCATGATTAATCAGTCTAATTTGGTGCAAAATATCATGATATTTTATGCATTCAAACACACAGAGGATATACCATAGTTTTTAGTTGAGAGTTTCTCAAAAGACCTATCCAACAGATAGACCTCAATATGGGCTCAGACTGCACCTCTAAGGATGGACGGCATGGATGTAGGACACGTACACCAAGGTGGGCCTCACAGTCAAATCACAGCTACCAATGCCACCTCATAGCCTTTGCATCGTCTGTATTGCTTTCTTTCGAGAATACCCATTCTACATATAGCACGTGAACTGGCTGCCCACGAAGTGTAATACCCGTAGAAGGCACTACAGCAACACCCAATGGGCACTTTTTACATCTCTACACTTCTCACACTCGACAATCATAACTGTCCATGATACTGCATTTTTTTCTCTGGCATTTCATCGAACATGTCTTTGGTGGCACCAACATTCCCCAATTCACATACCCATCAACCATAGCAGTTCAGGAAATGACATTCCGCTCCGGCATTTCATCAAACATTTTGCAATGAATGAAACTTTTGATTCTCAGGCGGATGGGACTCCGAACCATGACTCGACTGTGCAATCAATAGAGATTTTATGTTTTTTGGAGAGAGAGAGAGAGAGAGAGAGAGAGAGAGAGAGAGAGAGAGAGGAGAGAGAAGGGAGAGAGAGAGAGAGAGAGAGAGAGAGTTCATACCCAGGCTTGCAATGGCGTCGAAGCTTGGAAGCTGCAACGGGAGCGGAAGGGATGGATGGCGTCGAAGCGTTGGAAGCTGCAACGGGACGGGAATGGGAGCGTCGAAGCTTGGAAGCTGCAATGGCGATTTTTGGGGGAGAGGAGAGAGAGAGAGAGAGAGAGAGAGAGAGAGAGAGGAGGGGCGGGAGACGATTGAGAGGAGGGAATGAGGATTGGGGATTTTTTTAGGGTAAGGGGATGGGTAATCGGATTGCACCGTCTTACGTGCAGACTAAACTCGGTTGGGCCACCTAGAATGCATGTGCTTTATCTATTCCGTCATATGTTTTTCCAGTTCATTTTAGTGGTTGAAACCCAAAATTTAAGCTATCCAAAACCTCAAGTGGACCATGCCATGGGAAACAGTGGGAATAATGATTTAAGCATATCCAAACCTCAAGTGGCCCCACATTGATGTTTATTTGTCATCCAACCTGTTCATAAGATCACATGAACATGGATGAAGGGAAAAACACAAATATCAGCTTGATCCAAAACTTCTGTGTCCCCCTATAATTTTTCAATGGTATATATTCAGTTCACACTTTCCCTGTGGTGTGGTCCACTTTAGATTTTGATATGCTTTTTTTTGGCACCATACCTAAAATTATCTGTTAAGATGGATGAACAGAGTGGATAAAATACATAAATCACGGTGGGCCCCACAGAGTTTACTCAGCACGGTGAGCCCCACAGAGTACTGACGCAATCTGCGCCAGCGTGAATTAGGTGTCACCCGGGAACAGCTGAGTGGGTGTTACCCCCAGCGTATGGCCCACATGGATGATATTTTGTATATCCATGCCGTCCATCTGTTTCTACGGCCCATTTTAGGATGATTTTCCAAAAATTATGTAGATCCAAATTTCAAGTGGACCATAACACTAGAAATAGTGTGATTGAGTGCCCCACCATTAAAAATTCCAAAGAGCCCATCGTAAGGTTTTTGTAATGTTTATTTGCAATCCAAGCTCTTGATAATGTCAATAAAGTCTTGATGAAGGGAAAATATAAAGATCAGATTGATCTAAAACTTTTGTGGCCCACAAAACGTTTTTAATGGTTATACATCACTGTTTCTAGTGATATGGTCCACCTAAGATTTGGATCTTCTTAGGATTTTGGATCACATCCTAAAATGATATGAAAAAAGAGATAGACGGTGTTGATATATAAAAACTACAACAAGATGGGCCCCACACGGTTAGGGTAACACCCACTAAGCTGTTCCTGGGGTAATACCTAATTCGCACCCCTTGGCTATGGGGCCACTGGCCGGTGCTTTGTGGGCCCCTCCATGACGTATGTGTTTTATCCACACTGTCGAGCCATTTCTGAAGATTGTTTTAGTGCTTGATCCAATAAATGAGTCAAATCTAAATCTCAGGTGGACCACACCACAGGAAAATAGTATTGATTGAATGTCCACCATTAAAAACCTCGTAGGGCCCACTATATTAATTATTTGACATCCAACCTCTTAATTAGGTCATACAGACCTGGATGTAGGTAAAAAACAAATATCAGCTTGTTCCAAAACTTCCGTGGCCCTCAATAAGTTTTAACAGTGGGTGTTCAATTAAAATTGTTTCTTGTGATGTGGTCCACTTGAGATTTGGATCTACCTCAAATTTGGGCTCATACCATAAAATGATCTACGAAAATGTATGGATAGAGTGGATGAAACACATTCATCATGGTGGGGCCCACAGAGCACCGATCACTTGGCATTGACTGGTGACCCTGTCACTAACCAATCCATCTGATATATTTTATGTATATCTAATCCATCCATATGTTCTTTTATATCATTTTAAGATGCAATAGAAAATATTAGAAAAGATCAAATTCTC